>JANEYF010002784.1:0-193821 GCA_029963845.1 Rhamnusium bicolor
AACCAGTCACATTAATAAAGGAATTTTATGAGAATTTTTTCTGTTTCCTTTATCATGAATAATTACTCATATGGGATCAACCTATCTATGTTACAAAATTATGTGTATACATATAGTCTGCGAAACCGATATTGTGATGGAATGTACGGGGTAAGACGCTACGGAACGCAGAGCCGGATTTAACTGAAGTATTCATACGTTTACTTTTTTCTGTAGGTTTTTGTGCTCAATTTAGCTAGCAACAATTTAACAATTGTACAAACAAGTATTAACTTGAAGTAAAAGTACTGAATTTAAATTATTGACTACAAATACAGCAGTTACAGTATTCATGTTCGCTTAATACAGGATGTCCCAACCAAAAGTAGGCACCCTGAATAACTTTGGGGACAAACATTTTTTTGAAAAATTGGTGAAACACGTCGACCTTGTTTCCAAGGGGGACATATTTTAATGTAATACTTGTATACATACCTATCATCATCTCTCTACCCTACACGGTCACCCCCTCAAAAAATTCAAATGGCAAAAGGGGTCGAGTGATACATCTTTTGAAAGGTCCTTCAATTCTCTACATAATTGTGTATTTTTTTAAACTCGATTCGTTCCTGAGAAATAATTGTTTCATTATTTTAGGTTTGGGAAATAAAAATAAAAGAAGCAGTTTAAATTATCTTATGTATTGTTAAAAATGACCCCCACCGACTTCCATACAGTAGTATAATCTGTCTTGAAATTCTGTACGAACATTTCTGAACACATCTGGAGTCAATAAACGGCATTCTCGAACAATTCTTTCACGTAACTCTTCCAGATATCCGGATTTTGTTGCAAATACCTTCAATTTCAAATGTCCCTACAGAAAGAAATCCAACGAAGTTAAATCGGGTGACCTAGCGGGCCACTTCACAGGACCTCTTCTTCCAATCCATCGCTCAGGAAACCGATTATCCAATAATTGACGGATTGCTATAGCAAAATATGGGGGTGCCCCATCCTGTTGAAAAAACCGTTCGCCCTCTAAAAGATTATCGTTTTCTTCGAGGATTTGGGTAATCATTGGGTCGATGTTATTTTCTAACAGATCGAGGTACCTTTCCCCATTTAAATTGTCAGGAATAAAAAACGACCCGACAATGTGATCCCCTAAGATGTCAGCCCAAACATTTAACTTTCCATTAACAAATGTGGATTGGTTTTACTCCAGTACCTACAATTGTGCCTGTTTACCTCCCCATTTAACTGAAATGTCGATTCATCAGAAAAATACGTATTGTACAGTAGATTGGCATTACCGTTTAATTGTTCACTAAAAATTTCACAGAATTCAAGTCGACGATCGGGATCATCTACGTTTGATTCGTGTACCAATTTAAATTTATATGGATGAAATTTGTGGGCCTTTACAATTTGATGAACACTGCTTCATGATACACCGGAAGCCTCAGCTACTTTCCTGATCGATTATCCATCTGCAAATGACCCAGAACTGTCACTTCGACTGCTTCATTTCTAATCGGTCGCTGAGGTTCATGCTTTTTGTTTCCCTACAGAACCTGTTTCCATACATTTTGTCAATAATTGTAAAACATACTGAGAACCAACCCTTCTATCTGGGTGATTTCTATTGAATATGCGCTCCGTAGCTCTAGCACAATTATCGGTTTTAAAATAAATGCTGACAATTTCTATTCTCTCCTGAAGGGTATCATTTTGAGAACTCACTCTGGTAAAATGTATCTCGATTTAAAATTGGTTGTGAACAAATTAATGTTCAAGGACTATCAAATACTTATGAGTCTTATTATTCTAAAACTAACCGGACAAGGAAAGTGTTTTATTGTCGAAAAAACTCGTGTTGATTTGAGAGCACTAAAAAAAAAAAAGTTTTTTTTATAGATTCCAATACCCAGTGTAGATTTTTTAAACTATTTCGATTGTGTGTAATCATCAAAAATAAAATTATTTTCCTTAAGAACGAATTGATAAAAGTTAAAAAAAAATACACAGTTATGTAGGGAATTGAAAGACCTTTCAAAAGATGTATCAGTCGATCCCCCCTTGCCATTTGAATTTTTTTAGGGGGTGGCCATGTAGGTTAGAAGGATGATGATAGATATACAAATATTATATTAAAACATGTCCCCCTTGGAAACAAGGTCGACGTGTTTCACCAATTTTTCAAAAAAAATTTTATCTCCAAAGTTATTCAGGTAGCCTAATTTTGGTTGGGACTCCCTGTATATATTGTTACTTCCCAGCATGACCGCGAGAAGGTATGAATATTTCTTGCCAGGAAAGGATGGATGTGGAATATTAGTATAGAATAAAGAAATTATTTAAAAACTAACGAGAAACCTTTGAAAACAAAAAAATATACGCTCAAAATAGTAACAGGCAAATATTTTTCTCAATAAATAAATAAACTAAAAATAATTTCTAATAGTAAAGTTATTACTATAATAAAAACAGAGACATATTTTTGTCAAAACAAAAAAAATAACATTAATAAATAATAACATCCTGAAAAACAATGTTTCACAAGCATTGCACTACGAAAGCACAAAAACGGAATTAAATAATGCAGTTGATATCACAAAATCCACTCCTTCACTTCACATCACTTCGCTTCACTTCACTTTACCTCACCTCACATTGCTAAATCCTCACCCTTCTCACCCTCTTCTTCATTTTCAGATGAACTACTATCCTCGTTCAAATGTATAATAAATTTATTTCCACTATTTATATGAAATTTGGCAATTTTTAAATAATCATCCTCAATTGTAATTACTTTCCTGATGTTTTTTTAACCAATCTTCCTTATCACTTTAATTTTCACAAACACAATGAAATATAGACTCCCACGGTCTAAACGTTCTTACATCAAATACCTAGTTAAATTATTTTCAGAAACACATCAGCAAATAAACAGATATAAAATCATTATTACTTATATTACACTATTACACAACTTACTGCAACACGATAACCTTCTTAAATTATTTTCAAAAACACACTAGCAAATTAACAGTTATAAAATAATTATCACATATATTACACAACTCACCGCAACACGATAACCTTCTTAAATTATTTTCAAGAACACGCCAGCAAATAAATAGATATTAAATAATTATTATTTATCTTATAATATTATACTTACAATATATCATATAACGCACTGCTAGAACGAATAATCGGTAACAAAATTAAGTGCGGCCCTGAAGTATCCCAGCATGTAAGCTAAACTCCGTCTCGGTCGCGTGCCAACAAAAACAACAATCATCGTTCTCGCTTTAATGGAAGCGGTGTAAAAGACAGAAGATGTCATGTGTTAGACACTTCCCGCCGTATTGTATCGAATATATTTTAAAAACTTCTCAGGATTCTCACGAGGACAGTATCAATCAGTGGATATTTGGGATATATTGATGTGTCATGTTCCATTTTATTCCTCAAACTGAAGAAAAATATATCACCAAGACAGCTTTTGTGCATCACTTTGTAGGAACATTTTATATAATTCCGTTTTTCACAAATGTCATTAATGAACCTCCTAGATCTCCCGACCTTGTCTCTCTTGAATTATCCTATACTACTGTAATCAAATTAGAATGTATGATTCGAATTACAGTTTAATTAAAGAACTAGTAGACCAAGAAATTAAAGAAGGTTCCTCAGAGATATAATTAATATCCATCGGAATTCTTCGAGAAATATATTACTAGTATATATATACATATTTTCTTCCTCACAAGTTATATTTCTTTAATTAAAATTGTAAATATGTTTTTTAACGATATAAAGAAAGTATTTTTAAGGGCGATTTGTAGTGGATATAAGCAGCTCTATGATAAATCTTTCATTCTGAGAGTCCTGTACTTGCCTAGGTGCAATATTATGATGAACTCTATTATTTAGTTTACTCCCCGTAGTTTCCTTACAGTTCTAGAGCTTGACCTACATTGGTGGCACTCAAGATGCAATATTTATTACAAGTTCTCGTGATCTAGGACACAAATAAAGAGAATATATAAAAGAAATAAATTTCTTTATTTTACTTTTGGTCGACATTTATTTTAAGGTAATTATTAAACCATTTGTAATAATTTTGTCAAAAGCAAAGTTATTTGGTTAAAAGTAAATTGGTCATTTACTAAGAGTCTATTATATGTATAATTTGATTTAATGATAATTCTAACTAAAATTTGGGTCTAAAAAGGAAAAATATAGAACTTTCATTTCAAATAATACATATGACTTAATTGTTAATTATCATAGACTAATAAGTAATCGGCTAATTAATATAAAAATTTAGTTGACGACCATCCCGCCCTCACCATCAATTACTAGGAGAGTTCGATTTCAATGCTCCTGAAGCTAAATCTTGATTATTATGCAAAAGTCCGAAAGTATCCGATTTTTACTCATGATAAATAATTCGAGTTTTTGTAGAATCATTATTTAAGTGCCAGTTTATATTTTTATAACGATATATAATTTTCTTCATTCAGCACATCATGGCCGACGGTTTAACCGACATTTTCGGCATTAATTTTACTTTTAAAATGGGGATAATATGAAAACCTATCCACAAAATTAATGGACAGCGAAAGTGGATGACCCATCATATATAAAAAGGGTTTATTTATGTCACGTCTAAATGGAATTATCGCTTCAAATATTATTATCTTGGTTTTAAATAATTTGTTTCCCAGGTTTCGTGCTTTTTTACCCATAAAATACGCAATTTTGTTTCTAACCTTCGGACTGTCATTATTTCTTTCTAAGGGCGTATTCCATATTTCAGCTATAAATTAAAAGGTCTGATGTGGCCAGCATATAACTTTCTTATACCAGTATATATTATCCTGATCTACAAAAATCATTATATTTAATTATTCACTTACCTCAATTAAATTTTAATAGCGTACCTTGAAATGTTTCATTAAAATTTTTAAATAATTATTTATCAGCGTCAATCGATACTGTCCATAATAATTCATGTCATATATTTTAATAATTTGTTGGTGTTGACATTGACATTTTTTGTAACTAAATTAGACCTTTCAAACGTCAAACTGTTAAATTTATTCTAACCCCATCTTATGAGGCCAAATGTGTAAAATATTTCAGTTTACATCAGCTTTATTTAAGTACTTATAATATAATATATTTTATTCGCTAGATATAGTAGACATGATTTATAATCTTTCATCAAGAATATATTTTTTTGTAAAGTCAAATACATCTGGCCAATTTTGCTCATCACCGAATTTTTCATTGGCTTTAGAACAAGTGTACCAAATTTGAAAGCTTTATGTCAAAAACTTTGGTTGCTATCGCGATACTACAGACAGATTTTTTTCATAAAGTTATGTTCTTTCATTATAGTTCATCGAGATTCGTCTAGAAATGCAATAAGATTTTTTAAAATTTTTCCCCGAAATTGTACCTTTTTTCTTCTTTCATTCATTATGTTTCTTCTGGTGGTACCACAGTCATCAAATTTAATGTGTCACCTAAAATGTTGTTGACAATCTTAACTGCCAAATTTGGGTAGTCTCCCATTAGTATTTTTTTGAGTTATCGCGGATGCACACATACACACACACGCATTCACACACACACATCCACACACACGCACCGACAGACATCATTCGGAAAATAGTCAGAATGGATTCAGAAGGGTTCAAAACGTATATATCAGTCAAAATCTCGAGGTCGAAAAAAAATTACGATTACTATATTTCCTTATATTAGGTATAAGAAAATAAAAATCTTAGCAAATAATTCATGGCGAAAACAAATGGAATAACATTTTTACAATTTGAAAATGAAAGTGTTCTATTCAATTTGTATGTTTGTTCTCTTGTTCCATTGATGTATGTATTTTGTTGGGTATTATTTAATTAGTTAATCAATTTAATGTAAAATCTGACAGTTTATTAGTAATTATTAATTATTAATTATCAATACACAATACCTATATCAGTCTACGTAATACGTTTTTTCTTTCTATACCATCGCTGATTCGATTACTTTTTGATCGCTTCCATTTATCAGTTCTGAATTTCATCAAATATATAGATATACGAGTAGTTAAATATTAATATGTACAGGGTGTTCATTTTAAGTGCCTCACTCAATTTCCTTGCTTGATATTTCACCTAGGATAAAAATTCTGAAACAACAATTATGTATTTTTTTATTAGGAATCCGAATTCGAAAAGAAAAAATAATTGAGCGTCAAATAAAATGGCCGAAAAACTGGATAATACTAAAACGGATACCCAGTGCATAAATGTACATGTGACAATCCACTAATTATAAAGGCATATCGCATACATGTTTTTCACTTTTTAACCGGTTTAACCGCAAATTACAACTTTTTTTCAAGTGTTATAACCTGTATTTACTATATTTAGCTCAGTTTAAAGAAGCTTTTTTCTGAATTAAGCAATATGCATATAAATATAATCACTGTTTTTCATACATAGTGAGTGATAACTGTATCTCTTTGGTGGTCAGTGCCACTACCCGTCAGGTATCACTAATGTCATAGTGACTGATAGTGAATTGCAAAGCAGGTACCACGAGCTGCTACCTCTAACCCTGGTGGGTTAAACTATATACTGAATAAGATTTACAGGAAACAACTACTCAGCGGACGAAAGCCCCGACCTGCGTTGAATTAAACCTGCAAGTCTTGTTTGGTAGCTAAGATCATTTGTCAATTCCTCACTAGACAGAGATCGGTTTCGAACTTGTTATGCTCTTGTCAGTATGCCATAAGTAGGACTGTCAAAAATGTTCGGGGGGGACAGTGGCGTACGCGAAATTAACTAATACGAGAAACAATAAACTGTTACAATTTATAATAATGTATGTAAAACTTACCCTTTTAACTAGCTTGATGAACTAGCTTGCTTATCACAAACTGGAGAAGATGTGTAGCCATTTTGCAGCATCAGGTATGTTTCTATGGTTGTCTCCATGAATGATGTTCGCTTTGGTGAAAATATATTCTTATATTTTGAAAGCCACCGTTCGACATCTACTGATGTAATACACACATATGTAAAATAGTCTTTGAACGCACTTAACGGATCTGGGGCTGCACCATCACATATTTGTCTTAATTTGGTAAAACCGGTGTCTTTATTTAACAGACTTGCGAACTTTTCTTTAACGCGCTCATTTGTTTCGTCACCTATAGCGTGTAGCAGTAGATTTACTTCGTCCACTATTTGCAGTGACTCCGCTAACGACAACGCACTGTTTTCTAATTTCTTTATGCTTTCATGTAATGGTTTATAGTTCTTCGCAATATTTTTTAAAGCTGTTTCATCGGAAATATCTTCGATTTTGTCTGGCTTTCCTTAATAGCTGCAGCCTCATCCGGATCGAATTGTAGTATCACAGCTTTTGTTTGTTGGAAATATTCAGCATAATAAAAAGTTGCCTGCAACCATGTTCCCCAACATGTAAGAATCGGCTGTGGTGGTTCAGGAATACCGGGACACTTGCTATGAAATGCACGTAGACGTTTAGGAGATTTAAGAAACACTTTTTTTGTACTTGCTATTAATGCATCCACCTCTGGAAAACCTTTTCGAATAGTTTCTGCCACAATATGTTAAGCATGCACTTTACACGTAACATGTATAAACGTACAACCTTGTTCTTGCAAAGAACGGCCTACCGAACGCATTGTCACGGCGCCATCAGTCACAAACATCAACACTTGACTTTTTGACAGTTCAAACTTTTTTAACGTCTCCAGCACCACCCTGGTAATTGTTTCGCTAGTACACTGACTTAGTCTTTTGCTATCTAGTGACAGTGGAACTGTCGGTTTAAGAGGGTCCAGTACTCGTACTATAACATTTGAAATAGATTTTTTTTTTACAATCTGTTGTCTCATCAACAGATAACCACTGGCGTGTATTTTTTAATTCATATTTCATCTTATTTACCATGTCTACGTGTACAGTTGGTAAATAGTTACATAACGTTGTGCGACTTGGTAACTTCACCTGGGCATTGTATTTATTCCAGAACTCTCGAAATAGTTGTTAATCGAGTATGTGCAGCGGAACATCACAGGCTATCAGCATTAATAGTAAATCAAACATAAATTGTGTTGTCGAAGGCACGCCATTTTTTTTATTTTTATGGTGTACACTATTTACGTGAAGTCCACAATCACGCTTATACCAGCACATCAAATCTTTCTCGCACACTTTACAAATTATTTTAGCACCTTCATAGAATAAGTCCGGGAATTCACCTATGAATTTATTCACTTTGTCAGCAAATGGCTGTTTTCTACCCCTGCGTACGTCTGCTATGCTTTATTATTAAATTTATATCAACAATACAGTACAACAAATAAAATAAAAACACAAGGACAATATGCAATACGCCCAAGTGACTTAACGTGTACACAACTCGAAAGCTAATAATAGACTAGACTGGAGAAAGAGTTTCGCGGTCAAGGTGAATGCCAACGACAGTAAGTACATCTGTACTCTACGACCATGATACACAGAAACGATTTGCAGCATTAGCCATAAGTAATGGAAAAGACAAATAATAATAGCAAACCAGGCTAGCCTAAAGCAGACTAAGCAAAACAGACATTATTAGGTCGCCATCAGTCATCAATGATGTCTGACGGGTAGTAGCATTGACCACCAGAGGGATACAGTTATCACTCACTATGTCTGTCTTGTTTGGTCTGTTTTAGGCTAGCCTGGCATCTGCTCTGCTTAAGTAATGGCGTTTGTTGTTAATTAAATCTGTTTCTTGCTAATTTCTTTTTATTTAATTTCGTCCATATTTATTTTTGAAGATATTTCTGCTGCTTATCTTCACTTTAATTCTTACATACTTTTGCATAAATTGTTTTTAAAAAGTGGCTTCTGGTATTGAAATGATCTGGTTATCGGCAGCTAGAGCGAATTTACTAATTATGCTATGTCTACCTACGACAAAGTGTGTCTAGTTTCAAAGAAAACAAAATACAGTACACAGTACAGTTATTAAAGGTGAAAAAAAAACATAGTTCCACTCGACAAATTTTACTGGAAACATTACCAGTAGATGAAAAGTTTATTTATTTCCACATCAAACTACATTGTTCATCGACCAATTTGGCTCATCAGGAGCTGATTAAAATTAAGTTTAAAAATGAGTACTTATATGGTTCAATAAATCACTCACTGACCAGACAAACGAATTATTTGGGATGGAAGTTTTGTCACAATGCTCTAAAAATCCCAGTAGATATTATTTCATAAAATTCCAGTTAATAACGTCAGTCGTATTTTATCTGTTTTTGTTTTGTGAATTATTTAAGTCCGACTGTGCATGAGTTTCTTTTGACTGCGATTTATTAAAACCTCCTTAATTATCTCGTTTTTTTTCTGTTATTGTTCCACTTTTTCTGTCAAGCATAAAGTAATTAAATTACTAATTTCTGGCACATCTCGTTAAAAGTTTATCGTGTTCTTTAATTACTTTTGATGTTGAACATTGAAGACGTCAATAAAAACAAAAGGGAAAGTATTCTCAGATTTCATTGACGTCATCAGCGACTTTCACAAATAAATATAAAATGGAACACTGGCCAAATTTTGAAGCGTAAAAAATAATAAATCGTGATTTTAGTGTCATTTTTGGATGATTAAAGATATTGAATTTACATGTTCAGCTTTATGTTGATGCTTATATAATTCAGCTGACAGGGAGACTAATAGTATCTTGTGCTCTCAAAGCCTGTAAATTCACATTGACTCACTCATTTATATAATCTCATTCGTTTGTATCTACAATTTAAGACTGTAAAGTGTCAGTTTATATTAAAATTTCCATATTAGAGTTACTGTGTTTGTAGAAATGAAATACCACACGTAGAAAACAAAAAAATATTTTCCCTGAACTGAAAATATTAGATATACTAAAGTCTCACGTTGTTCATTATGTGGAATGACACGTATTGCTGTCCCCTGCCTTCTACACACAAAAAATTTTCCTGCCTGCGTTGACAGAAAATGCGTTAAAGAAAGAGCTTTCAAGAAAATGTTGAAAATATTTTTTCAAAAGATACAAGAATAAAACTGTGTGAAACTGAAAGTATAACAGTATGCAGTAAAAAAATAAATACCTAAAAACGTGCAACTAAAAGTATATATAGGATGTCTACTCAACTTGGGAATTTTGCTATATCTGCGGAAATAGATACGATGCAAACATTTACTAAAGGAATAAAAGTTAGATAATTTGAATATGCATCTTTTACTTTTTCAGGACTCTAAATATGTTACAGATACCGAAATATTCCAAAAAAATCGAAATTTCGTTTTTTTTTTCTAAATAACGAACTTACTATTAATTCGATTGAAAAATTGAAGAAAAGTCGACATTATTATCACATGTAATACCACTAGAGATTAAATTGTTTCCGAAAATTTTTTCGAGGTCATAAATATTTTAAAAATTATCCCAAGCCATAAGCGAGGAATAATTTTCTTAAAATATTCATAACCGAGGAAAAATTTTCGGTTTTTAATTTAACCTCGAGTGGTATTCAGTAAGAAAATTTCACACCAAGTTGCATTTAATTAAATAATGTCAGAATTTATTTTTACTTTGACAGTATAACGTAGAAGACTTTGAATGACTTTAAATGTCAAATTAAAAATATAATTTTCCATTAATTGTAGTAATTGAAACTCAACATAATATGAAAAAATTAACTATGCTAAATCTGTGTAACTACAGTTGGCAAAATACAAAAATACAGAGTTTTTAGCTCAACTAGTCATTACTTAAAAAACATAACATAACATTTATGACATAGCTGACCTTGACGGCAAAGTAACTTTTTTTTAATGAAAATATTACAGTTCTGATGGATATGCATGCACCTCTGAAAACATATAATAATAAGAAGCCACATAACCCTTGGTTTACTAATAACATAAACGAACTTATTAAATTGAGAGATAAAGCACTCAATAAATTTAAGCGAACAAATTCTCCTCAACTTGGCAGGAGTATAAAGATTTAAAAAAATTATACTACTGGTGCAATTCGAAGGGAGAAAAAAGCATTTTTAAACCAACAGTTTCAGAAAAAAGATAGCAAAGAAGTCTGGGAGACTATTAACAAATTGCACATTCGTAATCAACAAGACAAAAAGGTTTACCGCCAAATTTATGTGATGTTAATTCAATAAATTAGCACTTTCTAAACTCTGTACCGCAAATCGCACCCAACATGAACAATGTTGCAAATTACTACAATAATATTAAAGAAACGGTAAACTCGTCTCTTATATTTCGGGCCGTCACTGAAATTGAAATATCTAAACATTTATTCTCCATTAAATCTAAAGCTGTTGGTGCCGATGGTATGCACGTAAATTTCATTATATTATGTTGTCCTTTTATTCTCGAATATATTTGTCATATTGTTAACTTTTGCTTAAACAATTCAGTTTTTCCCAAAGCTTGGAAAGTAGCACATATAATTCCTCTGCCCAAAATTGCAAATCCGCTAGGTTTTAATGACCTGAGGCCGATAAGTATATTGCCAGTCTTGTCTAAAATATTAGAATATGAGGTCAAGAGTCAAACAGTGGAACATATTGAAAAAAAATCAAGTTCTACGAGAAACGCAATCTGGTTTTAGAAAAGGACATAGTTGCGCAACTGCTCTTTTAAATGTTACTGACCATATTTTTCGATCCACTGACTCCGGTATGTGTACTATGCTTGTGCTACTTGATTATTCCAAAGCCTTCGACACAATAAATCATGATATTCTATTATTAATCTTGAAATATATAGGTTTTGACACAACTGCTGTAACTTTTATTCAGAATTATTTACAGGGTAGAAAACAGAAGGTTGTTTTAAATGGGGAATATTCAGATAGTGTAAATGTTTCATGTGGAGTGCCGCAGGGTTCCATACTAGGACCTATTTTATTTACTATATATACTTCCTTTCTGCCTTCTTTGACCGAGAAATGCAGCATACAGATGTATGCAGACGACACACAATTATTTTATTCTTTTGATCCTCATAACTTTCACAGCAGTTGCGATATTGTTAGTAGTGAACTTAAAAAAAATTTACGATACATCGATAGAACATTGTTTGCATTTAAATCCAAGTAAGTGTGCTGTAATGCTGTTCGGGCGTCAAGCTGATAGAATTAACTTAACCCCAAATGTCAACATAAAAATAAATAATGTATCAATACCTATAAAAAATGAGGTGAAAAATTTAGGACTTATACTCGATACGGACCTTAGATTTCAACAACATATTTCAAATTGTATAAAAAAAGCTATATGTAAATTAAAATTATTATATAACTCCAGACATATTCTTAATAAAAAACTTAAACTACTCTTGTGTGACTCACTAGTACTCTCCGTTTTTAACTATTGTAACACTGTATATGGGCCTTGCCTGACAGCAATTTCCTCTCAACGCATACAAAAAATTCAGAATTATTGTTTGAGATTCGTATATGGAATTAGAAAACGTGAGCCAGTGAGTCACAAATTACCTGATGCTAAATGGTTAAATATGAAGAACAGACGGAAACTACATTGTGCTACATTACATATATCACAAAATAATACTATTCAATAGTCCCAGATACTTATACAGGAAGATTGTATTTCAAACTGACGTACATAATTTAAACATAAGACACAAGGGTACTCTAACACCACCGATGCATAACACAGCGATATTTGAAAGATCGGTCTCCCAAAATATTGCTACTTTGTATAATTCCATTCCCTCTGCAATTAAGTCTCTCTCCGTGTCGTCTTTCTCCAAACGTTTTAATCTGATCTGCCTATCATGAAACCTGCTATACCTAACTAAGATTTTTGAATTTGTTTATAAAAAATATATATATGTACGTATATATTATTATGTGTCTATATATAAATATATAATATACCTAATTTTGGAATACATTATCATAGTTTACGATATTTTTATGTATTTTGCCTCGTCGTTGGGTTAAGTGGAAGAACAGCCTGCACGGTATGCAAAGCCGTGCAAAGCTGAACTTCGCCCATTCATAAATGATGTATGTCTTTTTTGAATAAAGTGTGTTATTATTATTATTATTATTATTTAAAAAATCTAATAAAAAGAACATACGCTTTAATTTTTAAATCTTTATTCAATATACTTATCGTATGACAAATATTATTATATCAAAAAAATTTTAACTATAATTCTCTCCAGGGTACCCCAGTACAAAGAAATTTCCACAAAAATACCTGGGTTGCCATGGTGACACTAAAGAAACACATTTTATTGGTTAAAAAACACAGGTGTGAAAATTGTGAAATTTTCATAATAATTCACTGAGGATGCTCTTGTCAAATTCGCATTTTCGGTTTGTATACTGTACATATGGGTAATTTTTTCCATCCTATATTTTATTTATTTACACGGTACGATAGAGTTTTTTCTCTCTGATTACAAAAATACCAAACAAGTTATATTTTTCATTTCTCAAATAAGTTAAATAACAGTTCATTATAAAAATAAACCTCTTCCTTATTTATTGAACATCTTAATGAAAATATAACAAAGTTCATGAGTAGACAATGCAAATTCAGCTCCATTAAATTTGTTTTTTCATAAATTAAAACGTGGCACACACATAGTTTTGTATTACTTCATTAGCAACTGATTAAAAATAACGTAAATTATGTTTTCGAAAACCCCGATAAAAATGTAACAACTCTCATAAGCAGGAAGCCCTGAAGGTATAAACTGTTATTACTTCAAGCTGTCAATCGTTGGTGGCAGTAAGTTTATTAAGTAATTTCAGTTGTAAAAAGTGGAAACTTATTCATTTGAGGAAGAAGTTGATATGTAGTTTGGTAGAAACTTCTGAGGATAAGACTAAAAAATATTTTTTTTGCCAATCAATTTTATGGACTTATGACGAGCTCGTAGCGCAGTGGGCCAGAGCGTTAAGTAACAAACGTAACTGGTTTACTGCCAATCGACTCCCGGGTTCAAATCCCGGTTTCGATTCTGGCAAAGTCGAAGAGTTTGGTTGTGTGTTGCCGTGTTTTTTCAACTGTGTAGCCCCTGTCCGAGCAGCTTCGGCTCTGGTTTGGGGGTTGTCTAATTTATGCGGTGTGTTTTAGACACAAAAAATTATTGCACCTTTTTTTTGAAGGGAATATAAATCAAGAATTATATCTAAATTTTTTAGAAACTAATTTAAGGAATTTTTTTACACCTTCTTCCATTAGATGTTAGACTTGGCTTATTATACCAACAAGATGGTGATTCAGGACATAATTCAAGAGGATGTGTCAACTTTTTCAATTGTTCATTAACTAATTTTTGTATTGGTACCAATGGACCTATTAAATAGCCACCAAGATCTCCAGATTTTTTATTTGAGTTTATGTAGAAGATAATGTTCTCCGCATGCCACGGTATATTGATGATTTAAAAACAAAATTACGTGTTAATCAATAACACTAAAGATCTTATAATAATATTGGAAGACAATTTGAACACCTTATTTAATTACGTGTTTATATTTCTTATACCTATATTGTTTCCATGTTGTTGCAATAATGTTTATTAAAATTATATCTACGTATTAAATTATTTGGTTCTGGATTTGGTATTTTCTTTAATATCGTAATTGCTTACTTACATTTTCTTATTCTGTATTCTAGTTAACAAAACTAACTTAAGTAGAATTTATTAAAGAAAAAATTGAAAACAAACTTTAATAAACGGCTAAATTTGCATGGCTTGCTCATGACCTTTGTTACATTTTTATCAGAGTGTTCAAGAAAAACGTTTATTTTTAAAATAAGTTACTATTTAACTTACTTGAGAAATGAAAAATACGACTTGATTGGTATTTTTCACATGGGAGAGAAATACTCTATCATACCATGTAAATAAATAACATCTAGAACAAAAAAAATACCCACAAGTACAGCACACAAACAGGAAGTGCGAGTTGAGCGAATTTCTCGGATGATAAAAATAGTTGATAGAAGATGAAGTTACTTTGTGAAAATCTATTTTGATTTAAAAAATTATAAACACTTTTTATTACTTGTCTAATTTTCACTTTATTTGTTATTTTACAACTAGTTTCATCCTATTCGGACATTTTCTTTATATCAAAAACAGGGCTCCCTATAGGTTCGCCACTTAGTCCCCCTTTTATCCGATATATTCATGGATAATCTTGAAGAAACTATATTGGATTCTCCAATATCAAAAAAAAAAAACATATTCTCTTTTGGTACAGGTACGTTGATGACATCCTAATAAGTTTTAAAGGGACAGACAGACAATTAAAAATACTCCTCGATATTATCAATAACACGAATAATAATATATCTTTTACCTTAGAAACAGAGAACGATAATAAATCAATAAACTTTTTCAACTTAACTATAAAAAAGACATAAAACATCATTTTCCTATAATATTTACCGCAAACCAACTTTTACAGGCGCCACTATCCCCTTTAATTTCTATAACCCTCTCTCCCACAAATTAACCGCATATCAATCTATGACACATCGAGCCTTCAGCTTACCTCTATCTGAGACAGATTTTAAAGAAGAATTAGACACAATGAGACTTATAGCACATAATAACGGGTACCCTCAAAATATTATCAACAATCTAATCTACAAGAAACAAAATAAGTCCCTCTTAAAAGGACTTTATCCCACTATTAACGAGAAAAGTTTAAACATACATTTCTTTACCATATTCAGGTCAACTCTCTTATTCAATTAGCAATACTTTTTCCAAATTTAATATTAAAACATTATTTAGTTCTAACAAAAATATAGGCAGATATCTTTTGATTGCAAAACAAAAAACTGACATCTCTAAAAAATGTGGTGTATATCGGTTAGATTGCCCAGAATGTAACGCCTCATATGTAGGTCAAACAGGTAGATCGTTCGGGGTAAGATGTAGAGAACATATTCACACACAAAAACAACATTCCAACTATTATAAACACCAAACAGATTTTGGTCATACAATAACTAATGACCATCAACCTAAAATATTATATATTTGTGGGAAAAGTAAAAAACTTAATTTATTAGAAGTGCTAGAAATTATCAAATAGGGAAAAAATACAACATACTAAACGACCAAATAGATTTAAATAATTCTCCGTTATTAAACTTGTTCAGATAACCTGCTGTTAATAAAAATCACACAATAATATAATTTATTATATTGAAGAACCCCCTACATTAGAAGACATAACATCTGTACAAATTTGAATTATATTGTCAACCATAAAGTGACCCATCCTTCTATTCAGTTCAGTTTATATTTAAATGAAAGTAAAATCTGTGTATATTTTAGTTTACTTGAAAATGTCCAAATAGGTGAAACTAGTTGTAAAATAACAAATAAAGTGAAAATTAGATAAGTAATAAAAAGTGTTTATAATTTTTTAAATCATTCTCGGACAATATCGTCGAACTAATTTCTTTTAAATGCTTCAATAAAATCCATAGTAAGCTTGTTATTTGGAAATAAAAAACGATTTTTTGGAATATCTCGGTAGCTGTGAAATATTTTTTGTCTCAAAAAAAAAAAAAAACGGTAGGTCCGCATTCCATGTAGCAGTGCCATGTCCTTTATATTTTTCACACACGCATATTTGATATATAGTATTTGTACTGGACGTACATATAATTTTCGGACCTGTTTTCATCTATGAGTTTAATGGAGTTGTTGTAATGTTTCCTCCTCCTTAGCCTTAGGCGTACTGGCATTAACTGTTTCCTTTAAATAAATATTTCATTAACTTTTATGTTACTAGATACTTGGATTTTCTTCATGAAATATTCATATACAACATTAATTAAAAATTCTTTTAACCCGTAATGCCGTAGGCTGCTTTAAAATTAAAAGTAATAGAAACCTTATAAACGGTGAAATATGAAGAATTTGTATATGTTTTAGTATTCGGGTAAATGATTTTTTTTATGGAAATGAAACCTCTAACATTAAAGGAAATCGTAAATTGATTTATTAATGACAGTGTTATACATTTTTGTTATTGTGCGACTTCTCACTTTGTGTTATATATCTTTACTGGGATTTGTCCATTATTGTTCACAGCACCAAAAAATTTTTTAAAATATAAATAGCTACAATGAATACTTTACAGGTAATTTACGCCCACCAAGATCAGTTTCAGATTATTTCATCAAATGCAGTTCATGGCAGCACCTTTTATATCCCCATATTTCCAACCGTTAAAAAGAATATTACAATTATTTAGTACTTCTAGTTTTTGCCGAAGGCGCCAGTCACAGAACATTTTGTGCAAATCCAGCTGTCAGTTTCTGATTGAAGTTGCGGACGAATTTTTAAATAATTTTGCTTATTCCAGAAGCAATAATCTTCTTTTATGACAATGTTATAAATATTTGCGATTAGTTATTGATAGGCTGATTGAAAACTATTGAAGAAAATGACGAAATTATATTATCTACCTTTTTAAAAAAATTATTAAGAAAAGAATAATGATTTTTAATTAATACGACGTTGAAGCAGTTTCTGTTAATACTAAAATACTGCACATTATACTCGACACGCGGTTTTTCAATTTGGAGATGACTCAGACTAAACTTAACCGAGAAAGTAGCCGCTTTATAACTAATTTTTATACATATTGTATTATGTAGACGATATCCTAATAGATTTTAAAGGGATAGACAGATAGTCAAAACAACTCCAAAATTTTATCAGTAACATACATAATAATATAAATTTTATAACAGAAATAAAAAACGAAATAAATCAATAAACTTTCATGACTTAACTATAAACAGACAAGCCACATCCTTTTCCTACAATATTTACTGTAAACCAACGTACAGTGACGCTACTATCCCTTTTAATTCCTATAACCCTCTCTCTCATAAATTAGTTGCATATAATTAGTGCAGTCTGCCTATTTTTGGCCCCATGTTAATTTTTCACTTCGGAGATACAGTCAACAAAAATATGTAAAAAATCGGAAATTTTCCGTAGAATTCAATAAACCAAAATACAAACAACTGGCACCTCGGGGGCCCATAGTAAATTGGGCCCAAAGTTGGCCAAAAACGGTTTTTTCCATTTTACTCTGTCATGGTGCCATAAAATGAAAAAAAGTTTTATACAAAAGTTGTAGAACTATTAAATACGTATCGATCTGTGGAAATCCGATGTCAAAAAATTCAAAAATAAATTATTTATTTGAAAAAAAACCGTTAAAAATCTCGTTTTTTTGAAACGCTCATATCTTCGTGAAAATAAATCATTTTTTCACGAAACTTGGTAAAAGTGTAGCTCCCTACTAACTAAAAAAGATCATTTTCAAAAAATTTAAAAATATAAACGTTTTGCAAAAATTGATTTTTTCGAAAAAAATCACGTTTTTTTAAAATCTCGATAGCTCATACACGCTGTCATATTTCTAGTCAATTTTGACCTTAAAATTTGCTTAAAATGTTGTACTAACATGGTTATTTATTGCGCGCTTTTTAAATTGATCGGTAATATGCGAAAAATCGGTTGAAATATCGGTTTTTTTTTAATAACAAAAAAATCGATTTTTTTTTCAAGAAAAGGCAGCAGCGGCTCCACATGCCTACCGCTCCTATTTGCAGTTGCAAACGTGGCTCTGAACTTCGCTAGAGCCAGAACAATGGGGTTGGACTTCCGACGGCACTAATCTGCTTCCCACGTACAGCTCGGATCAGCTGGTTCTAGACGAAATCGTTAAAGCGATAGCCTGCAGATGCGGAAGCGGATGTAAAACGAAGATCTGTAGCTGCAGGAGGCATGGTTTGAAGTGTTCAAGCATGTGCTTGACATGCGATCAAAAAAATTGCACTAATATAGAAATAACTACGATGGAGGCAGATGCTCTTGATGACGACTTGGACGAAGATATATTTAACGAGTCTTGCGTGGTGATGGATGAATCACAGACCAATGTCCATGATGATGATGAGATCGAAAGCGAAGCCGACTCTTCCGTACTCGCTGCATACAGCGAAGAACGTACCAGTGACAACGAGGAGGGGGGGAGGGGTCTCCGATAAAAAATACTACGGATCAATTAAGTACTGTACACGTTTATATTCACTGTCAATCTTTTGAACTTTCATGTAAAATAAATATTTTATTTTTATACTAAAAATGTTGCTTAACAATTATTATTTACCTGTCAACTCATATGTCTTTAAGAATCAACATAACGTTCAAGAGACGTAATCGTATGAACGCTCTGTGTGCAGTTGAAACTACGATACGGTACGTATGATAAGAGCATACAGTTTTACAGATGTATCCACGTTAACACCGTCCCGCACCCCCACGACACCGCTCGAGCGTACGAACGTATGAGCCGGGGTGTGCTCCGTTTGCCATTAAATTTCCAAAGAATAGAGAGTGAATATGTCATTGTAGTATTTTTTTATGTAAAATACAAGTATTGAACTACAAACTCTGTAAATTTCAGCCCTTAATATTAAAAGATATCGTCACTAGATTTTTTTTTCAAAAAAAAAAATTATCTCGGCTCCAAAGGGTCGTAGATAAAAATTTTTTTTTTGTAAATTTATAAAAAAATACCAGCTATTCAATGCTGCTAACAAAAAAGAAAAAAAAAATTTTTCTTGAAAAAAAAATCGATTTTTCAACCGATTTTTCGCATATCACCGATCAATTTAAAAAGCGCGCAATAAATAACCATGTTAGTACAACATTTCAAGCAAATTTTAAGCTCAAAATTGACTAGAAATATGAAAGCGTGTATGAGCTATCGAGATTTTAAAAAAACGTGATTCTTTCGAAAAAAATCAATTTTTGCAAAATGTTTATAATATTTTTAAATTTTTTGAAAACGACCTTTTTTTAGTTAGTAGGGAGCTACACTTTTACCAAGTTTCGTGAAAAAAATGATTTGTTTTCACGAAGATATGAGCGTTTCAAAAAAAACGCGATTTTTAACGGTTTTTTTCAAATAAATAATTTATTTTTCGATCGATCGATCCGTATTTAATAGTTCTACAACTTTTATATAAAACTTTTTTTTCATTTTATGGCACCATGACAGAGTAAAATGGAGAAAGCCGTTTTTGGCCAACTTTGGGCCCAATTTACTATGGACCCCCGAGGTGCCAGTTGTTTGTATTTCGGTTTATTGAATTCTATGGAAAATTTCCGATTTTTTGCATATTTTTGTTTACTGTATCTTCACTTAAGGGTCCAAATCCATAGGCAGACCGCGCTAAATTCCATGATACATCGAATTTTAAATATTTCTTTATCCTAAACAGGTATAAAAAAAGAACTGGACACAATACGACTTATAGCATATAATAACGGGTACCCTCGAAATACAATAAATAAATTAATTTTCAAAAAACAAAATAACATTCATTAATAATGAAAAAAAAATAGATAAAACATATATTTCAATACCATATGCAGGATACCTCCCTAATTCGATCAGTAATACGTTTAAAAAATTCAATATAAAAACATCAGTTAATTCAAACAAAAAATACAGACAAACTTTTGTACAGGGTTATTCATTATAAATTACCCTTATCATCATTATTATTGCCTATAGAAAAAAAGTTTTAAATAAAAGTTGTATGGTTATGACTGAATTTTGTTAAAATGCTGTCAGAAGTACAGTAGCATGCAGATTTCAGGGGATACAAAAAAATAATATTTTTTTTAAATGAGATACCCTGTATATTATTTTGAGTTATTAAACGTCGAATATCTTAGTTAAACTAGTTAATGTAAATATGGAAAAGTTAACATTATTAAAGTGAGCTATGAAAATGACAACTATAATGTTTGATAAGTGACATTTCTTTAATGAAATAATCAAAATAGTCGTTTGATCCTAAACAAAAAGTAATCTCTAAAGTTTGATATAGATATCTGTTATGGTCTCTGAATTACAGCACAAGCAATATTTTTCCTCCATCATTGATAATGTGCAACTCCTTTTATCTGTATTATTGACCAAATGTTTAAAAGAATTTTCATTTTATATTACTTTCTCTAAGTTTGTCTACATCATTTTGGAACACCATATATATATATATATATATATATATATATATATATATATATATATATATATATATATATATATATATATATATATATATATATACATTTTAAAATGCAAAAAACATTTTTGTTCTCGTAATTTTTCATATTAAGTTCTGTCCTGGAGTGGGTTGGAACCTTTGATGTTAAGGTAACACTGACGTAGTTTTCCAAGAAACACCAAACCACTATATACTGCACTCGACGCACGTTTCGCCAACTAAGTTCGGTGAACCGTGACCCACTAACGAATAAAGCGGGCTATTCATACTATTCTTACACTTTATGATTTCTAAGCTTTCAAATGCATCCAGCTGTCTAGTATTTGTGACATTCCTAATTAATCTTAAATTGCTAATATCTATTTTATTGTTGTTCTCAAACGCATGCTGGACAACACTAGTTTTACCTGTTCTACCATATTTGAGATGAGTCATATGCTCTTTGAATCTAGGTTGAATTGATTGCCTAGTTTGTCCAACATATTTTTGATTACAGTCCTTACAGCTAATTTCGTATATCCCCTACTTTTCGTTTGTTTCAATTTTGTCTTGTGGATTGCCTAAAAGTTGTTATAGTTTGTTTCCCGATGAGTGAACCACTGTCATACCTACATCTTTAAAAATCTTACCAATACCACGGGTGAATCGAGGATCAAATGGAATCGCTTCAAATTTCGTTCATTTTAAAAGGTCGAGGAATTTCGAAGCGACTCTTTAAATTTTCGTTTCCTTATTATTTTATCAATTAAACTTACATAATATTCATTATTCGCAGCTATATTCTTAATCAATGCCTTTTCTTTTTCAAACCTCTCCTTACTGAAGGGAAGCTTAATAGACGACAGACTAGAAAATTAAAACTCGCCATTCTGTGTTGAACACAATAGTGAGAGTCTTTGGAGATATATCTTAGAGTACTGGTATCTTTTCTATATATGTCAAATTCTAAATTATTTTCACTATTTCTAATTATTAATATATCTAAAAATGGTAATTGTCCAGAGTTTTCAATTTCATATTTGATTTTAACTGACGCGAAACGACTGTTTAATTTAGATACAAAGTAGTCAATATCAGCGACTTTTGTATCGAACACTGCAAAAATATCATCCACATGCATAATAATCTACCCTATTTATACCTAAATAGGGTATTATACCTAAATAGGGTAGATTGTTAGCATAAGATTAGTTTTAATCATCTCCAGATGATGTCAACTTAGTTGGCGAAACGCGCGTCTAGTGCAGTTTATAGTGTTTTGTTGTTTTGTGGATAACGACGTCAGTTCTGTGTTAAAAAGAGAAAAGAAAAAAATTTGTCTTGGCCAAAATTCGCAGTCTACAATGCCCGTGTTACCACAGTTAAATTAATTATATTATCGATGTTAAATAGTGAGTTATTCTAGAAGTAACGGTACAAATACCATAGGTAAATTCCTAAATTGAGACATATTGAAACGTGGCGCAAAGTTTTGTACCCATGTCTAAGTAATTACGTTTATAAATTTCCCAGCAGAAAACTCAATTGAATTTCTGGCGATGCGAAATATACATGTTTTTTAGTTCAAGTTCGGTCGAATAAATTTAATAATTTTAGATAAATTATTGCTTTCTGTTTTATGTAGTAACAGGCATATCGATTATTAATTTAAGCTTTGTTAATAATAATTTGTGTTTTTCATTTAATGTTTCACTAAATATTTATTTTTATGTAGCTACATTTATGTATTTCTTTCTTTAGGTTTTATTCACCAGTACGTATTTAATAGTTTGACAACTTTGTTGATTTTGCAAATTCAGTATTGATATTTTATAATTAAAATGTAATATTACCCCAGGAAACGAAACATCAATTCGGTACATGTTCGTGTGAGGCAGTGTTGAAACAATTTCGAATTTTTTTATTACTCGTTATACTCTTATATACTAACATTTTTTGCAATCACGTTAATGGCCTGAAAGTAAATAAATACAATTACTTTCTTAAAAGCTACCTCCTTCTTGATTTTTATACATTACGTTAGATTGACTTGTACTAGCTAATCTGATCAGAAGTAGAAATTGGAATGTCTAGACATTTCTTTTTTAGTCTTTAACTTTTTCAAATAACCAAAAAATTTTATTACAATTAACACACTATACGAAAACATAAATATGTTTAAATTTTTTGTTGAAATTATAGATAGCGTTAATTACTAAACTTAGTCTTTTTTAGATTCGCTGGAACATTTCTTGCTGAATTTTTTTTTTTTAATTATCTAGACTATGCCCAGTTTTTGAAAAAGGCGATAAGATTAACGTTGAAAATTACCGTCCTATTACAATAATTTGCAATTTTGCCAAGGTCCTCTCTGCCAGACAGGCAGCTGACGTATACCTCCTGTCTCGACCATGTCCAAGTACAGACCTGTAAAATGCTCTACCAGTAAAAGTATAGGTTATGGTACAGGTGTATACTTTTACTGGTACCGCTTTTTACAGATCTGTAGGAAGTGGTGGGGGAGAGCAAAAATGGAAGTGGTGGGGGGCGTCCCAAGTCACGCCATACCTACTTATAACGGTATTTATAGCAATATACGAGGGCAGATCAGTAATTTTCAACATGGCTTCGTAAAAGGTCGGTCTACAATTACAAAATTTAATATCACGCAGTTTATCTCCGAAGCTATTGATAAAGGCAAACAAGATGACGTGGTATACACTGATTTTTCTAAAGCCGTTGAGAGACGTGACCATGGCATTCTTCTTCATAAATTGAGATTGTTTGGTTGCTCAAATTTCCTAACTTCTCTATTATCCTTTTTACTTAACAGACAGAAATCAATTTGTAGAATACCGTGGCTTCAAGTCCGATTAATTTTTTAGTCACATCTGGTGTGCCCCAAGGGACCTCTATTGTTCATCTTATTTATTAATGATATAGTTACCTGTGGACTGTACGCTGATGACATGAAATTATTTTGTACTGTTGATAACAACTATGGGTGTGAGTTACTTCAAACTAACTTAAATAATATCAGTGATTCGTGCGTTTCAAATAATTTGCCAATAAACGTCTCCAAGTGTAATGTCTTATCTTTCAGTAGGAAATACAATCCTTTGCAATACAAATATCAATTAAACAGTGCCATTTTTAAACAGACCAAGCGAGTTCACTGATCTAGATGTTCTTTTTGACTCGAAACTGAGTTTCAACAAGCATGTTGAAAATATTGTCTTGTCTGCGTATAAAAGTTTAGGTTTCATAATTAGAAATTCGAATGGTTTTGATGATATTCAATTATTAAATATGCTTTATAATGCCTTTGTTAAATCTAGAGTGGAATACGACTCACTTATTTGGAATCTAGGATATATGAACTATTGTAATAGTGTTGAGAATATTCAACGTCGTTAACTAAAATATGTGACATAAAAAGTTGATAATGTATACCCTGCTGACGGTTTCCCCAAGAACAGCTGCTAAACAGATTCACATTTCTTATTGTGCAAGACCGCCGAAAACTGTGTTCTTTATTGTTTTTACAGAAAATACTCCATAATTTAGTCGACTGGTCAGACATTTTAAATATGCTGAATTTTCATGCCTCTGCATTTGATACTCGTCATTTCAAAACTTTTTATCTGCCTACCCCGCGAACTAACACTCTGAAATTTTCACTCCTACATTTTATGTGCGAAACGTACATCGCTGTGCAAGACCAGCTTGATATATTTCACTCAAACATGACAAATATTAAGCGTATTTTGTCTTGATTAGTATTTCTTTCTCTCTTTTTTTTAGTCATGTTTTATGTTAACTTATGGTTTTTCTTAAATGTTCACTTTTATTACCTATATGTATTCTGTGTTTCTATGTTAACTTTAAATTGCACTTTTGTCTTTATACAAATTATTCTCATTGTATATTCTCACCCAGTAATTGGTTTGTACTGTTGGGTGGTGTACCTAAATAAATAAATAAAAAAATAAAAATTTAAAAAAGCCAACAAAGCATTTTGTTACATACATATTAATCGAGTTACTTAGGAATATGGTTCCACCTAATGTTCTAATAGGTTTCTCTAGTCTTATAATATAATTATTTACCTGCTATTAATTGTTTTTTGAGTCTTCAAAATGGTGAAGATATTTATAGAATTAAGTATGAAAGTGGGCTGGTATTATTTTTTGAAATAACACGTTTCCATTAAATTAACATAATTTGTTTCCGGCAGTAAGGAATACAATTTAATCTAAAAAGCACTTTCCCCTTTATTCCTTTTCCACATCAGCATACATTTTCACGATCGGCATGAAACGCTTAAATAAAGTGAGTGCTCTGATAGGATATTGAAATGCCTATTTTAATTTTCAAATCTATATGAAATTGTAAAGTTTTTCGATAATGACAGTATTGTATGTTTAGGCATACTTTGGCCTGTCATGTCAACTTTTTATTTACTTTTAAAATTGCGTTTTCCGTTTTATTAGTTTAGGGAGTTGGAATTGAATAACAGAATAAAAATCGAATAAAATTTAGAAGTTGGTGGTAATACAAGGTTTATGGGAAGTAAAACTCTTTAACTGACTGAAAAAAAAACATTCATATTATATTGTTTCTGAATATTTTAAGTTTTTGTGTAAAATTTTATCAAAACTTTATATTGTCATTTTTTCTTGTATAAAAAAAATTGTTGACGGTATGGTAAGTAATTCCATAATCTGTAATACTTATTTATGTTGAAGAAAATATTGATTAAGTTTTGATTTCTGAAATAAGTACAGGGTGGATCAATGCAGAGAGCCCATCTTAAAATACTTTAACGCCTGTGGTAGTAACAATAATAATATCAATAACGTCCTGGAGTAGGTTGGAACCTTTGATGTTAAGAAAACAGTGACGTAGTTTTCCACGAAAAACTAAAACACTATATACTGCACTCGACGTGCGTTTTGCCAACCAAGTTGGCATCATCTGGAGATGATTAAAACTAAATTTATGCTAACAGTCTACCCTATTTATACCTAAACTATAAAGCAATACAATAAATAACCAATAAAGCGGGCTATTTGGGATAGGCCCGCTGTCACTCTTCATACTATTTTTACACTTTATCATTTCCAAGCTTTCAAATGCATCCAGCTGTCTAGTATTTGTTACATTCCTAATTAATCTTAAATTGCTGATATATATTTTATGGTTGTTCTCAAACGCATGTTAGGCAATACTAGACTTATCTGATCTACCACATTCGAGATGGGCCATATGCTCTTTGAATCTAGTTTGAATTGATCGTCTAGTCTGTCCAACATATTTTTGATTACAATCCTTACAGCTAATTTCCCCGACTTTTCGTTTGTTTCAGTATTGTCCTTTGGATTGCCTAAAAGTTGTTGTAGTTTGTTTCCTGATGAATGAACCACTGTCATACCTACATCTTGAAAAATCTTATCAATGCCACGGGTGAATCGAGGATCGAATGGAATCGATACAAATTTCGGATTTTCTCTTTTATTTTGAAAGGTCGAGGAATTTCGAAGCGACTCTTTAAACTTTCGTTTCCTAACTATTTTATTAATTAAACTTACATAATATCCATTACTCGCAGCTATATCCTTAATCAATGCCATTTCTCTTTCAAACCTCTCCTTATTGAGGGGAAAGCTTAATAGACGATAGAAAATTAAAACTCGCCATTTTGTGTTGTCCACAATGGTGAGAGTCCTTATGGATATATCTAAGAGTACTCGTATCTTTTCTGTATATGTCAAATTCTAACTTATTTTCACTATTTTTAATTATTAATACATCTAAAAATGGTAGTTGTCCAGAGTTTTCAATTTCATATGTGAATTTAACTAAGGCGAAACGACTGTTTAATTTAGATACAAAGTTATCAATATCAGCGACTTTTGTATCGAATACTGCAAAAATATCATCCACATACCTAAGCCAAACCCTGGGGAAATACTAGAATTCTTCTTTTGCTTCCGTCTCGAATCTGTTCATAAAGAGACTGGCAATGAAGGGTGACAAAGAGTTACCATTTGCTGTTCCTTCCTTTAGTGAGTTGAAGATATTCTTTTACTACATCTTGACTGAGATTATTTAATTCGAGTATATCCTTAAGGTAGTCCAAGGTCTGTGGTATCGGAACACTTGAAAACAATGAACAAAAGTCAAAGATCAAAATTTCACCTTCTTGTAACTGAATATTTTTCACCTTATTAATGAAATTGTTGGAATTAATCACAGATAAACTAGGTGGTGCAATATATAAATTTTCGAACTCTTCTGTTAACAATTTTGATAGGTGGTAATTCGGTGACCCGATTGCTGAAACAATAAGTCGTACCGACTTTCCTGGTTTATGTATCTTAGACAAGCAATACAATCTAGGTACACTTGGGTTAGATACATGTAATTTCCTATTTAAAGCTGGAGTAATAAGGTTATTGCAGAATTTAAGTACATTTCTTACTTCAGTAACCATTTTTGGTAATGGATTTCTAGAAAGTTTTTATGATTCACCATAAAGAGAAATCTGGTAGTGTAGTGTCTGGAAAGTGTGGTGGCCATAATACAGTTCTTCCTTTCCCAATCCATCTATTGAGATACATTTCGTTTAATCCGTTGACAACTATTCTGGCGCAATGTACACGTGCTTCATTCAGTTGGAGCCAACATTCGAATTTTAGAGGGGTGGTCTTCTTGAATTAATGGAAATTCTTCTTGGAAAAACTTCAAATACAGCATTGAATTCAACCATGCCAGTAGAGAAAATCTCTTCTCGTTTTTAGAATTATTAAATAAATTTGATTTCAGCGCCGTGGACCTCGCTAGCTACGCATTTTTTGATATGTTGAAAAAGGTTTCCCGTATTATTTTTAACTGCTGTTTTATGATTTGATACTTAGGTGTAGGGATGAGCTAAAAGTGCTAATTTTTCAAAAACGCTCTGTAGTTCGAAAATTGAAAAGGTGGTTGAATTCGGTTTGCGTCCCTGCTTGTTTTTCAAAAATGGAACCCAGAATACCTACATTGGATTTTTTATCTCTTATAATGTTAGAGAAAATCCCAAATCCTAAATTTGGTCCACCCTGTACATAGTTGATTTGTATTTTTTCCAATTTTTAATTTTTAAGTTCAGGGTGTTGTGAAATTGACCTCGATGTAAAAATTTATCTGTTTTTTTTGTCAGTTTTCTAAAAACATAATATTTGTATAGTATTGAACAGCAGAGACTACTAAAGCTGTTTCATATTTATCTAGAGAACTGGAATAAAATACTTAACAAAATTCTTAAATATTTCGTGACGTAGATGAAATAGATCAAGGTTGACACTTACATTAAGTAATTTAACTTTGTTTCTTCACCAGCTAACTTTAGTCTGAAACAGCAAATTAGGTCACCATTGTATAGATATGTGTTTGTGTCCACCAAATTACGAAACATTTCAGATTAGAGAATCGTTTAAAAAACCGTTGTGTGGGGTTTGTGCGATAAGATATTCATGAGACATGAAAGTCATTATGTTAGAAGAGCTAATCAATTTGTCGAAGAGGCATCCTTACTTCTTCATTGGCCGCAGGGATTGGGTTATTTTGTTAAACGCATCACTTTCAATATCGATTTTGAAATATTATTATGTAAATGTCAGGTCTGTAGGCAAGATCACATTCGCCACTGCTTTGCGTTAAAGTAAGGGTTTAGAAAATTATTTTCGTTGTGTAACTCGTTACTAAAAACCTTTTATAAATATTTTAATTATTTTACCAACATAATACAGGGTGATTCCGAAATAAATTGGAGAAGAATAAACCTCTAATCTGAGTATGCGACAACAACAAAAAAAATGTTGGACAAATATAAAAAAAATACTAGACAAATTATGTAATATACAGATAGATTAAAATCATAATAAAAATGTATTTCAATTTTATTTACTTATTTATTTGGGACCAAGTGCCTTTTTTTTAAATGGAATGCTATGTATATCAGTACATTTTTTGAAGCCTCTTTCTAGGTTCTATTCATTCCTATATTATTATTGGCTATCTCCCAGCCACTTTGATGTAATGAATTTTTTTGTTGAAATAATGCCATCTGCAGATGGATATTAAAAAAAATCACCACAGTCACAATTATGAATTTTAAGAAAAATTTGTGTGAATACCTGTTACGAGACATCTAATTAATGTTTTTGAATCATTTTCATATCCTAAAAATGTACAGGGTGGCCAAAAATTAGTATTCAATTAAGAACTTTTTAAATTGAATTTTCTCAATTTCTTCAAATGGAACACCCTGTATATTTTCCAACGATGTGATGTAAAAATGAAAAACGAACATTTTTTGTAAGTACTTCCCTATGGCTAATTGCAGCCATTTTCGTTTTATTGAGCAATAATTACAACATTCAAAAATAAACTTAAAAAAAGAGGTTTCTTCAAATAACTCAGTAGAAAAAATTATAATAAATGTTCCACATGTTGGCCATTTTGATTGACACACATCTCTATGCGTTTTTGAAATGAGGTTCCCGCTGTTCCTAAAACTGCCGGTGTGATAGTTCTAAAGGCAGTTATTATTCTTTCCTTCATATTTTGTACTGTTGTTGGTGTGTCTCTATAAACAATTTCCTTCACGTATCCCCATAAAAAGAAGTCCATTTTTGTAAGATCTGGGGATCTAGCAGGCCATTTAGTGGGTCCATTTCTTCCAATCCATTGATGAGGGTAGGTATTATTTAAGTGGTCTCTAACTGCATTTAAATAATGTGGTGGAGCACCATCTTGCTGAAACCACATCCTATTTCGAATTCTTCCAGGGAGATTTACCAATAATTGTGGCAGACAGTTTTCCAAAAAATGAAGATAAATAGCTCCAGTCAATGTACCATCAAAGAAATGTGGCCCTATTACATGTTCTCCAATAATTCCTCCCCAAACGTTTATAGACCATCTGTGTTGGTTATCAACTTGCATAAAAAAGTGATGATTTTCCGAAGCATTATAATGGAAATTGTGCCTATTAACAAATCCATTTTTATGAAAAGTTGCCTCATCAGTGAATAAAACATTATTAAAGAAGTTGACATCAACTTGCATTTTACCTCTGGCCCAATTACAAAATTGCAGGCGCTTTTGAAAATCGTCATCAGATAATTCTTGGTGCATTTGAATATGATATGCATGCAACTTATTTGTTTCTAAGATTCGACCCGCAGACCGTCTACTTATTCCTACTAATGAGGTCACTTCTCTTTGACTAACATGGGGATTCTCAACCGTTGCCAGCACCACAGAAAACTCATTTTCTTCGTTCACAACACGTTTTATTCTGTCACTTTTTTTTATATTCGATATTTCCAGTTTCCAGAAATCTATCGAGAAGGTTTTGGAAGCTGCTAACATCAGGAAGCCTTCTTTCAGGATAACGTTGGTGATAAATACTATTGACAAGTAAAGAATTTCTGTCTGACTCGCCCAAAACAAAAGTCATGTCTACAAGTTTCGCTTTATTAAAATTCATATTGTAAAGTTCCAAATATTTTAAATTCAATACAAATTGTAACTAACGACCGATAAGTGTGTAAATGCTCCTTTGTACATGACAATTTATACCAAACTGAGGTTTTATTGCTTGTCGAATAACGAAAACGCACTATTGCCCCACCCTGTATATATATATATATATATATATATATATATATATATATATATATATATATATATATATATATATATATATATATATATATATATATATATATATATATATATATATATATATATATATATATATATATATATATATATATATATATATATATATATATATATATATATATATATATATATATATATATATATATATATATATATATATATATATATATATATATATATATATATATATATATATATATATATATATATATATATATATATATATATATATATATATATATATATATATATATATATATATATATATATATATATATATATATATATATATATATATATATATATATATATATATATATAAACGTTTTGGGAAGGTAAAATTGTTTTAAAAAAGTTAATTGAAGGTGACGTTACTTTGTGAAAATTCATTTTGAAATTAAATAATTACAAAACACTGTATTTTACTTGTCTAATTTTCATTTTCATTTTTAACTTTACTACTAGTTTCATCCTATTTTCAAGTAACTTAGTTACTTGAAAATGTCCGAATAGGAGTAGTCGTAAAGTTAAAAAACTTAAACAAATATTAACGTTCAAACAGTAAATAGTAAAGGCAGTAAATTGCGAAGCGCTGAACTAAACAACTTGTGTTAACAATTTACATATCATAATTTACTGTTTATGTTAGTTTAACAATATAAGTTAATAATAGTTGCTTGTGCAACTAAATATGTTTGTAATAATTTAAATTATTTTCGGCTGTTGTATCTCGTAGTTAAAAGCAATTATTCATCCGTGTTGTCAAAAGCCTCGTTCTAAAAAAAGTTATCTGAGTGGAAAAGCCGTATCTAATATTTTTTACAAGGGGGTCTGTAGGAAATGAGTTTTTGTGAAATGAAATAATTTCATACAGTAGACATCAAGGAGGAAAAGTTGGAACTTTTACAAGGTGACAGACGAAACTCCTTGAAAGTCTTACGATTTATTCGTTACATTTTCTTAGTTTCTGTTTCATGGATTCAATATTAAGAGGGTGGTTTGTGCTATAATTTATAGTCGAAAGTACACATGTTTTGCCCCAAAATGCTGGTATTTTTTAAATTCTGTATACATTTGTAGGTGATCACTCTGCATGTCCTGTTCAATCTTTCGGGTGTCTATACACGTTAAATATGCGAGGTGCTCACGCCTAAAATAATTGTGACAAAGGATGTTGTTTAAAAGCAATGCCCTAATACTACACGTTCCTATTAAAAAATGCAGGGGTGAGCTTAAACAGTTGTGGATCGACATTTATACGTAAATATAGTTATGCTTTTTAATAGCAATTATTTGTGTAACAAGTGGGAAAAATACAACATTTCCTTACGCGTGTACATACGAAATGATGCGTTTTTGCACGTCACATACAAGATTTTATCTAATTTATGCCAAAAACTAAAGGAAACTTAAAGAAGAAACTAAATTAATAAATGTCAAATGTTATAATATTTTTTTGATACTTATTCTGCTAAATTTTAAGTTATTATTAATATATACAAGCAGCATTAATTAATAGTAATCAATAATTTGCCGCTGTCAGCTGTACCTACGACAGTAAACAATGAACAATTTCAAAATTACTAAATGTAACATATGTGACGCTTTTATAAAGCACGGAAAACATATATCCACAACAGAAGGGTATGTTAAGGAGCATTTCGATCTTTCTGAAGAGCAGTTGCAATGTGTTATCATCAAAATTCAGAAACACTTATTGTCTGAATTTAAGATACGCTGGAATAAAGCCGGAAGAAAATGATGTGTTCTTACGCAGCAACGAGAAATGGTTAGATGACGAATTTTTTGTACCATTCCAAGAAGACGAAGAACCATCGACGTTCTTATCTGAAAACTCACGAGGGAGACCATGTAAGTCATTTAACGAATCCGCAAAGAAGACACAAAAACGGAAAGCAATAAAATTATTTCGAGACCCTGGACTTGATCAGATTTATCATTCATATACTCAGGGATTACATTCAATTGGTGAGACATGGGAATCAGAAATTATACAGGAACTACGTTCTGCATCACAAGAAAGGAAGGCTTTTATCCACACATTATTAAGACGTAATACTTCTGTTAAGCCTTTCACAAATCAAGAGGCCTTGGCTCTTAACATTGATTTAGATTTAACGAAAAACCAATATACATACCTTAGAACCTGTTTACAAGACAAAGACTGTATTGTACTCCCCATCATATACCAAACTTACAGAAGCAAAGCGAGAATGTTATCCAGAGCACATGCAAGTAACTGAAATTGGTGCTAAAGTAAGTTTGCAGTCTCTTCTAGATCACACATGTAAGAGAATAATCAAAATTGATTCTGTGAATGTGGCCAACTTTGCACAATTAACATTGTACAGTAAATGGGGCTGTGATGGATCTTCAGGACAAAGTGATTACAAGCAAATACTGTCTGGTGAAAGTGCCGTAGTATCCGATACTAACTTGTTTGTAACATCCTTGGTTCCACTACAAATTGTAGATGAAGTCACAGAAAACGTCGTTGGGAAAAATCCAACCCCGTCCTCTGTTCGATACTGTAGGTCCATTTTAATAGAATTCTCAAAAGAGACTCCCGAAAAAACAAGAGCTGTTGTCAATGAAGTGGAAACTCAAATAAGCACTCTTTTGCCTTCTTTTGTAGTGAATAATGAACAGCAGATGTCTATTAAACATGAGCTATTCTTTACAATTATAGATGGTAAGGTTACACAAGTAGTAACAAATACTCTATCAAGTGCCACATGCCATATATGTCTTGCAAAACCCACAGAAATGAACGATTTGGAACGTGTTAAACAGAGACCTGAGAATGAAGAGCATTATAGATTTGGACTCTCATCTTTACATGCATGGATTCGATTTATGGAGTTAGTACTTCATGTTTCATTAATTTATCGTTTAAAAAAATGGTCAGTAACCTCAGAGGACATGAAAAAGCAAAAGCAATCTAAAAAAGCTTATGTACAGGAGCAGTTTCGGAAAGAATTAGGATTACTAATTGATAAACCTCGACAAATCAGCGACACTAGTAATGACGAAAATACCGCTCGAAGGTTCTTTGCCAATTCTGCTTGTACTGCACAAATTACTGGAGTTGATGAAGAATTAATTATGAGATTTTGCATACTAGTTCAGATAATGTCAAGTGGTATCGCAATCAATGCCGAAAAGTTTGGTGAATGTGCTTTTAGAACAGCCGAATTATATGTGAGCAAATATCCATGCCCTCCTCTGTACATAAAGTACTCATTCATGGAGAAAACATAATTCGATATAATGCACTTTTACCACTTGGCCAGTTGTCCGAAGATGCACAGGAATCCAGAAATAAGGATTATAAACGTTTCAGGTTACATCATTCTCGCAAATGTTCCCGAAAAGCTACTAACGATGATGTCTTTCATACTTTATTGTATACATCAGACCCTTATATAACGAGCTTAAGACAATCTGTGTCACGCAAGATTGTGGAACTTGAAGAAGAAGCCTTGCAACTATTACAATAAATATTTATTTACATATAATTATGTACATGAATTACACGCTGTATGTTATCATTATACAATTATAAAATGAAATGTATAAAAACAAAATAAAAATTATTTACCATCACTACTGAACGTCAGACCTTTCTTTTATATCTGTGTACCGAATTTCATGTGTCTATAGTAACAAATAAAAAAATTAGAGATTTTTGAGACGGCGCCACCACCATCGGCCCATAGTGGTGTGGCCAAGTATAATATTGTGGCTGAGTGGTCATATAAACAAGAAAAAAATTGCAAAAACCATTTTGGAAGGAATGAACACATGGACAATAATGGTGAAAGTATCCAACAACAAATTAACAGTATTACAAGATTTTAACAATCGACCCGATATAAATTTAATAAATTGTAAAGATTGCACAAAAAAATCTATAATAGGTGATTTGACTTCATTTACTTACAATTTTTACTTTTCTCGCTAATACGAAAATGACTTTCATTTCCTAACGAAATTAAGTTGGCGTTTTCTTACAGAAAGAAATAAAATCATTGAAACGGGGCAGCTATATAAAAGAAATGTCATGAATATGGATTAACTTTTCACATCAACTTCAAGTGTTGTTGACGTAAAAGGACAACGACGCGATGTCCTAATCTTAACACTCCCACTGCAAGGAAAATCGTAACCTCAGACTCTGGACCACCAGAGATAGATTTGGTGTCACAAGGTGGTTGCTATGGGCTGGAGGCAAGCTACGGGGTTTCTAACGCTACCCTATATGGCATAGTTGCATCGTATTATGTTTTGACATCCTATCGATCATATCTTACATGATTTGAGCTGATTTTGTGTAATAATTTTCGGGCTGCGCTTTCAGTTTGAAAGTTAAGTAGGAATTACACTCAAATTGTAGTTAGATAATCATTAAATAAGTTACTCAACTTAGATTATATTTAAAAAAGTTGACCCCTTTGTAACTTTAATTTAAATTACATGCATAGTCAAATATTTAATTCTAAAAACTTTCAGTTTAATTTTAACCCTGATTATTAATGCTGACATTTCTTTGTGGGCTTATACACTCTTATATTTATAGTTAAAAATTGGTAACTTTTTTTATTGGGAGGCAACTTTTCCAGATTTATCGCCTATTGAACATATTTTAGATTCAGATATTTAAAAAATGGTCACTTGACTCCTTGCACACAAATATAATTTCTATTTTCCAATAATGTTTAAAGTTATACTGCTGATGGTAATTTGACTCATAAACCTCACGGATTGATTTGTTTAGATGATTGAAAATGTCGACGTTTTCAACTGTGAACTCTGTCAAGGCAGAATTCTTTCCAAATGATTTAAAATTAAATTTTTTGTGAACATCTTTTTTGTATGTTCTTCAACGTTCCAAAGTTAATACTTCCAAAAAATACAATACCACAGCTCTTATTAACATAGCTTATACTATTTTTCCATCTTGTTTGTGTAAAATACATGTAAAGTTCCTTTTAGAAACTGATCTTGTTTGCATACTTGTTTTTTAAGAACGCAATTATCCACAAAACAATAAAAGGAACTCAAGTCACTCTTTTTAACAACCTTGTTTATCCGTATTGAACACTTGAATGAAGATTTTATATTTAAATAAGCCTTTCGTATTATACCGGGTAAACAAATGAAAATTTTCTTTTAAAGTGTTGTCAGAAGAGTGATTTTTGCATTAATTGATTAAAGCTATTAGCTAAAACACAAGTCATTTAATTGTATTGTCACGTGTTTGCTAACCCCACATACACCTATACTCGTAGATTCATTGATTGAAAGTCCTGGTGACACTTACTATTTTATTAACTAATTAATAATTAACAACAATAAATTAATGACTGTCTTAACTATAATCACAATTAAACACTTTTAAGTCCCTATTTAAACATCCATTCACGCGGTTTAGAGCATTCCAGAACATTCCCGGCCTTTCTCGTACAACTCCAGTCTCATCAATTCCGTATACACAATCCAGTGGCGTAACACTACCCCCTCCTTAATCCTGAACGTCCCGGTCAGGCAATTCATTGTTCCCTGCATACTTGGCTAGTCTCTCTATATGCACCATCTTCATCTTTGATTTTGGACTTTGCTGAATTCGGTACCTACACGACGTCGTTTATTCTAATGACGACAATGTGTTGTCCTTCCCAAGGGGGTTGAGCTTCAGAGACCTACCTTTCTTTCGTTGTGAGTTATATAGCCAAACCAGATCTCCCGCCTGGAATCCTCCTAAATTCGCCTTAAGATCATAACGAGCCTTCATGCGATCACTTGCTATGGCAATTCGGTCTCGTACCAGCTCATGGATATTCCTCAGCCATTCACAAACTTCATCGGCATAGTCATTTATAAAAAGTCGCTCCTCATCTGGTGTACCAAACACCAAGTCACATGGCAGTCTAATCTCATGTCCAAACATCACGCGAGCTGGCGTCTGTTTTGTAATTTCATGAATGGAGGCACGTATGCCATAAGGAAAAGAGGTAAGTGACGGTCCCAATCTCTCTGATGTTTCTCAACCACTTTAGATAGGTGTTCCTCCATGGTTTTATTATATCTCTTTACCATTCCATCTGATGTGGATGTAGGGCTGTTGTCCTTTACTTATGAATTCCCAGTAAGCGACACATCTTCTGAAGTACCACTGTTCAAAGTTCCTTCCTGTCTTTTCCTTTCTAGTTCTTCCTTTTCCTCCCATCATGTTCTCTCTTGTTCTTCTTTTTCTTCGTATCGTTTTCTTTCCTGATCTTCCATAATTTTCCGTTGTTCGTCTTTCTCTTCCAGGCGTTTTTTTCTTGATAGCTCATCCGTTCTAATAACGCTGTTAGCAAGTCCTGTGTTTGTTTCTCTGCCATACTCTTTGTTTTTGGCATTAACTCGCAACATGTAAATCAGTACAAAATAAAGTTTACTACACTATAATGTCCATAAAATGTATCTATCGCGTCTATTTTAATAATGGAATATTCCAGAAGAATCTCGAAACAGCAAATTTTATTTAGAGTCTATACTAGTTTTGTGTTGACGAAATTCACTTATCTCCACTAATATGCAATGGAATGTTCGACAATTGTCACGAAATGTCACTATTAAGTCTTGTTTTGAGTCTATAACACGTTCCCGTTAACACAGTTTACATATCTTCTCTGGTTTCCAAATAGAATGTTCTAGAATTTTCCAGAAATTGCACTAGTAGTCCTTTTCTCAGTCCACAACACATTATTACTAGGCTCACTCGCGTATTTGCAGCTATTTCTAAATCGAATGTTCTAGAGACTTCTCAAGAATCCACTTTTAAGTCATTATATTCAGTCTAGAAATAGTCCTGTAAACACTGTCCAGTAGCTTAATTCTCCGTGTTACGACTAATTTCTGAGAAGAACACTGTAGAACTCTTTCGAATATTCCAGAAATTTCTCTTCCAATCCACTTCCGACACCAAACTGTCACGAGTTTGCAATCCCCACAACCACCTATACTCGTAGATTCGTTAATTGAAAGTCCAGGTAACACTTTCTCACCACTAAATAATAATTAACAACAATACATTAATGACTGTCTTAACTATAATCTCAATTAAACACTTTTAACTCTCTACCTTAATTCTTTACTCGTTCACTTTCAACTTAAGACTGAGCTCAACTCACCGTACATCTTATTTATACATCAATTCACGCTATCTAGAGCATTCCAGAACATTCCCGGCCGTTCTCGTACAATTCCAGTCTCATTTATTCAATCTACATAGTCCAGTGGCGTAACAATATTGTATATGTATTGTATATTGAAATTTATTTTTTATTATATATTGATGACCTTGACAATTAACAACCAATAAAATTGCTAATTTTCGTAGAACCACCTAAGTAATGACCGCGATCGTCTTATCCTATAAGACCGATAACTAACTTGATAAGACGCTATAACTTCACGCATTTACAGTGCCATAAAATTGATGAAATAGTTTGGGGTTTTCCCTGCGTAAAATGACATTTAAAGGGCATTGATTGCCCTAGACACAAGAAAACGAAAGATCACAAGCCACATTAACAGAGCTTATAGGTTTAACAAATCTTAGCAATGTTGTAATAGAGCACCAAATGTTAATAAAAATAATCACGATTACTATACTTCCTTATATTAGGTATAAGAAAGTAATCACTGGACATGGTAGTGCATCATCTATTCGACCATATTCTCAAATAAATGAAGAACGCGTTTATAATCAAAGATGAAAGTTCTCGAGCTAAAACTGTCGGACTCATATCAGATTATAAATGAACATTTTATTTCGTAAAAATCAGTTGCCTCTGGTTACAGACATGTCAGTCTACACCAATTATTGAAAAGTACACATTCAAGGTTAGGTTTTGTTTTTTACCACGATATTGTCTTTCCGTTACCTTATTTATCTGATTTGTCGTCTGTTTGATTACTTCTGTTATGAGTTCGCAGAAATACAAGCATTTTGGGAATTGTAGATCTATATGTTAGTTTTGAATTTTATTATTCTTTACTTCAATAAAAACCTCTCGAGATCTTTTCAGTGTCAGTGAATCTGTTAAGAAAGAACGATTTCTTAACAGAATGCAGTCTGTTTCGTTTTCATCAAATAGTTACTGAGAAAATGTTGTTGGCGATATGAATTTTCCGGACTTGATTTTTAAAACCCTTTGGATTAAGTCAGCTCAATTCTCAACTCACAATTCAAGTTGTTTTGTCATAAATTCTTCTAAATATAAGTTAATTTGACAGCACAAATTACGACCAAATATTATCTGAACTTTTGAATAAGAAAAATTACATATTCCTTCTTCATTCGAATCTCTCTCCAGCTGGGTAAAAAATAGACATAATCCATTTAGTTAGTTCCAGATAATAGGGATGAAGGGCTAAAATAAAAAGGATCATTTAATCGCGGTTCGGCCGTTTTATATTCCTTATTTATCCACAATTTCCTATGTTATCACACTGGGGGTGCTTGGTAATCTGGATAATTAATTATGAAAACTGCGGGATGTTTAATTAACATGTTCAGAGATTGTAATTAAAGATTAATTAATATTAATTTGAAATAAATTCTCCCATTTTATGCATAAAAAAATACCCCTGCCAGGTTACGGATCAAAGTTTCTTCATTGCGTAAAAGTAATTTTTGACTTTTCAGATTTTAACTGTCAAACTTATCCCAACATTTCATGTTAAAGTTTGTATAACATTTTTGTATGCAAATTTCTCTAAATATTTGGACAACATGTTTTATTGACTTTATAATAGATGTGATTTATAATGTAAGATTTTTTTATTTTTATTTAAAAATTATAAACACTTTTTATTACTTGTCTAATTTTCACTTTATTTGTTATTTTACAACTAGATTCATCCTATTCGGACATTTACAATACTGCAAACATTCAAGTTGCATTTAGATCAAAATTATTTCCAATTTAATGAGGACATCTTTATACACAAAAACAGGGCTCCCTATGGATTCGCCACTTAGCCCCCTTTTATCCGATATATTCATGGATAATCTAAAACTATATTGGATTCCCCAATATCAAAAAAACATCTTTTGATACAGATACGTTGATGACATCCTAATATTTAGGTTTTAAAGGGACAGACAGACAATTAAAAATACTCCTCGATTTGATCAACAATACACATAATAATATATCTTTTATCTTAAAAATAGAGAACGATAATAAATCAATAAACTTTCTCGACTTAACTATAAAAAGACATAAAACATCATTTTCCTATAATATTTACCGCAAACCAACTTTTACAGACGACACTATCCCGTTTAATTCCTATAACCCTCTATCCCACAAATTAGCCGCATATCAATCTATGACGCATTGAGCCTTCAGCTTACCTCTATCTGAGACAGATTTAAAAGAAGAATTAGACACAATAAGACTTATAGCACATAATAACGGGTACTATCAAAATATTATCAACAATCTAATCTACAAAAAACAAAATAAGTCCCTCTTAAAAGAACTTTACCCCACTATTAATGAGAAAAATGTTCAAACATACATTTCATTACCATATTCAAGTCAACTCTCTTATTCAATTAGCAATACTTTTTCCAAATTTAATATTAAAACATCTTTTAGTTCTAACAAAAAATATAGGCAGATATCTTTTCAATGCAAAACAAAAAAATTATATCTCTAAAAAATGTGGTGTGTATCGGTTAGATTGCCCAGAATGTAACGCCTCATATGTAGGTCAAACAGGTAGATCGTTCGGGGTAAGATATAGAGAACATATTCACACACAAAAACAACATTCCAACTTTTATAAATACCTAACAGATTCTAGTCATACAATAACTGATGACCATCAACCTAAAATATTACATATTTGTGGGAAAAGTAAAAAACTTAATTTATTAGAAGTGCTAGAAATTAATAAATTAAATAGGAATAAAAATTACAACATATTAAACGACCAAATAGATTTAAATAATTCTGCGTTATTAAACTTATTCAGATAACCTGTTGTTAATAAAAATCACACCATAATATAATTTACTATCTTGAAAAAAACTCCTACATTTAAAAACATAACATCTGTACAAATTTGAATTATATTATCAACCATAAAGTGACCCATCCTTCTATTCAGTTCAGTTTATGTTTAAATGAAAGTAAAATCTGTGTATAATTTGGTTTACTTGAAAATGTCCGAATAGGATGAAACTAGTTGTAAAATAACAAATAAAGTGAAAATTAGACCAGTAATAAAAAGTGTTTATAATTTTTAAATCAAAATGGATTTTCACAAAGTAACTTCATCTTCAATCAACTTTTTGTAAGTATTTTTTAAAAGTTACAAATAAAAATTGGGTCCTTTAGACCCCTTTCCAGCACGCGATACACAAAGAACACAGATTTTTTTTGCTGAAATTATTTCTTTTCGTCGTAATTCGTCGAAAGTAATAAAGAATTTTTAAATTGAGGAACCAGTAAGTCATACAGAAATCTACAATTGACAAACAAATAGTGTAATATAATTTAACCTTGTTAAGGTATGTTTACGTAGGGACACAACTTATTAGTCGGCAAGTCGGCTGGTCCCGTCCTAACATAAACGAAAGTAAAGAAATGTCGCCGCAATCGGCCGAACGATAAAGGGACGTCCAAAAACACCTTTTCTAAAAGTACTTTATACAGAGTGTGTTTAAAATTCTCACAAAGGTACCTACATCTAATTAAAAAAAAAAAAAATTATATGGATTTAGGGATATTAATTCCTAGGTAACTGGACGAGTTCGGACTGCATGTCATTTGTTTATTATACAGAGTCAAACAGAAAACCACATGGAAAATGGCATTATAAATTGGGTTGAAATAATTCGTATTAGCTACAGTTTTGCCCACAGTTAAAAGATTATTTTAATTTTTATACAGATTGATTGAAATAAATAGTTGGGCATATTTTTATTTTAATAAACTAAGTACATTCCCTATTTTTGTTTGAAGCCATTAATTTTTGTGCTTATTGCGATTTTGACTACGGTAAATTATTTATTTTATTTTTGCAAGGTTTCTATTAATAAAATATAATATTGGTCCCAGAATGGAACCCTGGGATACTCCATATTTAGTATTCTCTGGATGGAAGTAATGTTTTGTGCGTTAAGTATTATTATGCAAGCAAACCTCTACTAATATTTGATGGTTTTCGAGGTGTGATTTGAACCAGTTGTTTGTTATTCCTCTGATTCCATAGTAATCCAATTTATTTAATAGTATAGAATGATCCACACAATAAAACGTATTAGATAAATCACAGAATATTCCAAGAGGCAGTTGTTTATCTTCTATTATATTACTTATATTATCTAGAAGTTCAAACTTAGCATCTGATGTGCTGCAATTTTTGCGAATACCGTAATGAAAATTTGTAAGGGTGTTTTTACTTTCTAAATAGCCTAAAAGTTGTTCTTTAATAACTGCTTCTAGTGTTTTTGAAGGTGCGGGTATGAGAGAAATGGGTCTATAATTTGATATTAACGTTTTATCAACTTTTTTGTATAATGGGTTTATAATAGTGTATTTGAAACAATCTGGAAAAATACCTGAAGTTAATGAAAGGTTGGCTAAAACCGTAAGAGGTTTCTTTAAAGTATCGCTATTATCTTTTACTATTACGATCGGAACTTCGTCAACTCCAGTTGATTTTTTCGGTTTAGGTTTGTGTATTATTCGAGTAATATCAGAATCTATAACTGGAAAAACCTGGAATGAATTTAAAAAGTTTAAATTTATTTGATTCAGATAATCCATTGGTGAGTGATGATTAGTTAAATTTTTGACCAAGACTCCAGCAGCATTTATAAAATAATTTTGAAATTCGGAAGCAATAGTGATTGGGTCTTCGTTGTTAATATTTATTTTTGTATTATTTAAAACCGAAATATTATTTCCTTTTATTGTATTATTTATAACGTCCCATGTGGCTTTTATTTTATTATCAACGTTTAATATTATATTATTTACATGATTTTGTTTGGTTCAACTGATTTTTTAAGTAATTTTCAATAAGTGTTACAGTAGTTTATGAAATATTGGCTTGTTGGAAACTTTTTGAAGTATAATAAACATCCTTTATTTTGACAAGAACCCTTTATACCTTTTGTGATCCAACTACTACGCTTAGCTCTATAGCTCACGTTAATTTTTTTAATAGGAAAAGCTTGATTAAAACAGTTGTTAAAAAGTTGGTAAAATTTGCCATGGGCCGCATTTACATCAGTTTCACATTACGGTAATGTCCATCTATTTTACTAAGTAAATAACTAAATTGCTTTTAATTTTTGAGATTATACAATCTCTTCTCTTCATATATGGCATTTAAGTTTTGTACGAGATTTAATTCGGTGAATGTAACAATTTCACCATGATGATCAGAGAAACCATTGTCTTCATTATATATGTCCAAAATATTTTGCGTATTTGAAATTATATTGTCTAATGTTGCTGAGGTTACTATTTACTCTAGCAGGGGTAGTAATAGTTACGTTTAGATCAAACGTATTTACAACATTTAAGAAGTTGTCTTTTTGTTGATTTTCAGTTTCCAGGTGTATATTAAAATCTCCACATATTATAAATTTATAGTTAGAAAATGCATTGTTTATGCTGAAAAGTAAGTCATAAAACAGATTTAGAAATGAATCAAACTTACCCAAAGGCGATCTGTACATGCAGGGAACTAATATCTTTAATTCTTTATTTATAATAGCTGCATATTCAAAAATCAATTTCAACCTTCTGTCGTAAAAAACGGTTTTGAAATCGGCCAATTTCCAAGTATTCCGGCCAGATGTTTGGGTTTTTAAATTTATCAACAAGGTTTGCAGGTACAGATATTTTAAAAGATGCGTATAATTCGGGATACTTCGATATCATTACCTCACATTTAACACCAGTTTTGATGATGGCAATCACTTTTTGAAGACCAGGTATTTCTAGATGAGTGTTCGTATGTATCTGTTTTAAGGTCTCACATTGCAATGTAAATAATTCTATGTGCAAATAAATTCTTAATAAAAAAAGTGTATGCCCAATACGCTTAAGAATAAAAAAAACATTTAAATATTTATAAATTAAGGGTAAGTGTAGGCGGATGCTTTCCACATTAAAAAAATTCACGATGTTGGATTTAATAAATAAAAGGCTGATACCGACATTAAAAAAATATCTTCCGTTTCCTGACGTTCTACGTTTGTGGGCGAATTTAATTAAAAACAATGAAAATAAAAAAAGTAACAACTTAGGTACATATTTACATTACATTTACGGCGTTAAATTCCGAACGTAGGTATGCGTTTTGTAATTAGCGTAAATGTGTGGTTTTTTTACTTCATTATAGCTAAATAAAGGATTGATATGTTACATGTTATCTGGTTAAAAATCCCACGTTGGCATCACATTTACACTGTATTAACAGATTCTAAATTTAATTTTTTCCAGGACCATTAAAAATGTTAAAGTTTTTACCAGCAGAACTTTGACGGATTTCAAAAAAAGTAATTTTAAGTTGATCACTGTACACAGTTAATAAATTTATATTCTAAAACGCATTCTAAATGAGCTAAAGTACTTTAGAAATATCCGGAGGACCAATTTAGATAATTGAACGTTTCCTTTTCTTATAAAATTTGTTTTACTGCCTTTCAAAATATGCAAAAAGGTACACCGTGGCCCATTAACAACTAACCTCCCTTTTATCTTGTTAATTCTCAACATATTTTATTGTTTCAAAAACAAAACTGTCATTTTTTCTGTAATATACAGGGTGTCCCACTTAAAAACTCCCGCGGCCATTTTCTCGAAAACTAAAAAAGGTATCTGAATTCAGTAGAAGGCATTCACAATCTGTTAAATAGAATTATGTGGAGCGACGAGAGCAAGTTTCACAATAGTGGTGTAGTATCTAAACAAAATTGCCGATACTGGGCAGAGAAAAATTCTCGATAGAAAAGGCAGACAAGAAACCAAACCATCTTTGGAGTAAATGTTTGGCGTGGAGTTGTCAATGGGTACACAATAGGTCCATACCTTTTTCATGACACATTAAATGGTCAACGATATTTAGATTTTTCAGAGAATAAGTTACCACGGTTATTAAATCTCCCAGTTGAGTTATCTAACATTTGGTTTTACCAAGATCGCACGCCAGCACATAATGTTGGTATCGTTACGAATTATTTAGATTGGACATTTCCAGAAATATGGATTGGTACGAATGGTGTTGTCAGGTGGCCAGCTCAATCACCTGACCTAACTCAATTAGACTTTTTTGTGGGGTTATTTGAAGAGTGTTGTATACGAAGAACCCATTGAAGATATGACTGATCTTTACAGCAAAATGTATGCATCTGTGGTAGCAATTAATAGAGAGACGGTATTACAAGTTTATAGAACTGAACTCTTAAATAGACATAATATGTGTGTTCGGAACGATGGAAATAATTTTGAACATTTAATGTAATTTTTTAATTTTAATTTTTGTTTACCTTTTTTTAATTTTTATCGGCTAGCATTATTACCTATTTTGTAGTTTGTATTTAGTAAATACATAAAATTGTTACTTAGCTTACATTAAGTAAAATAAAAATAAATCATCTATTAACTGTTTTATTACCCTTATTGATATCAATTAGAGACAAATTGTTACATGTAAAAACATGCTCAACGTAATATTTTCTTTCAATTTTCATCAAAATGTACAACGTCTAAATCAAAAATGAACAATAATGTAATTTCCGGCCAAACCATCTAAGATTTATTTTAAAAAAGTTTGCCGATTTTTGTTACTTAAAAAAATTAAATTTAAATTCAAATATCTCAAATACCAGTTATTTTTCGAAAATTGTCCACATCGTAAAAGTTGTTTAAAATTTAAAGTCCTGCCACGTGCGCGCCTCATTTCAGGGTTCCTGGAATCGAATAGTATCTTTGTATAGCAACGCGGAGAAAAACCGTTTTTGCCCAAACTTAAAGTCATTTATATATTCTAGTGAATGCCTTTTTACAGAAATCAGATCTCTTTTAGTTTTCGAGAAAATGGCCCCGGGAGTTTTAAGTGGGACACCCGGGTAACAAAAATTATATTTTTGAAAATTGAACACCCTATATATTTTTATACATTTGAGTTATACTTTATTTTTGAATACAACGGTATGTTACACTAATAATTACTTTTTAAAGTAACTGAGATATGGCAATATTATGAGAAATTTCAAAATTTCCGTAATTGGGCCGTAGCCCAATAACAGGAATTTTCATAGATAGATAGATAGATAGATAGATAGATCTTTATTGATGCACAGGAAAATACAAATTCTTACACAAGTCAAAATACAGCAATATATATATTACATACCTAGAAAATGCCATTAAGAGTGGCATATTGGGTTTTAACATTATGTTTTACATTTAAATTTAAAACTTATATACTAAATTAGGATAAAACGAAAAAAAAAAAATATATATATATACTAAAAAATCATGAATTGTGATATCACTGTTTAAAAATTCGTTGTGGGAGTAGTACGCTTTCCTTATTAAGAATTTTTTTATTACATTTTTAAACTCGTTTCCTTCAAGAGATTTCACACCTATAGGTAATTTGTTATAAAAAAGTTGGAGCCAGATGGAGTGTTGCATTCCATGATTTATTTAATCGTAAAAAATCAATTCTAAGATTGTCTTTGTGGCGTGTGTCATGATTGTGTATACTTTGTGATGTATTATAATGGTCTACGTTATTTTTTATATATGTTATACACTCAAAAATGTATCTGCTGGGAAGGGTCATAATGTTTAGATCTCTATATGCATTCCTAGCATCTGCCCGATATTCTATTTTTGCTATAATACGAACTGCCCGTCTTTGCAGTTTAAATATCCTATTTGTGTGGGAAGAGTGTCCCCATGCTATGATAGCATAACTTAAAACAGATTGTATGACTGCGTGAAAGGTCATAATACAAACCTGCTGACTCACAGTTTTTATTAGGTTTTTTAATAAAAATATGCTCTTAGATATTTTGCTAGCTAAGTAGTTAACATGACAATCAAATTTTAAAGTAGGGTCTAGAAAAACTCCTAAAAACTTTATTGATTCTGGGTTGTATTCAGATAAAGACCAATTCATTCACCAAGTGTAACGGTCCGGTGTGTGTTTCAAGCGCTTAAATAATCTGGCATTACATTTTAAAGGCACTTTGAATTCTCACAGACATGCAGAAATGTCACAAAAAATTTTCAAATTCAATAGTTACAAGGAAATTATTAGTTCCAATAAGATGACACTACAAGTCATGCGGTAAAAATTTTTATGGACATTTTCGTCACGAGTAATTTTCCATGGTGATTTAGCATGGACAGTTCAATCACCTGATCTAACCATGCCAGATTTATTTCTTTAGGATTACCCCAAACACAAATTGGTTTGGAAAATGTCTCTTTACAACATTTGGTGCGGCTTGAATCTTGCATCACTTGTCATATTAGTTTCCACACTCTCAATTAAAATGTTTTGAATACACAATTTATTGAAACAACTTAATAGTTTCATTAATAATACAAGGCCCACAATTATTTAAATTAATGTTACGATTAGGAATGTTAACATCTGCGCGTTAACGAATGTTTGCGTCGTCATTATCTTCTTTGAAATCGTTATTTTGTTGTTCATGCTGTCTTCTATATAACCTTCTGCCACTGTTGAGGAGCGCCAGCTGCGCGGCGTATCATTTTAAATTGGTCAAATCCGCTCCAGCGTTGACTAACAAGTTTCTCTTCTAATGTTCGACGAAAACAAGAGACAGTGTAATTTTTAGTTTTCAGTAGTTTTAAATATATATATATATATATATATATATATATATATATATATATATATATATATATATATATATATATATATATATATATATATATATATATATATATATATATATATATATATATATATATATATATATATATATATATATATATATATATATATATATATATATATATATATATATATATATATATATATATATATATATATATATATATATATATATATATATATATATATATATATATATATATATATATATATATATATATATATATATATATATATATATATATATATATATATATATATATATATATATATATATATATATATATATATATATATATATATATATATATATATATATATATATATATATATATATATATATATATATATATATATATATATATATATATATATATATATATATATATATATATATATATATATATATATATATATATATATATATATATATATATATATATATATATATATATATATATATATATATATATATATATATATATATATATATATATATATATATATATATATATATATATATATATATATATATATATATATATATATATATATATATATATATATATATATATATATATATATATATATATATATATATATATATATATATATATATATATATATATATATATATATATATATATATATATATGTTAATTTTTTGTTTTCTGCAGATGTAGATGGTTAAATTCGTGTCGGCAACTCCCTCTTGTTTTTTTTCCAGAGGGACCGTGGTTGTCTGAACGACGTTTCGGCAGAATCTCATCTGCCATCTTCAGGTTCTAACAGATAACTGCTTACTGCGGCTTCTGGTAACTCGAACTGAAATGACGTTTTCTGGATCTGGCAGTTCTTTATATACTCTACCTATGTTACGCTCTGTTGTTTCGACACACTCCGGGCGTCATGGTCTGCTGCACCCATCTCCTGATTTCGAGCGCGGCTTCGTGTAATCGGTCCTGTTCGGGCGCGCATGCGTGTGTCTGTGCTTATGTCACGGTCTGTTGCACCCATCTCCTGATTTCGAGCGCGACTCCGTGTACTTGGTCCTATTAGATTAGCTCTGGTTGGTTCCTCTTCGTGTGTTCGTTGCGTTATGTTTCTTGCTTCCTCATGGACAGCAGCATGCAATACCAGAGCAGGCTTCCATGTGGTAGGTAGTCTTTGGGTGTCATCTCGTGTATTTAGATTGTGTGGTCTTTTCTCTATTTCTATGGCCTCTCTGATGATTCTTGACTTGTAATGCTCGATATTGGCTAGTGTTTTTGTTTTGTCGAAATCAATCCTATGTCCTGTAGTTTTGACATGTTGAGCTAAAGATGATGTTCTCTCGTCTTTTCTAACAGCGTTTATGTGTTCTTCGCGTCTTGCACTTATTTTTCTGTTGGTCTGTCCTATGTATGATTTGTTGCAATCTTGGCAAGGTATTTCATATACCCCTTGACTTTCTAGAGCAATTTTGGTCTTTGGATTTCGAAGAATGGTGCTGATTTTCTTGTCGGTCTTAAAAGTTGTTTCTATTTTATGTTTACGTAGAAGTTTGCTTATTTTATCCGTTGTTCCTTTTATGTATGGCAGATAGGCTTTTGCTATGGGTTGTTCGGAGTCCTCTTGATTTCTCGGCCGAGATGGTTTTGACAACTTCTGTATTCTTTGTTGTGTGAACCCATTCTTTCGCAGCGCTTTGTGAAGAGTTGACATTTCTTCTTTGAGGTTGTCTGCATCTGCTAGTCTCTGCGAGCGTGTGACTAATGTCTTTACTACTGAGTTTAGTTGTGCTGGATGGTGGTGTGACTGTGCATTTAGGTATCTGTCAGTGTGAGTGGCTTTTCTATAAACTGTGTGGCCTAGACTTCCGTCCTGCTTCTTCTTGACCAGTACGTCGAGAAATGGTAGCTGACTGTCAGTCTCTACCTCCATGGTGAACTTAATTTTGTCGTGAATACTATTCAGATGTTCTAAGAAGTTAGTGAGATTCTCTCTTCCATGAGTCCAAATCACAAATGTGTCGTCGACGTACCTTAGCCATAGGCTTGGTTTTAATGGTGCAGATTGTAGTGCTCGAGTTTCTAAATCCTCCATAAAGAGATTGGCAATAACTGGAGATAGGGGGGAGCCCATCGGGGCTCCTTCGGTTTGTCTGTAGCGTTGCTCATTGTATGTAAAATAGGTATTATTTAGGCAATGTTGAGTTAGCCTAAGAATATGATCTGCTGGATGATATTTTCGCTTGATAATGTCGAGTGACTCCTCTACGGGTACGTTGGTGAACAAGGATATGACATCGAAGCTCACTAGAAGATGTTCCGCTTGGACGGTCTGATTTCTTAATAACTCAATGAAATGGTCTGCATTTTTCACGTAGGATTTAACTTCCTCGGCAAACGGTTGTAGTTGTCTGGCTAAGTGTCTTGCTAACTGCTGTGTGGGTGACCCTATTGAGCTAACAATTGGTCTTAGAGGAGCTCCTTCTTTGTGAATCTTTGGTAGACCATAAAATTTGGGACATCTTGAAGACTTCTCTCGCGGGATGATCTGGTTCTGTGTCTCTTTGTCGATTGGACTGGCTTTGATTTTGGCTTTTGTCGTCTTCTCCAGGTAAGTAGTAGGATCTGTGGTAATAAGCTGATATGCAGTGTCTCCTAGTAGACTTTCTATTTTTGTATGATAATCGTCGCTGTTCATCACTACTGTTGCGTTTCCTTTGTCTGCGGGTAAGATTATGATGTCCTCATTTTGTCGTAAGGTCTTCAGTGCTTCTAATTCCTCGTGTTGTAGATTCCTCTTTGGTATACGGGCTGTTCTTAATATACGTGACGTGTCCTGGCGTATAGTTTCCGCTATGTTTTTATCTAAATTGCCAATGGCCGATTCTACACCACAGATTATGTCTTCTACCGGTAGACGTGCTGGTGCTATCGCGAAGTTAAATCCCTTGGCTAATACATTCAACGAGGCCTCATTGAGATGGTAACTGGACACATTGTGAACTACTCTTGTAGGTTCTAATTGTTCGGATTTCTTGATGGGCTTTTGTTGGAGTTGAAGGCGGTTAAATTTATTCTTTAACCTCTCTGTAGTTAAATCATTATCTCTTTCTTCCCTGAAATGTGCAAGTTGGTCAATAATGGTCCATAATGTCGGGTCGATAGTTCTGCTTAAATAAAGATGCTGGTCTAGTAACTGTGTATTGATGTTGTCTAATGTCCGTCTAGTGTCGTGGATTGATTTTCTCATCAAGGTTAGGCTAGTTTTTCGGAGAATTCTTTTTGTGTGTTGATCCTTTCTGTGGAACGTCAATTCCATGCATTTCGGAATGATATTTTCATCCCGGCAGCGTTGCAGAAATGCGAGATTGCAAAGAAGTTTCCTTCTTTTTGATAATATTTTCTCGTAGTTTCTTGTCTGATGAAATGTCTTCTCCCCGTAGAGACATATTATGTTGTTTTTCAGGTTTTCGCGGGTGGTGAATGTTAAATTCGTTTTCCGGGTATACTCCCGCGTAGGTGATAGGCCCCGAGAGGGACCGTGGTTGTCTGAACGACGTTTCGGCAGAATCTCATCTGCCATCTTCAGGTTCTAACAGATAACTGCTTACTGCGGCTTCTGGTAACTCGAACTGAAATGACGTTTTCTGGATCTGGCAGTTCTTTATATACTCTACCTATGTTACGCTCTGTTGCTCTCGACACACTCCGGGCGTCATGGTCTGCTGCACCCATCTCCTGATTTCGAGCGCGGCTTCGTGTAATCGGTCCTGTTCGGGCGCGCATGCGTGTGTCTGTGCTTATGTCACGGTCTGTTGCACCCATCTCCTGATTTCGAGCGCGACTCCGTGTACTTGGTCCTATTAGATTAGCTCTGGTTGGTTCCTCTTCGTGTGTTCGTTGCGTTATGTTTCTTGCTTCCTCATGGACAGCAGCATGCAATACCAGAGCAGGCTTCCATGTGGTAGGTAGTCTTTGGGTGTCATCTCGTGTATTTAGATTGTGTGGTCTTTTCTCTATTTCTATGGCCTCTCTGATGATTCTTGACTTGTAATGCTCGATATTGGCTAGTGTTTTTGTTTTGTCGAAATCAATCCTATGTCCTGTAGTTTTGACATGTTGAGCTAAAGATGATGTTCTCTCGTCTTTTCTAACAGCGTTTATGTGTTCTTCGCGTCTTGCACTTATTTTTCTGTTGGTCTGTCCTATGTATGATTTGTTGCAATCTTGGCAAGGTATTTCATATACCCCTTGACTTTCTAGAGCAATTTTGGTCTTTGGATTTCGAAGAATGGTGCTGATTTTCTTGTCGGTCTTAAAAGTTGTTTCTATTTTATGTTTACGTAGAAGTTTGCTTATTTTATCCGTTGTTCCTTTTATGTATGGCAGATAGGCTTTTGCTATGGGTTGTTCGGAGTCCTCTTGATTTCTCGGCCGAGATGGTTTTGACAACTTCTGTATTCTTTGTTGTGTGAACCCATTCTTTCGCAGCGCTTTGTGAAGAGTTGACATTTCTTCTTTGAGGTTGTCTGCATCTGCTAGTCTCTGCGAGCGTGTGACTAATGTCTTTACTACTGAGTTTAGTTGTGCTGGATGGTGGTGTGACTGTGCATTTAGGTATCTGTCAGTGTGAGTGGCTTTTCTATAAACTGTGTGGCCTAGACTTCCGTCCTGCTTCTTCTTGACCAGTACGTCGAGAAATGGTAGCTGACTGTCAGTCTCTACCTCCATGGTGAACTTAATTTTGTCGTGAATACTATTCAGATGTTCTAAGAAGTTAGTGAGATTCTCTCTTCCATGAGTCCAAATCACAAATGTGTCGTCGACGTACCTTAGCCATAGGCTTGGTTTTAATGGTGCAGATTGTAGTGCTCGAGTTTCTAAATCCTCCATAAAGAGATTGGCAATAACTGGAGATAGGGGGGGAGCCCATCGGGGCTCCTTCGGTTTGTCTGTAGCGTTGCTCATTGTATGTAAAATAGGTATTATTTAGGCAATGTTGAGTTAGCCTAAGAATATGATCTGCTGGATGATATTTTCGCTTGATAATGTCGAGTGACTCCTCTACGGGTACGTTGGTGAACAAGGATATGACATCGAAGCTCACTAGAAGATGTTCCGCTTGGACGGTCTGATTTCTTAATAACTCAATGAAATGGTCTGCATTTTTCACGTAGGATTTAACTTCCTCGGCAAACGGTTGTAGTTGTCTGGCTAAGTGTCTTGCTAACTGCTGTGTGGGTGACCCTATTGAGCTAACAATTGGTCTTAGAGGAGCTCCTTCTTTGTGAATCTTTGGTAGACCATAAAATTTGGGACATCTTGAAGACTTCTCTCGCGGGATGATCTGGTTCTGTGTCTCTTTGTCGATTGGACTGGCTTTGATTTTGGCTTTTGTCGTCTTCTCCAGGTAAGTAGTAGGATCTGTGGTAATAAGCTGATATGCAGTGTCTCCTAGTAGACTTTCTATTTTTGTATGATAATCGTCGCTGTTCATCACTACTGTTGCGTTTCCTTTGTCTGCGGGTAAGATTATGATGTCCTCATTTTGTCGTAAGGTCTTCAGTGCTTCTAATTCTTCGTGTTGTAGATTCCTCTTTGGTATACGGGCTGTTCTTAATATACGTGACGTGTCCTGGCGTATAGTTTCCGCTATGTTTTTATCTAAATTGCCAATGGCCGATTCTACACCACAGATTATGTCTTCTACCGGTAGACGTGCTGGTGCTATCGCGAAGTTAAATCCCTTGGCTAATACATTCAACGAGGCCTCATTGAGATGGTAACTGGACACATTGTGAACTACTCTTGTAGGTTCTAATTGTTCGGATTTCTTGATGGGCTTTTGTTGGAGTTGAAGGCGGTTAAATTTATTCTTTAACCTCTCTGTAGTTAAATCATTATCTCTTTCTTCCCTGAAATGTGCAAGTTGGTCAATAATGGTCCATAATGTCGGGTCGATAGTTCTGCTTAAATAAAGATGCTGGTCTAGTAACTGTGTATTGATGTTGTCTAATGTCCGTCTAGTGTCGTGGATTGATTTTCTCATCAAGGTTAGGCTAGTTTTTCGGAGAATTCTTTTTGTGTGTTGATCCTTTCTGTGGAACGTCAATTCCATGCATTTCGGAATGATATTTTCATCCCGGCAGCGTTGCAGAAATGCGAGATTGCAAAGAAGTTTCCTTCTTTTTGATAATATTTTCTCGTAGTTTCTTGTCTGATGAAATGTCTTCTCCCCGTAGAGACATATTATGTTGTTTTTCAGGTTTTCGCGGGTGGTGAATGTTAAATTCGTTTTCCGGGTATACTCCCGCGTAGGTGATAGGCCCCGAGAGGGACCGTGGTTGTCTGAACGACGTTTCGGCAGAATCTCATCTGCCATCTTCAGGTTCTAACAGATAACTGCTTACTGCGGCTTCTGGTTACTCGAACTGAAATGACGTTTTCTGGATCTGGCAGTTCTTTATATACTCTACCTATGTTACGCTCTGTTGCTCTCGACACACTCCGGGCGTCATGGTCTGCTGCACCCATCTCCTGATTTCGAGCGCGGCTTCGTGTAATCGGTCCTGTTCGGGCGCGCATGCGTGTGTCTGTGCTTATGTCACGGTCTGTTGCACCCATCTCCTGATTTCGAGGGCGACTCCGTGTACTTGGTCCTATTAGATTAGCTCTGGTTGGTTCCTCTTCGTGTGTTCGTTGCGTTATGTTTCTTGCTTCCTCATGGACAGCAGCATGCAATACCAGAGCAGGCTTCCATGTGGTAGGTAGTCTTTGGGTGTCATCTCGTGTATTTAGATTGTGTGGTCTTTTCTCTATTTCTATGGCCTCCCTGATGATTCTTGACTTGTAATGCTCGATATTGGCTAGTGTTTTTGTTTTGTCGAAATCAATCCTATGTCCTGTAGTTTTGACATGTTGAGCTAAAGATGATGTTCTCTCGTCTTTTCTAACAGCGTTTATGTGTTCTTCGCGTCTTGCACTTATTTTTCTGTTGGTCTGTCCTATGTATGATTTGTTGCAATCTTGGCAAGGTATTTCATATACCCCTTGACTTTCTAGAGGAATTTTGGTCTTTGGATTTCGAAGAATGGTACTGATTTTCTTGTCGGTCTTAAAAGTTGTTTCTATTTTATGTTTACGTAGAAGTTTGCTTATTTTATCCGTTGTTCCTTTTATGTATGGCAGATAGGCTTTTGCTATGGGTTGTTCGGAGTCCTCTTGATTTCTCGGCCGAGATGGTTTTGACAACTTCTGTATTCTTTGTTGTGTGAACCCATTCTTTCGCAGCGCTTTGTGAAGAGTTGACATTTCTTCTTTGAGGTTGTCTGCATCTGCTAGTCTCTGCGAGCGTGTGACTAATGTCTTTACTACTGAGTTTAGTTGTGCTGGATGGTGGTGTGACTGTGCATTTAGGTATCTGTCAGTGTGAGTGGCTTTTCTATAAACTGTGTGGCCTAGACTTCCGTCTTGCTTCTTCTTGACCAGTACGTCGAGAAATGGTAGCTGACTGTCAGTCTCTACCTCCATGGTGAACTTAATTTTGTCGTGTATACTATTCAGATGTTCTAAGAAGTTAGTGAGATTCTCTCTTCCATGAGTCCAAATCACAAATGTGTCGTCGACGTACCTTAGCCATAGGCTTGGTTTTAATGGTGCAGATTGTAGTGCTCGAGTTTCTAAATCCTCCATAAAGAGATTGGCAATAACTGGAGATAGGGGGGAGCCCATCGGGGCTCCTTCGGTTTGTCTGTAGCGTTGCTCATTGTATGTAAAATATGTATTATTTAGGCAATGTTGAGTTAGCCTAAGAATATGATCTGCTGGATGATATTTTCGCTTGATAATGTCGAGTGACTCCTCTACGGGTACGTTGGTGAACAAGGATATGACATCGAAGCTCACTAGAAGATGTTCCGCTTGGACGGTCTGATTTCTTAATAACTCAATGAAATGGTCTGCATTTTTCACGTAGGATTTAACTTCCTCGGCAAACGGTTGTAGTTGTCTGGCTAAGTGTCTTGCTAACTGCTGTGTGGGTGACCCTATTGAGCTAACAATTGGTCTTAGAGGAGCTCCTTCTTTGTGAATCTTTGGTAGACCATAAAATTTGGGACATCTTGAAGACTTCTCTCGCGGGATGATCTGGTTCTGTGTCTCTTTGTCGATTGGACTGGCTTTGATTTTGGCTTTTGTCGTCTTCTCCAGGTAAGTAGTAGGATCTGTGGTAATAAGCTGATATGCAGTGTCTCCTAGTAGACTTTCTATTTTTGTATGATAATCGTCGCTGTTCATCACTACTGTTGCGTTTCCTTTGTCTGCGGGTAAGATTATGATGTCCTCATTTTGTCGTAAGGTCTTCAGTGCTTCTAATTCCTCGTGTTGTAGATTCCTCTTTGGTATACGGGCTGTTCTTAATATACGTGACGTGTCCTGGCGTATAGTTTCCGCTATGTTTTTATCTAAATTGCCAATGGCCGATTCTACACCACAGATTATGTCTTCTACCGGTAGACGTGCTGGTGCTATCGCGAAGTTAAATCCTTTGGCTAATACATTCAACGAGGCCTCATTGAGATGGTAACTGGACACATTGTGAACTACTCTTGTAGGTTCTAATTGTTCGGATTTCTTGATGGGTTTTGTTGAAGTTGAAGGCGGTTAAATTTATTCTTTAACCTCTCTGTAGCTAAATCTACTCTTTCTTCCTGAAATGTGCAAGTTGGTCAATAATGGTCCATAATGTCGGGTCGATAGTTCCATGCTTAAATAAAGAGCTGGTCTAGTAACTGTGTATTGATGTTTAGCTCTAATGTCAAACGTATAGTGTCGTAGGATTGATTTCGTCACAAACAGGGTTACACTAGCCAATATCGATCTCCGACGGCAACTTACAATTCAAGAATCATCAAGGAGGCCATAGAAATAGAGAAAAGACCACACAATCTAAATACACGAGATGACACCCAAAGACTACCTACCACATGGAAGCCTGCTCTGGTATTGCATGCTGCTGTCCATGAGGAAGCAAGAAACATAACGCAACGAACACACGAAGAGGAACCAACCAGAGCTAATCTAATAGGACCAAGTACACGGAGTCGCCCTCGAAATCAGGAGATGGGTGCAACAGACCGTGACATAAGCACAGACACACGCATGCGCGCCCGAACAGGACCGATTACACGAAGCCGCGCTCGAAATCAGGAGATGGGTGCAGCAGACCATGACGCCCGGAGTGTGTCGAGAGCAACAGAGCGTAACATTGGTAGAGTATATAAAGAACTGCCAGATCCAGAAAACGTCATTTCAGTTCGAGTAACCAGAAGCCGCAGTAAGCAGTTATCGGTTAGAACCTGAAGATGGCAGATGAGATTCTGCCGAAACGTCGTTCAGACAACCACGGTCCCTCTCGGGGCCTATCACCTACGCGGGAGTATACCCGGAAAACGAATTTAACATTCACCACCCGCGAAAACCTGAAAAACAACATAATATGTCTCTACGGGGAGAAGACATTTCATCAGACAAGAAACTACGAGAAAATATTATCAAAAAGAAGGAAACTTCTTTGCAATCTCGCATTTCTGCAACGCTGCCGGGATGAAAATATCATTCCGAAATGCATGGAATTGACGTTCCACAGAAAGGATCAACACACAAAAAGAATTCTCCGAAAAACGAGCCTAACCCTGATGAGAAAATCAATCCACGACACTAGACGGACATTAGACAACATCAATACACAGTTACTAGACCAGCATCTTTATTTAAGCAGAACTATCGACCCGACATTATGGACCATTATTGACCAACTTGCACATTTCAGGGAAGAAAGAGATAATGATTTAACTACAGAGAGGTTAAAGAATAAATTTAACCGCCTTCAACTACAACAAAAGCCCATCAAGAAATCCGAACAATTAGAACCTACAAGAGTAGTTCACAATGTGTCCAGTTACCATCTCAATGAGGCCTCGTTGAATGTATTAGCCAAAGGATTTAACTTCGCGATAGCACCAGCACGTCTACCGGTAGAAGACATAATCTGTGGTGTAGAATCGGCCATTGGCAATTTAGATAAAAACATAGCGGAAACTATACGCCAGGACACGTCACGTATATTAAGAACAGCCCGTATACCAAAGAGGAATCTACAACACGAGGAATTAGAAGCACTGAAGACCTTACGACAAAATGAGGACATCATAATCTTACCCGCAGACAAAGGAAACGCAACAGTAGTGATGAACAGCGACGATTATCATACAAAAATAGAAAGTCTACTAGGAGACACTGCATATCAGCTTATTACCACAGATCCTACTACTTATCTGGAGAAGACGACAAAAGCCAAAATCAAAGCCAGTCCAATCGACAAAGAGATACAGAACCAGATCATCCCGCGAGAGAAGTCTTCAAGATGTCCCAAATTTTATGGTCTACCAAAGATTCACAAAGAAGGAGCTCCTCTAAGACCAATTGTTAGCTCAATAGGGTCACCCACACAGCAGTTAGCAAGACACTTAGCCAGACAACTACAACCGTTTGCCGAGGAAGTTAAATCCTACGTGAAAAATGCAGACCATTTCATTGAGTTATTAAGAAATCAGACCGTCCAAGCGGAACATCTTCTAGTGAGCTTCGATGTCATATCCTTGTTCACCAACGTACCCGTAGAGGAGTCAATCGACATTATCAAGCGAAAATATCATCCAGCAGATCATATTCTTAGGCTAACTCAACATTGCCTAAATAATACATATTTTGCATACAATGAGCAACGCTACAGACAAACCGAAGGAGCCCCGATGGGCTCCCCCCTATCTCCAGTTATTGCCAATCTCTTTATGGAGGATTTAGAAACTCGAGCACTACAATCTGCACCATTAAAACCAAGCCTATGGCTAAGGTACGTCGACGACACATTTGTGATTTGGACTCATGGAAGAGAGAATCTCACTAACTTCTTAGAACATCTGAATAGTATACACGACAAAATTAAGTTCACCATGGAGGTAGAGACTGACAGTCAGCTACCATTTCTCGACGTACTGGTCAAGAAGAAGCAAGACGGAAGTCTAGGCCACACAGTTTATAGAAAAGCCACTCACACTGACAGATACCTAAATGCACAGTCACACCACCATCCAGCACAACTAAACTCAGTAGTAAAGACATTAGTCACACGCTCGCAGAGACTAGCAGATGCAGACAACCTCAAAGAAGAAATGTCAACTCTTCACAAAGCGCTGCGAAAGAATGGGTTCACACAACAAAGAATACAGAAGTTGTCAAAACCATCTCGGCCGAGAAATCAAGAGGACTCCGAACAACCCATAGCAAAAGCCTATCTGCCATACATAAAAGGAACAACGGATAAAATAAGCAAACTTCTACGTAAACATAAAATAGAAACAACTTTTAAGACCGACAAGAAAATCAGTACCATTCTTCGAAATCCAAAGACCAAAATTCCTCTAGAAAGTCAAGGGGTATATGAAATACCTTGCCAAGATTGCAACAAATCATACATAGGACAGACCAACAGAAAAATAAGTGCAAGACGCGAAGAACACATAAACGCTGTTAGAAAAGACGAGAGAACATCATCTTTAGCTCAACATGTCAAAACTACAGGACATAGGATTGATTTCGACAAAACAAAAACACTAGCCAATATCGAGCATTACAAGTCAAGAATCATCAGGGAGGCCATAGAAATAGAGAAAAGACCACACAATCTAAATACACGAGATGACACCCAAAGACTACCTACCACATGGAAGCCTGCTCTGGTATTGCATGCTGCTGTCCATGAGGAAGCAAGAAACATAACGCAACGAACACACGAAGAAGAATCAACCAGAGCTAATCTAATAGGACCAAGTACACGGAGTCGCCCTCGAAATCAGGAGATGGGTGCAACAGACCGTGACATAAGCACAGACACACGCATGCGCGTCCGAACAGGACCGATTACACGAAGCCGCGCTCGAAATCAGGAGATGGGTGCAGCAGACCATGACGCCCGGAGTGTGTCGAGAGCAACAGAGCGTAACATTGGTAGAGTATATAAAGAACTGCCAGATCCAGAAAACGTCATTTCAGTTCGAGTAACCAGAAGCCGCAGTAAGCAGTTATCGGTTAGAACCTGAAGATGGCAGATGAGATTCTGCCGAAACGTCGTTCAGACAACCACGGTCCCTCTGGGGGCCTATCACCTACGCGGGAGTGTGCCCGGAAAACGAATTTAACATTCACCACCCGCGAAAACCTGAAAAACAACATATATATATATATATATATATATATATATATATATATGTTTTTTTGGAATTTACCCAAAAGTGTACATGTGCCATTTTTGTACTGAATGAAGAGTCACATGTGTATTGCAAAATATAATATTCGTGTCATTGTCCTTTTTTCAATCTGGGTTTAACTATAGAAAATACACTAACTCTTGTATATGCTGTTGTAAGTATATTGGGAAATGTCTTTAATATCTTTCCCCTTGATGATATATCAGCTTCAATAAAGAAAATAACGCCACACTTATTCAGCCTATAGAATGAACTGAGTAAATATTAAAGTCGGGGACTTACGGCACTACGTAAACATATCGTAACAAATGGACTGTCAAGATGAAACTCACTCTCTCTATGTTCAATATTGATCATTCTAGTAATGGAACTTTGTTATTTTATTTAACACCATTTTCTTTTGAAATACGTGAATATTAATAAATAGCATAGTTGTGGGAATCGTCTGTAAGTTTACTTTGTATGTTTCAATTAAATTACTATTAAAAATAAACGAAATAGTACATTACAATACAAATGTGGAAAAGTTTCATTGTAAACGAGTATGATTGCAACACGAGCGTTAGCTAATGTCCTAATCGTGCGAGTTTTGCAATGGTCCTTTCCAGATATGTATGGCATACTATTTTTTCTACGGTTGTAATATTATAAACAAAGAGATAAAAACAATATATTTTTATCATCTACAAAATAACAGAAACATGGAAAGGTATGTGCAAAAACCAAAACATCAGTGACTACGTAATTTTTTACATAATTTTACTAAATTTTAAAAATATGCTACTTGTGTTTAATTCAAAAAAATTGCTTTATACGAAGCAGTGCCAAGAAAATAGTAAGAAAGTGAATTTTCTGCGACAATAAATTGCTAAATTAATTTATTCAATAGGTGCTTTTTCCATGCTGTAAAAACATCTCTTTTTATTAATAAATTCGGACGAATAAAAAGTTTCACTGTAATTCAGTTAATTTAGAAAATAATGTTATCACTCTGTATAAATGGAGAGAATATAAATCTATGAATTATGTAAAATATTATCTCCGTTCTTCAGTTTACTCTGCTATATGAGATCTCTAGAGATTAGTCGCTGTCGCACTATATTGCCACGCAAGAAAGAAAATTGAATATTGTTTCTGTGGGTGGACAACATTATATGGGAAAGTTAAGATCTTAGTATTATGGAATACAATAGAGTTGTTCTATATATTTTTAGTACTTTCATAAAAATTTGTCTGGGAAACATAAAGGTGTTACAGATTCTTTTAAAACATCCACTCTGTTTTATACACTTTGTTATTTAATTCTCAATTTTTAAAGAAAACTCATTTAATATTTCTTTTTATAGACAATACTTTATGTGGGTTGAGGTTGGTTTATTAATATCTCCTGAAAATAAAACGCGAGTTATACGGAAAGTGAAATACATTTAAAATGTTTTTAAAATTTAACCCGATAAAAAGTATCACAAATTATCATAATTTATCCCAATTAATATATGCAAAAAGATGGAGGAATGCACATGCACATATGTGTAGGCAGATGCATGATTGCCATACATTGCGTAACACATATCTCCCAAGTGTGTGCGTGTGTGTGTGTGCGTGCGTGCGTGCGTGTGTGCGTGCGTGCGTGCGTGCGTCCGTGTGTGTGTGTATAAAAATGTTTTGGGCAATATTATAGAGAACGTACGAAATACATTTTTGTGGGTGACTGTGGATGAAGCAACTGCCTTTCGATGTAATAAGGTTGTTATACTAAGAATTTTGAGGGTATAAAAAGCCTTGTCTCCGGTATTAATAGCCAGTAAACGAGTACAACAAACTACAGCACACACTGTAGAGTGACCAGGGCCCGCTTTAGAGGCGGACAACCTGGACCCCTGTCCGGGACGGCGAACCTGAGGGCGGCATTTTCGCCCCCCTGAATGTGAACCAAATATTGATAAATTAATTACATATTCTCAATTAATATAAATTTTACACTACTTGTTGATTTTTTCCCTAACTAAAACTAAATACTATGCAATTTACATTTGATCGTTGTGGTTTGTTATGTTTTAAAGCTAGAAAAATATTAAAACACCTTTTTAAAAAAAGCGTATTTATTTTTGAAATAAAACAAGACGTATAGCTAAAAGACGCGCATGACCCTGCATAAACTTGTAGGTATATAGTTACATGTTTAAAATAGGAACTGCAAGACATAACATGCATGGACATATTTTCCCGCCTTACTGTACATATATAAAGAGTCATCTAAGCGCAATTGTGTTATTATTGCAAATGCCTCGGTGCCGATGATAATATATCCTTGAAGTAAGTTTATAAATATTAAAAATAGTTAACAGTTTAGTTCGGGATAGTGACTGTTATGTGTTTTGTCAATTTCTAAAGGTAAGTACTTCTGTAAATACCTATATTAAGTGGTAAAGAATTATTTTCAAAAATATTTTCCACAATACGTACACTTATATATTTTTAAATAGTTTCTGTATGTTTGTTGTGACGGATTTTTATTAATTTATTTGGTGTTTTCGCTACGAAAAAAAAGAGAAACAAAAAAATCCAACTTAAAAAATTCAAACATTTTAGATCGGTATCTATTTTAAATATTTAGTTTTTATATGTTCGTTGTGGTGGTTCGCAATTTGTCCATTTTGTTGGGATCCACCAAACCTAAAAAAAATCTTTGAAAAAAATCCTATTAATTAATAAATTATAATTTTGTGTAGTAATAAGCCAATGCGTTGCATAAAAAGATAAAGAAGAAAAATCTTCAAATACAATTAGTCGGTGACGGTGGCTTAGTGATGTCCCACAGTTTAAAAATTAAATGCCTAGTTTTAATTACTAAAAGTATTAACTATTTTTTCCAAAAAGGGGGTTGAAAATTAGCCCGAAACGTTAAGAAATTCGTTTTTATATTTAAAAATAGTTTAAGTAGGTAATTAAAACTAGGCATTTTATTTTTGAAAACTGTGAGACAGACTAAGTCTCTGACTAATTGTATTTGAAGATTTTTCCAATTTTTATTTTAACTAGCGTATTTTGCATTGTATAATTTGTTGTGTTAGAATGTCTGACGCGCAAAGAAAATTGTCCGGCCATCAGTACAAAAAGCGAAGGCTAGAGAAGGAAACCCAAAAGCAAAAACAAGCTGGTGCTCTTCACAATTATTTACAGGGTATGCCCCGTAGTACCATTAGTACCAAAATAAATATCTCCAAAAATTCAGATAAAAAGGAAAACACGGAATCATCAGAGAGTGTTGGTGACCAAGACCAATCAATACACGATATTTCTAAACCAACTTTGTCACCAAATGAAAGCAGCCTCTACCAACTGACACCGCTTTGGCACTTACAGAAGGCACCCTAGCTAGCACTACAAACCTCTACAAACTGACCCCACCCTACCACCCACGGAATGCACTGTACAAACTTTAGATACAGATCCAGCATTGTGGCACAGAATTTTAGGAGATGCCGAAAAGAAGTTTTTTAGTACGACAAGGTCCACCTAAACCATTGTTTAATTACAAATTTCCTTAGATGGCACTGGTCGAAAATTTAGCGCAAATTACTATTCTCGAATTTTAAGAAATGGAGAGCAAGTTATATGAGATTGGCTAGTGTACCACACTTCAAATAACTGCATATATTGCTTTTGCCGCAAAATTTATGGCCGTGGGTTCCTTTAGAAGTACATCGTTGAAACTTTAAAGGATCACGAAATTTCTAAAAATCATATTCAGGCTCAAAAATCCTTGAACTCAGTAAAAGGTTCAAGTGTTGTACAATTATAGATGCAGCTGCCCAAAGAGTTATTAACGCTGAAACGAATCACTGGTACGAGGTGCTTCTAAGGGTTGTAGCAATTACTGAAATGCTCGGTAAAAGTTATTTAGCTTTTCAAGGTACAAGCGACAAGCTGTTTGAGCATAATAACGGCAACTTTTTAAAAATAGTTGAATTGTTATCTGAATTTGTCCCGTCATGGAGGAACACGTGCGTAGAATGCTTAAAAAAGAGGAAACCAAAGCTCACTCTCTTGGAAAAAACATTCAAAACGAGATAATAGACTTGCTTCACGAAAGTGTAAAATCGCATATTATTGCTGAAATAAAAAAAGCGAAATACTATTCCATAATATTAGATTGCACTCCTGACGTTATAAGGTGGAGCAAATGACCCTGATAATTAGATATATTTCCATCAACAAGTCTGATTCTGATTCAAACGATGTCGAAATAAAAATCTACGAATGCTTTTTTAGGATTCTTACCTGTGGAAAGATCTACAGGACGACAACTATATGAAATTATAATTGAAGACCTTCATGAAATGGGACTTGATGTGCAAGATATAAGAGGACAGGGATATGATAACGGGGCTAATATGAGGGGCAGCAATGCAGGAGTGCAATCTAGAATTAAGAATTTAAATCCACGAGCATTCTACGTTCCGTGTAGTAGCCACTCGCTAGAACCAGAACCAGAACTGGCATATTTTAAGTTTAAGAATTAAAAAAAATCAAAATTTTGAAGGAATTAATCACATTTTGAATAGGTTTTGTCATTCTGCGGAAACCATGTACACAGTTTTCTCTAGAAAATTGTACCATATTTAACACAGTCTTTAAGCTTTACAGCTATAAGTTATATATGTATTAAACCATGAACTACAGGTAATTTACTCTGAAATTGGCTTTAAAGTAACGACCTCATTTAGAATATAACTTCATTTCAACAGCTACTCTGATGATAATATTTCATGAAAGTTTAATTTTTCCATTTACTTCAAACACAAATACCGTTTCCTACTTACCAGTTATTGCCTACAACCAATACTGCTAAAATAAATTTAGATGAATATCAATATTGACGAGTTATTTCACTTTGCTTGTTAGGGTAAATAAATTTAGTATTAAAATGGTCGTTTTTATTTTCGGTTGAAAATAAATGTGTACATAATTTAAAATCCATTATGTCAATTTTTTATTTATATGTTATCCTTGTGTTATGCTTTTAATGCAAACTTTGCGATCAATATCCATTATAATCCGAATATTTTTTCGGTTAATTGTTAAACACGACTTTCTCCATACTTTTATCGTAATCTCCAAAGTATAATCCATCAAAATGTGAATGGAAAGCTTTTACATGGTTTATTCAATAATAATTTGATATTAATAAATAATGATCGTATTACGTCTGTGTTGAAACGCGTAAATAAGTTTATAAACATTAGAACATATTATCACAAAAAAGTATTCTAAAGTATCACTTCGAGAGTGTCTGGTCCTCTCATCCATTCAGCCCGATCCACTTGGGCTAAAATATAATCTGATGAGGTACACAATTTTTTCAACTTTTTTTCGCAAATTCCAGTCGCTTTTTTTTGCAAAACTTCATCATTTAGTCTTGATACTTATGCCTTAAAGTATCGCTTGGGTCACATGCTCCAATACTAAGATATGACATAACCTAAATTTCACCAGCCGTCACTAGAGGACACGATGAAAAAGAGGGTTCTCAAAATCATGGGATTTTGCTAGAATTCATCGATTTTTCATCAGAATTAGATGTGATTTTGAAAGAATATTTAGACAAGGCGATGGTTTTTAACGGTACGTCTAAAACTATGCAAAATGAAAACTTGGAAAAGTATTTACATTCAGATCAAGTAATTATAAAGAAATTTTGTGTATAAACAATAACATTTTTAAGTGATTATTATGCTGTGAACTTTTTTCTTGTAAAAGGTGTCCAAATTTGAGGTTGCTTTTTGAATTTGGAATAAAACATATAAATTACTTAGATCGTACGATATTTTTATTTTAGGGTACACCAATGGCGGTTAATAATGGAAAAGAATATCGAACAAGTGACTTCCTCTTGATCTTTGGTAGGATATCATTCTTTTGGTAAAATGTTCAATAACTTTTTCGCATAATTGCGGCGATATTTCTGCGGTAGCAGCACACCACAACTTCTGTATATTTTTGCTATGTCACCTTCTGTGTGTTATTGTATGTGTTTTAAACTGTGTGTTGAATCATGTTGCCTTGTAAATCATTTTTTTATTTCAATTTTAATTTATTATAACGTTCAAATACTATATTCCAAACAGTGATTTTTGGTAATTTTATCGTATATGATAAAGACAGTCAGTAGCTGTACATTTCTGCAAATTCCGCAACCGTAAAAAAATTAAGATCATGTGGTGAGCTCACATGGCCTTTATGTTTTTTCTCAATATGTTTTTTACGTATAGTAAAATTTCTAAAATAATATATACGACAGAGTTAGAACTTTTAACCGCTTAAATATATATCTATATGATGCCAATCGTGATGCGACTACCATGTTTCTAATAACCCGTTTCTGTATTCTGAATACTCTAATGCTATAATTAGATGCTCCCCAAAATATAATTCCGAAAAATATTCTTCATACAAAGTGAGAATAATAATAAGACCTACCAGCACATTCATTTGTAAGTTCCCTTAACCAGTAAATTGTATAGCAAATTGGTGATACTTTATTACATAAGTTAGTAATGTGTTTCCCAGTTTAACGAGCTGTCCAGGTATATTCCCAAAAACCTTACATTAGTCACCTGTTGTACTAGTTTTCCTTTCATTTTTAATAACTGACTTTCGTTGATGTGGCTATGGCTAAGGGTATAGAGTTAATAAAAACTGTTTTTGCTGAATTTAAATGCAACTTACTTTGATGAAACCAGGCTACAAATTTATCCAGCATTGTTTGCGTTATTTTCATAACCTTAGGTAGGGAAACATTCTTACACAAGTAACTATTATCACCAGCATACATGACTAGCGAATCGTTGTCAATACTCGGCAAATCACTTACTTATAAAATAAATAAGGGTCCAAGAAATGATCCTTGGGGGACCCCAAATTTTATTTCTAGGTTTTACGACCGTACGTTGTTAATTTCCACAAACTGATGTCTATCTGAAAGATACGAATCTATCCAGGTGTATATTTTTCCTGTCAGATCATATTTATAGAGCAAAACATGATCAACTATGTCAAATGCCTTACGCAAATCCATAAATATTCCAACAGTTCCATTGTTATTGTTTAAATTGTCATAAACCTTTTGCACGAAGTTTAAGATTGCTGTTTGTGTAGACATTTTGTACTGTACTTAAAATATTATATTGTGTTGCAGAAGAAATAATTTTATCATACATTATTTTTTCTAAAAGTTAGATAGGAGTGAAATTGGTCGATAATTTTCTAGGTTTGTTGGATCTCCTTTTTTATAAATTGGAATTACTCGAGCAGTTTTTAAATTTTTTAGAAATATACCTTCTTCTATGGACTTAGTTAATAAAAATGTTAAGGGATTTACAATAAAATGTATCATATATCACAGTATATAAGCATTTATAAGATCTTCTCCGCAAGAATTACATTTTTTTCAGCTAGATATATAATTGAAGACGGCTGATTCAGATACAGGTTCTAAAAACAGCAAAAGACGTAGTAGGATATATTTGTTTCCAATTGAATTTGTTTCATATTAGCAGATATAAATTTATCGTTCAGGTTTTTTGGTACTTCGATTAAAATATTATTAAAATGACTGGTCATTTCAGTTGGATCATCAATGACAGTGTTGTCTACAATAATTTCTTTTATTTTATTACTTTTCCGTTTTTTATTGGTTATAGTGTTATTAGTAATATCCCAAGTAACTTTAGATTTCAAAAAGTTGATTGAAGATGAAGTTACTTTGTGAAAATCCATTTTGATTTAAAAAATTATAAACACTTTTTTACTTGTCTAATTTTCAGTTTATTTGTTATTTTACAACTAGTTTCATCCTATTCGGACATTTTACGGACAGGACTTGAAAATAGTTCGAAAATAACAAATAAAGTGAAAATTAGACAAGTAAAAAAGTGTTTATAATTTTTTAAAACTTTAGATTTATTATGCGCTTCAAAATACTTTTTATCATTTGACATTTTTTTTGCAGCTTTTATCACTTTTCTATACACTTTTTTTATATTTTTTTAAAGGTATTCAGATGGTCAACATTTTTTTTTTGCATAGCAATGCTGTAGAGAAATTTTAATTTCTCAGATGATGTGCGAATACCATACATACTTTTGGTGTGCCGTTTCATCACCTGCGATCTTTGGACCTTATTTGTTCGAAGAAAATGGCCAGACGGTAACAGTTACCGCTGCGCGTAACACTGAAATGCTACAGAGGAAGTCTGAGCAGTTTGAGGAATATTGGTTTCAGCAAGGTGGCGATAATGCGAAAATCAGTATGGATACTTTACGGGATCGTTCCAAAAGGCTGATTTTAAAGACTGTACCCTTCCTTGATCACCGAGATATCCCGATATTTCAGTTTCAGGTTCCTTTCGCTGGAGTTATTAAAAAGTAAAGTATATGCGAATAAAGAAAAAAAACAAGATATGAAATAAATGTTATTCACGTCATATCTTCTATAGTGTTATACAAAATTTGATCAGGCGTATAGAAGAGGGTATTGTAGAGAATGGCGTTATTTAGGACACATCATTTTCAGAGTGTAAATTCACATTCTTATTGTTCATAAATATGTATTTACTTGTTCTGTAATTTAAGTCGTTAAATTTTTATAAAATATTTAAAATGATCAATACATTTTTCCTTGTAGTTCCTGCCAAATAAGTTACAATTTTATTCAAACAGTATCGAGTGAAATTTCATATTTAAATATTTTAAGAGTTGAAAATCCTTCAACGTAGTTTAACTTATTAATATGTTGTGTTTTCTTCGCATAAAAAGGAAAGCAAAGTGATATTATTTCATAACATAGGTCGTAGTTTAACAAAATTGTTGAATTATTTTCAAGGAAACTTCGATGTTCGATTAATCTTACATATATTTTGTCGGTTGTTTGTATATTACTAAAACTGGATAGGAAGTTAGTGAATTTTACATAAGCGCTGTAAAGTAAAACTTTTAAAACGGAAATTTTATATATTTTTCGTACAAACAACCAAGGACCTTCAACACACAAGAATTTCAAATAGCTTGGAACACAATACGTCAATAATCAAGGTTGCGTGAATCACCAAGTCACTATTTATTTTGAGGTAAATAGACATCGTTGTCTAATCATAATGAAATTTTAATCATTCTAAGCAAACAATCAATAAAATATCTTTTGTACGAATGAGAATAAAACAGTAATTTACCACCTTGGAAAGACAAAAGTTAGTGTAAGATGGGTTCCTCGCATGCTTTCGCGATTTCAAATATATGTTCGGGTAGTGACGGTAAACAATTCTTGTCGTTTTGTGGGAACGACCAAATTTAATTATCAACCGACTATTTAATAAAAATTGTGTCCGTTCGTACAAAAATAATTGTATGCATCCCGGGTGTAAAGTATGTTTTAGCCCCTTGCATGAACACTCACTTTACTTCCTTGCATAAATGAACTAAAACACTCACTTTATTCTCATGGTGCATAAATACCTATTAACGATTTCAAGTTGTACTTTCTGTGTCACATAGTATATTAGCATTGAAAAACATTATTGCTAATTAAATCATCAGTTCAAATTCCGATTTGTACGGTAATAATTTATTTTGCGTTCATTTACAAAGTTTATTCACTTTAAAAGCTTTAGAGAGACTTTTTAGAGGTTTTGTCAACCGTGTAATTTAGCCGAAAGGAGTAATTTCGTAAATGAAAAAGTAGCCGAACAAGAAACAAACATTAAATGATAGCTTAAACCTCAAGTTACATTTAATATGTTGAGGTTAAAAAAAGATCAAATAAAACTTCTGTAATTTCTTTAATTGCGCTAAGAATATAGCGAAGCGAGACATCCAAAGCAGAAACTTTAAACAGTTACACTTTTACATGGTGTCCCAGATTTAAAGTGACATAAACAAATGGAAGATAGAGCACGCTTTTTTTGAGTTTAAAGCACCTCCAAACTTACCCTTGAATGTTAACTGTTTTTGAGATGAAGGGCGTCAAAAACCATATTTCGACTAAAATTGTAGTCGGCAATATTTCTCGAATGGCTTTAAATATTTTAATAAAATTTGATGCAAATATTATACTCTTTTAGTCCTATCAAAATCATAATTCACTTTGGAATATCCAGGACCAGACTCAATTTTTTAATTTGTTCTCAGTGCCGATAACATCGCCCTGTGTATCATTTCTTGGTAAATATTAGTAAACGTTTCAAAAGTCATGAATCAGTGTACAAAATAATGTCATAATATTCGATGGCATGTTTAAGGTTATTTTCTGAATATGAGATCAGACTACGTGACACCAAAATATACGTTCCACAAACCTTTCGACATCATTATTGGAGAGAGGGGGAAAGGCATACAGGAGCTCCTGACATTCTATGCAAGGGACTGACCTGGTACACAGACGGGTCTAGGACAGAAACAGGAGCTGGGGCAGGAATATACGGAGAAATACCAAGGGAGGGTATAAGCCTCTCACTGGGACACCACTCCTCTGTATTCCAGACAGAAATCTGCGCGATACTACAATGTGTACATGAAAACATAAGCAGAGTGTACGAGAATCAACAAATATTTATCATATTGGACAGCCAGGCAGCACTGAAGGCACTAGCCTCATATTAAGTGTCATCAAGACTGGTATGGCAATGTCATGAAGAGCTCAGAACTCTGGGAGAACGAAACAGAATTAAATTACTCTGGGTGCCCGGACATTCTGAGATATCAGGCAACGAAAAAGCAGACGGCCTTGTTAGACAAAGATCTGCTGACCCATTTTTCGGCCCAGAATCCGTGCTGGGTATTCCCAAATGCTCAGCAAGGGGAATCATCAAAGACTGGATCAAGAAGCAACATAACAATTACTGGAGGAACATTCCAGGCAATCGACATGGGAAAATACTAATCAAAGACCCATGCTCCAAACAAACTGAAGAACTGTTAAGAATGACTAAGTTTCAGTTGAAAACAGTAACAGCGCTTCTAACAGGACATATGGCTGTTAAAAAGCACCTGCAAACAATGGGAATATATGATGGTGACTTAGACTGCAGACTATGTGGGAAAGACCCAGAAACCGTGGACCATATCATATTCGAATGCGAAGCATTAGCTCGTAGGAGGTACAATATATACGCGCAAACACAAACCGACCGAGAAACCATCAGAACTCATCCAGTCATATACCTGTACCATTTGATCAGTGGCACAGGGGTACTGGAATGGGTAGAGTAAAGCAAAGTAGGGAGTGCACAATAAGCCCAGGAGGCTGCAGTGCCCTCGGAGTCAAGTCAGACGAGCCCTAGAGAAGGAAAAAAAAGTTTTTTTCCAATAAATTTTCAAAAATACTGATTGACCAAATTATAAATTCTATAAATTAGGCAATCAACGTCACTCTTTTATAAATTTTATTTAAATGCCCTACACTAATTTAAGCATCTTCATTTTGTTGACAAGAAATTTGAAAAATTAATGATTGGTGCAGGACTGGACTCGCTTAAAATTCCGTGATTAAATACATTTTATTTAAATAATTTATCCACATTATTTACATCATTTTTGAAATGATTGTGGTGGACCTCAATTTTCTGTACCGGTCCAGAGGTCATCTGATTCTGCATTATCCCAACAGATTGGTCGAAGAGTTTTAGTGAAGTGGTCACCGAGGTCTCCAGATCTTACACCTCTGAATTATTTTTTACTAGAAAAAAAATATTAATATATGTGATAACATTAGAAATCACCCGAACATGATTGATAAATCAGTGACAAATCTTTTAAAGCGTTCTCAAATATGTATGGACGCTGGGGGTGATTATGTTGAAAAATCTGTTGTAACAATAATTAATTGTATCGTTTTGTTAATCAATTTGTTTTTTTCTTTAGTTTTAAGTGTTGTAAGTTGTTGTGTAATCAGTTCCATTTTGACATTTTGTCAAAACAAAATTGTCAACCTTCATCTCAATATTTTTATCGTATCATTGAAAATAGGTTCCTTTAAGTTAAATCTTTATTGATAATTGTTAATATCATAACATTACAACAACTTTACAATAACTTAGTCGCCAAACCTTGTATAATTTAGTACCATATAATACGTTAGTTACCATATCAAATACCCTAGATACGAATTTTATTTTATAGCTATTATTTATGAACATTGACGTGAATATTTTGAAGTTTTTTCAAATTTGATAATACACCGATACACCATTATTGTCCAAAATGAAGGGTATGTCCACTGAATCTTGCTTAGCAACTTTCTTTTTCAGTTCGATGGTCTCTTTAGTACATGATACAGTGTTTACAGAAACATCTCCAACTTGAATTTTTCACGCCATGGAAACCTTCTTACTCAAGTTATTTTCTAAATACCTTCTTGCAACATTGCTCGATTCCCAACCACCAAGTTCTTGTAAATCTAATATGTCTCCACCAACATTAACAAGAAAAGTTGCTGAAGATCTTCTAATACAATCACCAGTACACATAGTTGGATTTTCAAGTTTGAGATACATAGCAATTTTCTTAGGTATTTTAGAAAAGAAATTGATACCACAAGGCTGAACAGTGTATTTTCCATTTGTATATGATATGAACAATCTTCTATGCGGAGTATGAGTTGGACGTAATGAACGTAATTTTTAAATAAAGCCACAGGATTAACGTCTCTGTCAGATATCACCGCAAAAAAAACTTTTCTTGTGGGATTTTGAGTCAGGAATTGTGATTACTAGCTTGCTCTCTAGAATTTCAACATTTTTCATGGACATTTTCGTTAATTCATTGGTTCTACAAGCTCCGCCAATTCTAATTAGAAAAGCTACTTTCATCATTAAAAATGTCTCGTCTGAGGCAATACAAACAAATTCACTAACCTGCTCTTTTGTGAATACATTCGATTTTTTAGCTCTATATCCCACATTTTTTTTTCTTAATGAATCGTATCAAAGCGCCATACTTGTCGATTTCCACTCTTTCCTTCAACTCCAAACAAGCTCGTAACATAGAATATTTAGGCCACAAAGGTGACGGGCAGTTTTGATTTGAGAGTTTCACAAAATAAGCAAGTATTACCGTTTCTCCAGCACCTTGAACCTGTTCTCTATCTTGCCACTCACAAAACTGAAGATATTCTTTTTCGTAATGGATTTTTGATTTATCCAGAAGCAAATCTAATCTTACAGTGTTAGCAGCAGCAAGTATATTTTCAGGAATATCAATATCTTCCATAATTTCGCCCAAAGTTTGTCGTAATTAAGACTATCTTCATTTTTATGGCACGCTAAAATGACAACCGATTTTTTTTCACGTCATCGTTGTCAATGATACGATAAAGCTTTGAGTGTAACTCGATTATTATGTGATTTAAACCATCTCAGACGTTGCCAGTAGCCGAGTCGCCTGGCAACGTTCTCGATTGTTATAAATCACATAATAATCTCGTTACATTAATAGCTATAATATCATTTTCTATAGATGTTTAATAACTAATTTTAATTTTGTTTGTTAAGACAAATTTAAATAAAATGTACTTAGTCATGGAATTTTAAACTAGTCCAGCCCTGCACGAACCATTAATTTTTCAATAAATGTGTATTTCTTGTCCAAAAAAATGTAGATGCTTAATTAGTGTAGAGTATTTAAATAAAATTAATAAAACAGTGACATTAGTTGTCTAATTGATAGAATTTAAATTTGGTCGATTAATATTTTTGAAAATTTACTGGAGAAGCATGCCATGAAATATTATGTCGGTCCTGGAAATTTGCCAAGGTGAATTATGATTTTGATCGGACTAAAAAAGTATAATATTCGTACAAATTTTATTCAAATATTTAAAGCCGTTCCAGAAATATGGCCGATTACAGTTTTTGTCAAAAATCGTAAAACGATCTGTATTTCAAAAACTGTTAACATCCAAGTGTAAGTTAGGGGGTGTTTTGAACTCAGCTAAGTATGCTCTATCTTCCATTACTCTATGTCACTTTAAATCAGGGACACTCTGTATAGGTCTTGAAATTTCCCTATTCAAAAGCTTATTTTTATAGTAATTTATTCACGTTTCACATTGAACTAAGTACAGATTAATTTATAACAACATGTTTTTTTTTTTTTTTTCATGGACGGGACTGCAAAAATTAAAAGATCTAATATTATCCGTTTCAAATAAACTATGCGAAATATAAATGCATTACCTGGTAATATTTTAATGATTCTTTCCTAAAAAATTGAGTTTAGAAATTTTACTAAATGATTAAAATATCATTATGATTAGCCAATTATATCCACCTCTAAATTAATAGGAAGTTGGTTCTTCATGCATTCCTACACACTCCCTAATTCATCGAGATGCTTCGAATTAGGTAATCGATATCTTCTTAAGATATTCTTTCCAGGTAACCGCCTTTTGAGCCGGGATTCCTGAATTAGTGTGTTTATTTGTAATGCAATCAATTTATTTTTAACTTGTGTGTATCAAAAATGTTATTTGTTTATGTATCAACTTTGGTTTTCTCCGATAAATAAATTTCCCAGTGTAATTTTCATAGGTAAGCCCGAATGTGATCCCATTAAATACGATTATAACTATTAATTTCGTTGAAAATACTCGTAATTCATCAACTACAACGTTAATTTCATAACTGATATCTTTTAGTATCTTATAAGCCGTTCCATTTGCGCCTCGACAAAAGGGGCATTTATCAAAAGTTTAACGCACGTAGTTATAAATATAATGGATGTAGGCCATGATAACTTTACTCGATTAATAACAATTTGTTTGTAACTTTACAGTTTAACAAGGAACATGACGGAATCGATTTTTGTTCTTATATTTTCAACCGTTCATTAGCCTGGAAATTAAAATGGTTAAATTCGTTCTATAGTTGCCATTTAAAAAAAATGAGAATGATTTTAGCTCCCTTCCGGGTCAGCTGAGTCTAGAACACCCAGATTTGTATGAGTAAAAGTTGCGAGGACCTACATTATATAATGAAATTCGAACCACGTCTTGATGACAATTTTTTTACTTAAAAAAAAATCACCATAAGTGGGGAAACCCCTCCACCCCTTTGGGTTGTCCAGTTGCCAGGGGGTTCCCCCAAAAACAAAACAAACAACCCCTTTTTTTGAAAAAAATTTTTTTTTTTTTTTTTTTTTTTACTGGGGTTTTTTTCCGGACCCCCCCCTTTCTTCTCTCCCCTTTTTTATATAAACAAAAATTTTCCCTTCTTTTTTTTTTTTTTTTTTTTTTTTCCCCCCCCCCCCCCTTTTTTTTTGGGCGGCCCTTTTTTTTTCCCCCCCCCCTTGTTTTTTTTTTTTTTTTTTTTTTTTTTTTTTTTTTTTTTTTTTTTTTTTTTTTTTTTTTTTTTTTTTTTTTTTTTTTTTTAAAAACCCCCCCTTTTTTTTTTTTTTTTTTTTCCTTCTCTCCCCTTTTTTTTTTTTTTTCTTTTTTCTCTCCCCCCCCCCCCCCCCCCAAAAAAAAAAAGAGGGGTTTTTCTCAACCACCCCTTTGGGGGGTGGGGGGGGGGGGGGGGGACCCAAAACGGGGGGGGGTGGGGGGGAGCCCCCGGTGTTTTCCCCCCCGGGGGGCGGGGGGGGCTTTTTTTTTTTTCTCTTTCCCCCCCCCCTCCCTCCCCCCCCCCCCCTCCCCCTTTTTTTTTTTTTTTGTTGTTTTTTTTTTTTTTGTGGTGTTTTTGGGGGGGGGGCGCGGGGGTTTTTTTGTGTTTTTTTTTTTTTTTTTTTTTTTTTTTTTTTTTTTTTTTTTTTTTTTTTTTTTTTTTTTTTTTTTTTTTTTTTTTTTTTTTTTTTTTTTTTTTTTTTTTTTTTTTTTTTATTCCCCCCCCCTCCCCCCCCCCCCCCCCCCCCCCCCTTTTTTTTTTCCTCCTTTCTTTTTTTTTTTTCTTTTTTTTTTTTTTTATTTTATATTTTTTTTTTTTTTTTTTTTTTTTTTTTTTTTTTTTTTTTTTTTTTTTTCTACCCTTCTTTCTTCCCCTCCCTTTTTTTTTTTTTTTTTTTTTTTTTTTTTGTTTTTTGGGGGTTTTTTAGGAGTATATTTAACATCTATATTTTTTCCCCCCCCCCCCCCCCCCCCCCCCCCACACCCTCTTTTATAATTTTTTTTTTTTTTTTTTTTTTTTTTTTTTTATTTTTTTTTTTTTTTTTTTTTTTTTTTTTTTTTTTTTTTTTATATTTTTTAAAAAATTTTTTTAAAAATATTTTTTTTTTCTCTTTTTTTTTAAAAAAACCTATTAATTTTTTTTTTTTTTTTTTTTTTTTTTATTTTTTTTTTAAATTTTTTTTTTTTTATATTTTTTTTTATTTATTTTTTTTTTTTTTTTTTTTTTTTTTTTTTTTTAACATATATTTTTTTTTTTTTTTTTTACTTTTTTTTTTTTTTATTTTTTTTTTAATTTTTTTTTTTTTTTTTTTTTTTTTTTTTTTTTTTTTTTTTTTTTTTTTTTTTTTTTTTTTTTTCCTTTTTTTTTTTTTTTTTTTTTCTTTTTTTTTTTTTTTTTTTTTTTTTTTTTTTTTTTTTTTTTTTTTTTTTTTTTTTTTTTTTTTTTTTTTTTTTTTTTTTTTGTTTTTTTTTTTTTTTTTTTTTTTTTTTTTTTTTTTTTTTTTTTTTTTTTTTTTTTTTTTTTTTTTTTTTTTTTTTTTTTTTTTTTTTTTTTTTTTTTTTTTTTTTTTTTTTTTTTTTTTTTTTTTTTTTTTTTTTTTTTTTTTTTTTTTTTTTTTTTTAAATTTTTCTGAAGAGGAATAATTATTGAATATTTCGAGCGCACATAAAAAATTAAAAATAATCTGCACATCTATTTCTCCTTCATTTTCTCGTAGTTAAAAGATTATTATATCAGCTTTATTTTATTTGATATTTTATGATATATCGTGGCATAATACCCAAGCGTTACACGTGGAAAGAAGCATTGCCTGCTTCCTAGCTAAAGGCACTTAGACTAATATACAATTACGAAACCAACTTACCAACATATGCTCTGATGTCATAACTGGTTCCTATGGGAGCTCCGTTGTACTCTTTGGCGGGCACTAGTTGCACGCTAGGAGGGGCCAAGGGGGTGATTTCCATGCTGAATGGATACGCGTTGGGACCCAGTCTCTTTAATAAGGCTTCCTAAAACAATATAGAAAAAAATAGCAAGACCGCAAAGCACTTCTTTAATTAGTAGAGGGATTAATTAGGAAGGGAGTAACTCTGCAAACCGTGAAAATTTAATTATATATAAACAGCACGTCCCTAAAATGACGCAAAAACTCTGCAAAATGTTGAAAGATGGCCTGAGCACACATGTATAATGTATTTTTTGTGTATATTATACAATGCTCAACGTCAAAGTTGAAGAATTTTCCAAATTTTTCTTACTGTCCAAGTCGTATCCAATAAAATATAGGGTTTTAAAGCTTCATTGATGATAATTTCAGTATGATTATTAAATGTTTTTGGAATCAAAGATAACATCAAGGTCATGAAATATTGTGAATCTTCAGAAAAATGTAATTTTACAAGTTTGGATCCATTATTTGCGACGATGTATGTTGTATTCTATTTAAATATGCTCGGATAAATCAATATCATTTAACTTGTTGTAGATGTGGAGTATATTTTGAGTATATTTGTAACACTTGACTAAATGATTATTTGTAAAAAATAAAATATCCTCTATAAAACCGATATAAGTTTATGCAAATATAATTTGCATTTGTCTGTTTTCCTCAAACTCTGTATTAACCAAGGCTTACTTGCTTACTTGTAAATTTTAGATAAGTCTAAAACATCCAGAAATCTTGAAAATTGGAAGTTTGCTCGACCCAATGGAAAATTTTACAGAAACTTAGGCTGAAGTCATGCAAATGAATGTGTAGAGATATAACTTTTCCTCAAGTTATGGAAACAGTGAGAATTGTATGATTACTGAGAAAATTATTTATTACTACCGCGATCTAGTCCTCTGGGAAAAAGTGTTGTAGCGAAATACGGTATATGTAACTAAAACACCAAAAAAAAGTGGGTTGAATTATTTAATAGAGTTAGCGACTCAATATATTAACTATAAAAGGAAATGGAAAAATATAGATAAAGGCTCCACCCGTCCAGTTTTCTTTGAGAATAAACTATATTTGTACAATAGTATTATTATTTGTTTTATAATCATAACTAAGGAAATATGATTTATAGATATTAAGCATACGTATGAAGAACTAAATTAAAAAATAAAATGGGATAAATTCATGGATCCAAAATGAATGTTATTTCAATTATTTAAAGTATTTTTTATAATTACGTTACTAAGCGCAAACTAGGGAATTCACCAAAAATTTTTTGGAACACTGGCAAGATGGTACTTCTATTGTTCTGTTGTGACCCCTGTTCTAGCTTTTTTGTTTGTATATTTCTTTTAAAATATTCTAAAAGCACACAAATATGGAAAAAATATGTAGAAGGTATATCAGATAAATTATCTGCTATATGTCTACAACATTAAACAAACGAAAAATGAGGTTATGATCAAATGTCAAATATAAAACAATACCATTCAACAGCAGACTATGAAATTCCCTAAAAAATGAGTACATTTGGCGCTTTATTTGAATTTGTGTTTAGTGACGTCACGAAAGTTTGACTTTTTTTCGGTTTAAATGATGAAAAAAAATAAAGGAAAAATGCGTCTCATTGTGTATTTAGTTTTCGATTTGCAAATAAAAAAAAGGAAAATACCCCATTATACGCGTTGTTTAAAAAGCTTAATTCAAAATATTCCTATGCCTGTCTAATATACTCATATATATCCAGGGTGTTTTACTCGTTGGGGAAAAATTCAACTGGGAATTTCTGGTGATATTTAATGAAAAAAAGTTCAGATAGACATGTGTCCGAAAATCGGTTCTTTGGGAGATGTGGGAAGATTATGGTTATTTGATGATAAATCAAAAACGTCGTAAGTTACAAATTCATTCATAGAAAAGAACTAAATAAAGTAGATTTTTAAACATTTTTTTTACTGTAATATTATAATATACAGGGTGGTACCTGGACGCTGGTGATAACCACTATATTAATCGATGGAATGATTCTTAAAGAAAGTATAAAGAAATAAAATTCTGTCTTAGGTGACCAACATATAAAATTAAAGAAATAGATTTTTTTGTTAATAATGCTAAAATGCCTAAAAAAATATTTAATTTTGTTGGCGTAACTTACTACATGCTTCCTTGAGCTGAAGCTATATTCAAAAAATTTTATTAGAGAAGCCACAAAATCTAATAACCATTTATTTTGCTTTGTTAAAAAATTAATGTTTCTTTTTATTTAATTTGAATAGAAACAATTCTCACCACTAACTGTGTAAATATACAGCTAGACCTTGATTATCTCTATTGAAATAGTATGGGGATATCTACGCGAACTTAGTAATTGTATCAGGTCGAAAATTAATTCCTTAGATGGTATAATAGAGGAATTCAAAGTTAGAATCCTAAATACATAGTGATATAATGATATATTAGAAGCAAGTTTGGGTAAGCTGTATTTACCTGTACAATGAGAAATGTAAAATATTAATTCTGACACATGATTAATGTAGCAGAGTTATAGAGTATTACAGAACAGCATTAATTTTGAGGCTATATAATTTTTACGACAAAACGTGTCACATACTACGTGATCCCAAAATATTATTCTTAATTTTTATGCGTCCTCGATTATTTAATTATTTTTAAGTTAAACCTTACATTATAAAATCATTGAGATAGCTTGAATTAAATTTGTAGGTGTTTAGTAATCTAAAGTTTAGTCGTCTTGGAGTAGTAATTGCGTGAATTTTTGTGGATATTGATATTAAAACCAATAAAATATTAGATAATACTCTAATTCTTAATTTGTGGTATTTTATTGATATTATATTTTTGTTGTATTTTGGTTAAAGTTTTTACGAGATCTAATCAACATTATAAGATATACATTATAATCGACCAAGAGATTCTGAAAATATACCACAAAACATAAACTCGTTTCATAATTATTTATTTCATTAACGTTTCTGATTTGCAAGATCAAATACTATTTTCTTGAATTACCATTAAACATCACAAATACTATTTTTATTCATTTATTTAGCAACAGAGTAGTGTATATAAGAACATCAAGTAATGATAGATTAGGACCTCGCACTGTTTCCGTAGGACTTCCACAGGGCTCAGTTCTGAGTCCTGTTTTATTTAATCTGTATACTATTGGCGTACACTTCAAATTACGAGATGTACAAATCGTTCAATATGCTGACGATTTTTGCCTGTGTGGAGAGAACCAAGCTGGAATTTTGTCAACACACTCTGTCTTGGATAATCTTCCTGATCATTTAAATAGCTTTATAATCATGTCAGTTCTTACCTCTATCAAAATTAGCTATAATCCAAATACACTGCTCAACCCATATATCACAAAAATTAAAAACCGCTTATGTGAATTAAAATTGTATGGTAAAAGAATTGTCTTTGTTTGGGTAAAAGCTCATATAGGCCTGCAATATAATGAATAGGTAGATGTCCTCGCTAAAGAAAGCATAGAGAATGAAACGTTGGAAGTAAATGAAATTTGTGTTGAGGACTGCATTCATATATGTAAACAATGTATGAAACAACGGTGGACAAGGGTGTGGCAAGAATACTGCCATAACCATCCAAATAGGTATACACGTATACAACCAGAAATTCCATCGAAAAACATGAATGGCACGAAGATTTCAACATTCCCAGAAGGTACATCACTATAATTAATAGAATAAAATTCGGTCATGGGTAATCCATCTTTTCTCGCCAGAATAGGCATTATACAGTCTAATCTTTGCGATCATTGCAATGTTGAGGGAGACCTCGAACATATATATATTTTTTTGCTGTCAAAAAATGAATGTATTTGTTATCAACTAATATACTGAGTAATAATGTCGAACAGCCCTTCAATCTATCGTACTTATTGCATCTAAATAAAAGAAATATTTATTTGTGCCTATTTCAATTTATTAAAACCCCAAATCAAAGACTAAAGATTCTTTTTTTTATTTAGTTATATGACGTTACCTATGTTTTTATCTTAAGTTGATGTTAATCCATGGTCCAGTGTTGTTTGTGAAAATAAAAAATGCCTTGACGGGCCTCTAGGCGAGAAGAACTTATACCCCTGTATTTCCCTTCGATTTTATCTCGGGTTTTATGTATCTATAGATATACAGTTTATGCTAGCTTAGGTTAGGAGTATTTATTATTACTTATAAAAAGTGTGGCTGGCTGTATGGATTCATTCCAAAAGCCATTAAAAAAAAAAACTGTTTTGTAGGTGAACTTGTACAGAATTTTTCAATTTTATTAAAATTATAGACAGCTCCACGTTAGTAGAGAACTTGTACCTTTTCTGGATCTTACCATTCTACCCTACCTCCTATCATTGTAACGTTACTGAAGTGATGAGGTATGATGGGAAGTGGTGGGGTGGACTCACATTCGGTATCTTATCTACTAACTCATAAGTAGTGAGTCACCGAACATTAGTATGACATAATTTTGTATTGATTCAATAATCTTTACGAACCTTTAGGTGTCGACCATCAACATATGGACAGCAGTATTCCCAACCAACACTTGTATAGCGATAGTTATTCTTGAAGTGTATCCGAACTAGCTATTGTCATTACACCTTTTTGGGTACTTTTATTTCTGTGGATAAAATACCTCCCAATATTTGTTTATATTTATAATAGTTACTAAATTTATATTCTCAAAAAATTCGCTTCATATGTTTTCATTAAAACACATGATTCAAATATATACGGTACATTTCCTAGCAACTATTTTATGCAGATTTCTATAGCATCGCTTCAGTCTTTGCTGAACATAATTTAAGTGTTTTCATATGATTAAAATTGTGAAAAGGCTTCACTGCCTTCGCATGTAAACTAATTGAAAAGCGTTTATGCTGTTACACTTTAGAGAGTTTCCTTTATTGAAATTCCATTCTGGTTTGGCAGAGCATGCTAGGAAAATTAATGCGGGCCGGTTTGTCACATAATCAAACATTTCGTCTTTAATCAGTCAAATGGTAGGGTTCTATGATATAGCTGTATAGCCATCGTCTCTTATTAAAAGGAATATCTTGTTCGTCAATAAAATTTTCAAATCTTAAATAAGCTTGACATTAGAAGTGAAGCACGAGCATTATATATAGTGTCCCCAAAAAATGAAACAATTGAGTAAATTTTTGAAATCCTAAAAAGTTAATCAAATTTATTATAAGATTCCCTTTAATAAAAATTGCAGTTTTTTATAAATTGACAAATCGTTGTATGTTTCGGCCGAATTTTTAATCAATTTAAAACTATAAAACAATAAGAATTTACTAGAGTTTTTCGATATTTTTGAAGATTCTTTGTCCAATTTAATCACAGTTTGTGAGAATATAGTGTGCGGGGGGGGACATTAACATTGACTTTTTTAGACTCAGAAAACCGTAAAACTATACTTTTAAATGAATGTATTGATACTTACAATTTAAAACAAATAATTAACAATCCTACACGAGTTACTAACACTTCGTCAACTTTGATTGATGTTATCCTTGTTTCAAATAATTTAATATATAATACATGCGGTACAAAAGATCTACCTGATGTGTCCGATCATTCCTTGGTTTTTTGCTCGTTTAAAAAAACAGTGTTGTGTGGTAAGTGAAAAAAAAACTGTAAAGTTTAGAAATTTTAAATATATAGATACTGATTTTTTACATGAACTATTAATGTTAACACCTTTCTATGAAATATATGATCTATCAGATATTAATAATAAAATTGAACATTTTAATAACTTATTTATAGCGTTATTTGACACAGTTGCACCTATAAAAAATATTGTTATAAAAAAGAGAAGACCACCGTGGCTTACAGACAATATTAAGCTGCTAATTTCTATGCGAGAGAAAGCTCTTAGTAAATGGAAAAAAACAAAAAAATCCACAAGACTTGAGGTATTATAAAAAATTTAAGAAATCAGACAAACATTGCTATTAGAAATGAAAAAAAAAATGCTATTTGGAGCATTGTGTAACACATAATTCGGGTAAAGCATTATGGAAGAAACTTGAAGAATTAAATATATAACAGGACTAAATCTAATGATTTGCCAATTCACATTAATAACCCTGATAATATTAATAACCATTTTTTGCAACACTCTGTAACTCATGCAACGCCTGACAATAATCTTTTGCAATTTTATAGCAACAATTTTAAATCCAACTTTAAATCTGTATTTAAATTTGAACCAGTAGCCGACACAATAGTTTACAAATATCTACTTGAGATAAAATCAAAAGCTACAGGTTCTGATCTAATAAATATAGATATGCTACTGCTATGCTGTCCTTTTATTTTGCCATATCTAACCGATATTGTAAATACTTGTTTAAGGGATAATGTTTTTCCAGACACCTGGAAAATTGCACGCGTTATTCCTCTACCAAAGAAAAATGATGTTACTGATTATAATGACCTTCGTCCTATTAGTTTACTTCCAGTACTATCTAAAGTTGTTGAAAAAATTATTTGTGTTCAAATACGGGATCACTTAAATACGCATAATATCTTGCCGATTTACCAGTCAGGGTTTCGTGCTGGTCATAGTTGTTCAACAGCATTACTTACTATTGCTGATGATATTTTTAAAGGTATTGATGATGGGAAGACTGTAGCTTTGGTTCTGTTAGACTATTCCAAAGCTTTTGACACGATAAGTCACCAAATTTTGTTGTCTATTTTGCATTTTGTGGGATTTTCAGAGAGCGCAATTAAACTAATAAAAAATTATTTGAATAATAGGTTCCAGTATGTTGAAACTAGTAATGGGGAGTCAGACATGTGTCGTATTTTACGCGGAGTTCCACAGGGTTCTATTTTGGGACCCTTATTATTTAGTATATATACGTGTAATATAACAGTTTCCATGCAATATTGTTCTGTACATTTATATGCAGACGACACACAACTATATTATTCATTTTTTCCTAACGATATAATTAATGCTACAAATAATATAAATAATGATATAAAAAGTTTAATTGCGATATCAGAAAATCATCACCTAAAAATAAACCCGAACAAATCTTCCGTTTTAATATTTGGTAAATCGCGGACATTAATTGAAGAGAATATTAAAGTTACTATAAATGATAATATGTTAGCATGTTCTAAAGTTGCAAAAAACCTAGGAATTGAATTAGACACAGAATTACGATTTAAAAAGCATGTCTCAAAATGTTTACAAAAGGCGTATTCTAACTTAAAATTGTTATTTCCCCACCGCCACTTCCTCTCTCATTCGCTTAAAATTAAGTTGACTGATACTCTTGTCCTGAGCCATTTTAATTATTGTGATGCACTGTATGGACCATGTTTGGACAAAGTTAGTTCAAATAGAATTGAAAGAGTTCAAAAATCTTGTCTTCGTTTTATTTACGGTATCAGGAAACATGATAAAGTTTCATATAAATTGAAAAGTGCCAACTGGCTTAATATGGCAGCGAGGCGCAAACTACATTCTCTAACTCTTTATAATCGTATTTTAGTTCATAAATGTCCACCTTATTTGTACAACAAAATTAAATTTCGAACTGACATCCACAATTTGAATTTGAGACTTAGAGACCTGATTTCTCCTCCTCCCCACTATACCTCTATGTATTGTATTTCATTTTCTTATTGTATTTACAACCTATATAATAAACTCCCCGGCATCATTAAAATATTTAAAACCATCTTTGTTTAAAACTAAACTCAAAAGGTATTTATTCAACTTTTAATGAATTATCTATTTAAACCATATTATTCTCATATTAATATCGTGCTTTCATAAAAAAAATAAAAAAAATTTTTTTTGTAAATCTCATTAAATTAAAATAAATTATTTTCTCGTTTTTTTCTTTTGTACTTATTTTATTCATGTTTAATAATTTACTCATGCATTGATTCAGTTATGTGTATATGTTATTATGCTTTCAAGGCTGGAACTTTAATCAGCAGGTTCCTTGGAACCATGTTGTTTCCAGTCTTTTCGTAGTTATAGAAATTGTATATAAAATTACGTTGTAACCAAATTATAATTTACACTCTGTTATTTATTTTATAACTACAATAAATCATATTATTATTATTATTATATTTCTAATCAGCTAGAACAAGTTTCCAGAGAATATTTTCGAAAGATGATAGCGCGAGCAGATCCGCTCGTCCACTATACCTCATGGACTTAGTCAAGCCCAGATTTGAATGCTTTTGGTTGCCTCGGTTGTAAGAATATGCGACTATCCGCCACAACATCAATCCGATATACGTATTTGAAAAGTATAAATACGTAAGAAATTGTTTGCATGTCTAGTTTCCGACTAAATTGCTTATGCTAGTTAATGCCATATGTTCAGTTAAGGGGATTTATATAAAATTAAATAACAAAACTTGTAATATGCAAAATGTGAATCTTGGAGTTCTTCAGGGATCAATACTTGGTCCTCTCATTTACCTAATTTTCAACAGTATTATTCTAGCCTGCATTGGCGCTAACTGTAGTCTTGTGGCATTTTTTACATGGACTCAAATTCTGTAGAGAAAGAAACAAGTAAATGTCAAATATACAAGGTAAAATCAAAACATTGATTTTGAAAAATTTAACACCTTATTAAGGAAATCGATGTAATTCGTTATTGTGATAATAAATACATATTTTAATCAATGACACCAACTTTAAAAAATTATCACGTTGTATATTTTTACCTAAGCAACATTTTACCAACTACCGACTACTTTTTTACTAATTCCGACGTCAGAATTATTAAAATTAGTAGTCGAGTAATAACTTAAATTTTGTAGTTGTAATACGACGTCGAACCAAATATTGCGCCGACCTCGCACACCTACTGCTTAAGTCTGGACGATTTACCAACGTTGATTTGCCGTTGGAAAACGACTTAATAAGGTTTGATATGTTTTCAAGTCATTATCCAACGTTGACGAGACGTTGACAACTGACTAAAATAGGTATGGTTATATTTTGAATAACTTACCAACGTTGGTTAGACGTTGACAGCTGACTAAAATAGGTATGGTTAAATTTTGAGTAACCTACCAACGTTGGGGTAGACGTTGGTGACTAACTGAATAGGTCAAGTTTGTTATGGAACACTTGCCAACGTTGGTTAGTGGCTTAATAGGTTTGGTCCTTTTTAGTTATTAACCAACGTTGGTTAGACGTTAATGACTAACTTAAGTAGCTCCGATTAATTTTTCGGTAATACACCTACTTCTGTATAACGTTGGTAACCGACTTGATAGGTAGCTACATTCATCTCAAGTAACATTTTACCGACTACCGACTACTTTTTTAATAATTATACGGTCAGAATTATTACAAATATTAGTCAAGTAGCGTCTTAAATTTTATAGTTATGATACAACGTCGGAGCAACGTAGCTTGAACTTCGCAAACCTACTATTTACATCTAGCACATTTACCAACATTGGTTTGATGTCAGAAATCTACTTAATACGTTGAGTGTGTTCTTAGATTATTATCCAACGTTTATTAGACGTTGGTAACTGATTAATTAGATTTAGGTAATTTTTGGGTAACATTCCAACGTTGGTTAGACGTTGCTGACTGACGTAGTCGTCTAGCAACGTCGGTTGGACGTTGGTGTTAGGCTTTTGGTCCTTGGTCTAACATAACCTCAAAATTAATGTCGATAATTCAGGTATTGATAGATATTTAGTAAAGATTTATACACCAACTGCAAGAGACGGTCGATATTATCGTGATTGTTTGGAATGAACGTTAGTGTTAGTGCAGATTTCTGCACCAAAGCCTACCAAAAGTTGGTGCAGGTAAAATTATTTAACCGTGAAGTCGCTATTAGTAAAAATAGTTGCACTTATTCCCGCCTTCGCCATATTTTCTGGTTCCACAGAAGGAAATAATAGGCGGCCATGTTGATTATGTGTACAATTATGTTAAATACACAAAATTTGTCTCTTTTTTTCAAATAAAGTAAGCAAAAAAGTTTTTATTTACTCGTAAAATTAATTAAACAATATTTCAATTCCGCTTTCTTTGGAAAGGGAAAATATTTTTTGAGAGTAAAAAAATAAAAATAGTACTTTCGTTCTTAAAATAAACATTATTCTTATGGGTTCACTATATTTTTCGACCTACTTTATATATATGTATCAATAAAATTTCTTTCGTTTCAGTTTTTACCCCACCAGATTTATTAAAATTTTACTCGAAGTATTTTGTATATAATACGTACTCAATGATAAACACGCCTTATCCATTTTATATAAATAGATAGGTACGACAAATAGAATAATATACAAAATTGCTTAGTTTCACTACCTACACCCGTCTTTTGTAGGTCAAATTAAGGGCAAATTTTAAATAAGGTTGGTAATAGGCTGACGACCAACTTAAGCCGACGTAAAATTTGGTGAACATTTGGTCGGTAATCACAACGACTAAAGTCGATCCTCTACGTCGAACCGACCCATATTTTATTGACCAGATTAGTACAAATATGGGTCATCCCGACGTTTTGTGTACGTCGCACACCGACTTTTAGTTGCGAACCGCAACGTCGGTCCATCGTCAGAATGTTGCTTGGGTACACATTTTAAAAGAGGACGTTTTATCGAGCTCAGTAATATATAGTGAGAGTTGCTTCAAGTCGAACAGATAGGCGTTAAAAGAAAAGCAAATAATATGTATGGATTATGCCTTCTCCACCTATAATGAAACCGTTATCAGTGCTCCATTTGTCTTCCTTTTACCGCCTGTTCTACTTGCTGCTGTATAATACTTGATACTTGTTTTTAATATTTTTCGAGAATTCGCATTAAACGTAATAGGCTACTCTGGCAATTGTCGTTACAAAAATACTCAAAAATTTAAACGTGCGTTAAGAGACAGATACTTAAGATAAATTAGTGATGAACCTCGATATGGCACGCCTTGTGCATTTTTACATGTTCTTTTATATGAGTTATATACAACACCAGACAGTCCCTTTTTTACGATATTTGATTTGAGATGAAAATGAAAAACAATTTATGTTCTATAAATTCACATCAAACGAAACTCTTAATTAATGTAAATAACTTACTCCCACGTAGAAGTTTCTTTATTCATTAAATTGCTAGCTTTGTATGACAATTTAGAGTGATCTAGCGGTATAAATCGTATAACAAAAAAGCTAGTCTGCGTGCTATGCATTCAATTTCATTTATAAAAGGGCAGCGAGTATATATGCTGACGGAAAATTTCAATTTTTTTAATATTATTTGTACTATTTAACAAATGTTCTATTTTTCTAATCGAAATTTGTATCCTCTTGCTTATACAGAATGTTTTCTAAGTTCGTATCAATAATTCAGGCGTTGCTTCCTTGAATTATTTCATGAAAAAAAGCCCAAAAATGTGCTATTGCCATGAAAAAGCATTTTTTGGAATATTGACCATTAGACCAGTCATCCTTGCGTAATATTTTCTAGAAAAGGAATTGCCTGTAATGTTGGGAGATCTTGCTATAATACATAAAGGTATACTGCTTGTACCCCACCACACTTTATCATCATTGCGCGTCTCGATCACCAGATCGTAATTGTCTAGATTTTTTCTTTTAGGGCATTTAAAAACATTAGTCCATATATACTACAGTCGTAGAAAATAAAGAAGATTTATAAAATTTAGATTATTAATGCTTGTACAATAATCCGAAACACTCCTAATATTTTTGAGAGATTCACGTATCACGGCTGGCGGTCATTTTTAGCAGTTTTGTCAATATTGGTTTTTATGTTGTTGAATCAAAAATAAACCATTTGCAGTAGGACGAAAAGTATGTCCTTTTTTGGGGTATTTCTTGATCTCGATGCATTTTATCGAGATAAAACGAAACAAAAAATCTTAATGCATAGTTTTCTCTTTTGGATGAATATTAACTAAAATCCAGCTTTGTTTCCAACCTAAGTGTTGCACTCTGTATATTAATAATTTTTTAAGTAGAAGTACATAATTTGCCTTAATATAATTAATGAGATATGCCCCTCTCTGAATATCATTTTAACGACGCCCATGATAATTAGGTACTTAACTCGAATTTGCTACAGTTATGACTACCACACCAATTTTGAATATATTTTAATAATCAAGCTGTTTGATTTATCAATTATCATTTTAGGGTTCATAACGTGTAAACTGAGTAATATACCTATTTCTTGTCACTCGACAGTTATTAAATATACATTTGTTAACCACTAAAGTTACAATAAAATTTCACTAGATATGGAATTTGATAAAATGCAGTCAAATGACCTAGCTTCAATATTATAAGCGGATTGAACAGCTCGACCTTTTAAAATACAATAATCCATTTCGTTATGTATATCTCGTAATATCCCTTATATTAATGTTTTCATAAATCATAAATGTGGATATAACGTCCCGGGGTGCTAGTAATATAACGAATATTATATGGCCTGTATAACAGTATCGGACGTAGACGTTATTCTATACGAAGTAGGTTAAAGGTAATGTAAAATATTTACACATATTTTACAATGGCGGAAAATGACCAAGCAAGATCAAAGGTATGTAATTACAACACAATTGAAAAGAAAATTTTATTCACCAGGCACTTATTTTTGCTCGAGTCACAGTCAGGATAAGTTTGCAAAATTCAAAATGTATTCACTTAAATCTTAAAAAGTCTTAGAGGAATAACTCTCAGTAAAATTGATTAATTTGCTGTTCTGGGCATATTATATAAACTCAAATTTACTGATTTTTTTGTTGCAAAATATACTACAGTATGTACTGCACTCGACGCGCGTTTCGCCAACTAATTTGGCGTCATCTGGGGATGATGGAGAGTTTTATTATCTGCAGATAATGCCTACTTGATTGGCAAAATGCGCGTCGAGTGCAGTATATGATGTTTTGCTGTTTTGTAGAAAACCACGTTAATTTTATTATTTCTTCAGGAATTAATTCCTGCCCTAGCAATCCTTTTTCAAACAAAGAAGATCCTGATATCCCTTATAACGATATTATTTTTCGGTGCTCTCCTACACTACGTGGCGTATGTTCGAATTTACATAAACAAGACTTTCCCTAATAGGTGGATAGAAAGAAAAGGCAATATCGAATGGCCAGCTATATCACGAGATCTAACCCCACTGGATTATTTTCTATGGGGCTACTTAAAAAGCAAAATTTACATAAATAGAATTAAAATATTTAAAAAAAGATAATTCGGCAGGAAGTTCCTGATGTTAATGCTAACATTCAGAGGGAGTTTGTTAGTCGGTTACAACGTTGTCAAGATCTAAATGGAGGATATTTTGAGCAGTTGCTTTAGTTTAAATTGTTTAAAGTGTTTTTAATTTATTATTTTTCTGTTTAATTATGTTTTATATTTTAACTAACTGACATCTTACTACTTCTGAGCTTAGCGAACACGAACAGTTGTTCCTTAAGGAGAATATAAACTAATTAAGAAACTACTAACATAATTTTAACTTCCAAACTAAACTAATTTTAAAATGTATTTTCATTGCACACTAATATAAAGGGTAATAAATCATAAAATTGTGAGAGTTCTGGACCTACTGTGATTTTAACTTATTTTTACTCGTATTTGCTTTTATTTCTCTATTCTCATTTCCTGGTTATACAATTTTAAACAGCAAAGTGTACTTTAAATTCGGAAAGTTATCTTCTTTGTATATGAAGTTACTGCACAGTGCTTTGATTGCAAAACTAGTCATCTGGAATAAAGCTGGAACTGAAGTAGACACTATATTGAGAAAAAAACACATTTATTTAGTTGTCGAGGGGGAACTTCGACACTACTGTTGATTAGATTTTATTTTCCATTATTCCTGAATTGATTTTTTGAGATTCAGAAACAAGAAGTAATCACTGGGTGCTAAATCTGGACTATAAGTCGGGCGTTCAATTTCTTCGAAGCCACAGCAGCAACTTTTTAAGTCTTGACTTGTGCATTCGTGCATTGTCGTGGAACAGCAAAACATCTCGCGTCAGTTTGCTGCTCTTTTCACATTAATAGAATCTCTGAGACGAATCTTGATTATTGCTCTCCCGGTGCTGTACTACCCTTCGGCATACAGTAATAGCTCTACATTACATGTCTCTACTGTTGGCATATACAGTGTGGAAATTAAGTAACGCATAAATTCAGTAATTCCGTTGATATTAATTTTTTGGAAAAAATCTCGAAGGCGTATAGCGATTTTAACTTCAGCAAATATTTTCAGTCTATTTTCAGTTTCTTATGTCATTTATTTTTTAAGTTATGATGTCATCGACTTTTTTTTTAAATGACAACCTATATTTTTTATTATTAATTTTGGTAGTAGTTTTTATTCCGGTTCTGACCGTATAAAATTTTCAATATGTTATATTTTAAAAAAAATCGAGAAAAACAGTCTTAAAGTTCAAATAACAAAAATTCATTAAATTGGGAAAATTTATCTAGTTGCCTAAGTTTGACGGAAAGTTATCGACGGCACATTCGTTTTTATTTTGAAATTATACAAATAGTTGAAAAATCGAACTAATGTGATACACCGGCAACTGGATAAATTTTCACAATTTAATGAATTTTTGTTATTTGACCTTTGAAACTGGTTTTCTCGATTTTTTTCAAATAATAACATATTGAAAGTTTTATACGGTCGGAACCGGAATAAAAACTACTACCAAAATCAATAATAAAAAATATAGGTTATCATTTAAAAAAAGTCGATGACGTCATAATTTAAAAAATAAATGATATAAGAAACTGAAAATAGACTGCAAATATTTGCTTCGATATTTTTTTTCCAAAAAAATTAATATCAACGGAATTACTGAATTTATGCGTTACAAAGTTCAAATAACAAAAATTCATTAAATTGGGAAAATTTATCTAGTTGCCGGTTATCACATTAGTTCGATTTTTCAACTATTTGTATAATTTCAAAATAAAAACGAATGTGCCGTCGATAACTTTCCGTCAAACTTAGGCAACTAGATAAATTTTCCCAATTTAATGAATTTTTGTTATTTGAACTTTTAAGACTGTTTTTCTCGATTTTTTTTCAAATATAACATATTGAAAATTTTATACGGTCAGAACCGGAATAAAAACTACTACCAAAATCAATAATAAAAAATATAGGTTGTCATTTAAAAAAAAGTCGATGACGTCATAATTTAAAAAATAAATGACATAAGAAATTGAAAATAGACTGAAAATATTTGCTGAAGTTAAAATCGCTATACCCCTTCGAGATTTTTTTCCAAACAATTAATATCAACGGAATTACTGAATTTATGCGTTACTTAATTTCCACACTGTATGTATGTGTGCAATGTTCTATGTATTTCACTTTGTTTTCAAAATATTTTATAATGATGCATCATCATCATCAATATAAAATCTCTTGAGAACAAAATAAATACGTAACAAGGAACGTACTTAACATGGTCCTTCTCATTTGACAAACTTTTTTTTTTGAAATTTGTAGTTCATTTTTTAATTTCTTTTAGAAAAATATCATGGTGTTTCCCTTGCAGGGCAAAACAGGTTTTCCTTTGGTGAGTATAAGGATGCAATTCTATTGACTCTAGAATATGGTTATAATAGAACTGTCAGTCTGTTTTGTTTTCTAAGTACAAACATAGGAGTGATAAGTGTATCCCTCTGGTCGCCAGTGCTACTACCCGTAAGGCATTACTGATGTCTTAATGACTGATAACGACCTGCAAAGCAGGTACCAAGAGCTGCGACATTTAACCCTGGCGGGCTAAACTATATACTGAATAAGATTTACAGGAAACAACTACTCAGCGGACGAAAGCTCTGATCTGCATTGAATTAAACGTGCAAGTCTTGTTTGGTAGATAACATCATTTGTCAATTCCTCACTTGACATAGTCCGGTTTCGAACTTGTTAAGGCTAGCCTGGTTTGCTATTATTATTTGTCTATTCCATTACTTAGGGTAACTGAATTATTGTTTCATTTGAAATTTTTGTAAACATGAACCACATACCTGACATAAACACTCCCCGGCAGCTCTCTGTGGATAAATGGTCATATCATCTTTCATTGTCTTACTCTCACCAATTATATTATTTATAAAAATTGTAAATGATAAAATAATTTAGTTACATTTTCAGAAGTTTATGCACCGATTTTACTTTCTCAGATACACTATTTCTGTTGCACTGCATCGAAATCATCGAATGCCTCATGTTGTCATGTCCTGCCTCCGTCTGCGAATTTACCTACTCCCAGAACTACTACATTCAGTCTTCAGTACGTTTACTAATTCGATTAATTCTAAAAGTTTTCCAGTACGAGCAATTCTCTCGTATTACATCTCCTTTTGATACTAGTATATTTTTATTTGACATTTCTCTCTCTCTGTCTCTCTTCACTCGATTCTCCAGCTGACCGCCGAGTACTACTATTTTAATACTACTAAATTCTCTCGAGATATTTTTTAAAATAATTAATTGAAATAACTCGAATAATCTTATAATCGAATTATTTAATTCGATTCTTCCCATCACTAATTATTTGTCATTTCCATTACTTATGGCATACTGACCAGAATATAACAAGTTCGAAACCGGTCTATGTCTAGTGAGGAATTGACAAAAGATTTTAGCTACCAAACAAAACTTGCAGGTTTAATTCAATGCAGGCCGGGTCTTTGGTCCGCTGAGTAGTTGTTTCCTGTAAATTTTATTCAGTCGTTCTAAGTACAAGTTAAAATCTCATAGGAGTTTCTCTAGAAAAATTTCAATCGAAGTTCTTCTTAACTTCTTAAGTTAGTAATTTTTTTGCCGACATAATAATCATAATGTTTTCTATAATTTAAACAAACTGTACTATTTAATGGATACTTTAGATGAATACAAGGTAGTACATGTTGTGTTATACGTTTTTTTTATTATTTTGTTTTATACACTTCCAGAAATATTTTAAAACAGATTCCCCAAAAAAATTCTTTAAATGCCAAACGAAACTGAAACTTTAGGGATAACTAAAGTTGGAAAATCGATATATAGCAAAGTGAAAACGGTTAAACGAAATTGAATGGACAGCAAAGTAACCAATAAAAAGGGCCACCCGAGCATTTTAATGTGTCCTATAAAACTCGAACAAAGCAAGTTCACAGACTCGTTAAGTCGTTGTGGAAAGAATATTTTTTAATAAATTTTACCTATTAAATCGCATATATGGATCTATGAATTAATCTGAAAGGCCTAAACCTGTCACTAAACGTGATATTTTCACTTGTGATATATGTGTATAGGTACGTCGTGAAACGGAGTTCCAGTTAATATACTAAGTAAATGGAGCTTTAATTACAATCCTCTTTATATAATATATGCTGTAATAGCGTAGACGTCTCGAGAAAGGTGTTTATATTTTGTTGAATAAAACGACAAATCTTGTTATTTAAATAATATTTTTTTGAATTCAATGTTTACCTGTTAAAAACAAACATTTCCTAATTAACTGCCAGGTTATATTCACCAATGTTAACCATTTGAAATCTTATTTTTTAAAATTAAATGTGTTTTGACTACTGTATAAAACAAATTCTCTTAGATATTTTGATATAATTTTAATTCAAAGAACGACAATATTGGAGAGTCAAAAGCATAAAATAATTAATTCCCTCTAAACCTGTAATTCTATGGAAGCATACGCTTTTAGATTCAACCCCCTCCCCCTATTCTTTCCAGACAACGCACAACGTTAAATAAATACACTTAGGACTTATCTGGTGTTCTTATACTGTTCTATTCCGTCTTGTCCCATTCGAATTATCTCGTACTGCACATTTTCCATTTTAGGCAGTTTAACATAATTTATTATTCCTAAATTACATTAATGGATACTGTTTTTGTTAACATGAATGTAGTTAAGCCTGTAGTAATATTTCTTTGCTTGTTCATACGTCATTAAATTATATCTTATGACCGTTTTAGATGATAATAAACAATTTTACTTTAGAATCCATAGTAAATCACGTTCACACAACACTTCGGTAATTTGAGCTAAAATTGTCCCGTGTCCCGAAGGTAAACACTAATGGCTAAGAAATTCAAATACTCTAACATTTTGCTCTGTTCTGTGCAAGATTTGTGCTAATCTAGAATGATCTTTAAACGCGTATTGTATCTGTCTTCCATCGTAGATCGTACATCCTGATACGACCTCCTCATCACCACCTTTCAATGTAGATCCTTATTTTATTACATTTGGCGAGACGTTATGGTTCCTGGCAACCTTCCATGCGAAACAGTCATCTATCTAATTATATGTTTTACATTATTTATACTTTGTAATGAAAAAAAAAAAAAAAGAAAACAAAAACAGTCTGAAGTGGTTTTATCGCTTTGTTTGTCTTGCAAATATCACTGACAATGTCTCGAGTTTGAAAATTGTAATTTTCAGCAATTCAAGTTTGAAAAGGGTAGAATAGGCCCCATCAAAAATTATAATTTTGGCATTTTTTGGAATCTTTACTTAATACAGAAAACAGTTCGTAAAGGATTTTTTTTATTTTTTCTTTTACAAAAGTTATTCAACATTAATGTTTTAATTATTCTATTACGCGCGTAAACAGCCGGGCAAGTCGATGCGGTGACGATCTTAGTTCTAGTCATCTAGTGCAGAAAGCAGGTAAACAAAACATGTTAAATGTAAACTAGTAGTGTTATGTGTGATTTGTGTTGTGAAATTTTACGTGAAGTAATTATTGTGAACAGTTCTTCAATGGCTCCGTGGTCTAGAGGTAACGTACTTGCCTCGAAACCTCGGGGTCCCGGGTTCGATTCCCGGTTGAGGAACTGGGATGTTTCTGTGAGAGAGATTAATCGTAGTATACTCGGATATTGGGTGTGTCTCCATTGTCTCTAAATGTGTAGCCCTCTCCCACACAAAGTCATTTCAGACCTTCAGGGATAAAGGGGGTTGTAATTTCATGTGGTGTTATTATTATTATAGTTCTTCAAAATTATCATCATATTACTGATATCGTACCGATATAAAACATAAAATATCTGATGTGGCCAGCACATAACTTTCTTATACCAGTATATATCATCCTGATGTAACAAAATCATTCTATTTAATTCTTCACTTACCTCAATTAAATTTTAATAGCGTACCTTGATGTTTCATTAAAATTTTTAAATAATTAATTATCAGCATCATTCCTCAATAATAATTCATATCATATATTTTAATAATTTCTTCTTATTAACATTGACATTTTTGTAACTAAATTAGACATTTCAAATGTCAAACTGTTAAATTTATCCTAACCCCATATTATGAGATCAAATGTATAAAAAATTTAAGTTTACATCAGCTTTACTTAAGTAATTAGAAAATATATTTTATTGGCTTGATATAGTAGACATGATTTATATTTTTTTCATCAAGAATATATTTTTTTGTAAAGGCAAATACAAAAGAGTTTGGGTCCCGTGGACCTCCTTTCAGCTGTCCAATTTTGCTCATCATCGAATTTATCATTGTCTTTGGACTTTAGAACATGTGCACCAAATTTGAAAGCTTTATCTCAAAAACTATGTCTGCTATCGCGATACTATAGATATTCAGACAGATTTTTTCCATAAAGTTATGTTTTTTCATTATAATTCGTCGAGATTCGTCCAGAAATGCAATAAATTTTTTTAATTTTTTTCCCCGAAATTGTACCTTTTTTCTTCTTTCATTAATTGTGTCTCTTCTGGTGGTACTACATTCACCAAATTTAATGTGTCACCTAAAATGTTGTTGACAATCTTAACTGCCAAATTTGGGTAGTCTCCCATTAGTATTTTTTTGAGTTATCGTGGATACACACATACACGCACACACGCCCACACGCATGCACGTACACACCGACAGACATCATTCGGAAAATAGTCAGAATGGATTCAGGAGGGTTCAAAACGCACAAATTGATCAATATCTCGAGATCGAAAAAAATCACGATTACTATACTTCCTTATATTAGGTACAAGAGAGTAAAAATGTACCCAAAACATAATGGTTTTCATCTATTGACTTATACCTTATATAAAGTGCAAAGTGTGTCCTATAAAACTCGAACAAAGCAAGTTCACAGACTCGTTAAGTCGTTGTGGAAAGAATATTTTTAATAAATTTTACCTATTAAATCGCATATATGGATCTATGAATTAATCTGAAAGGCCTAAACCTGTCACTAAACGTGATATTTTCACTTGTGATATATGTGTATAGGTACGTCGTGAAACGGAGTTCCAGTTAATATACTAAGTAAATGGAGCTTTAATTACAATCCTCTTTATATAATATATGCTGTAATAGCGTAGACGTCTCGAGAAAGGTGTTTATATTTTGTTGAATAAAACGACAAATCTTGTTATTTAAATAATATTTTTTTGAATTCAATGTTTACCTGTTAAAAACAAACATTTCCTAATTAACTGCCAGGTTATATTCACCAATGTTAACCATTTGAAATCTTATTTTTAAAATTAAATGTGTTTTGACTACTGTATAAAACAAATTCTCTTAGATATTTTGATATAATTTTAATTCAAAGAACGACAATATTGGAGAGTCAAAAGCATAAAATAATTAATTCCCTCTAAACCTGTAATTCTATGGAAGCATACGCTTTTAGATTCAACCCCCTCCCCCTATTCTTTCCAGACAACGCACAACGTTAAATAAATACACTTAGGACTTATCTGGTGTTCTTATACTGTTCTATTCCGTCTTGTCCCATTCGAATTATCTCGTACTGCACATTTTCCATTTTAGGCAGTTTAACATAATTTATTATTCCTAAATTACATTAATGGATACTGTTTTTGTTAACATGAATGTAGTTAAGCCTGTAGTAATATTTCTTTGCTTGTTCATACGTCATTAAATTATATCTTATGACCGTTTTAGATGATAATAAACAATTTTACTTTAGAATCCATAGTAAATCACGTTCACACAACACTTCGGTAATTTGAGCTAAAATTGTCCCGTGTCCCGAAGGTAAACACTAATGGCTAAGAAATTCAAATACTCTAACATTTTGCTCTGTTCTGTGCAAGATTTGTGCTAATCTAGAATGATCTTTAAACGCGTATTGTATCTGTCTTCCATCGTAGATCGTACATCCTGATACGACCTCCCTCATCACCACCTTTCAATGTAGATCCTTATTTTATTACATTTGGCGAGACGTTATGGTTCCTGGCAACCTTCCATGCGAAACAGTCATCTATCTAATTATATGTTTTACATTATTTATACTTTGTAATGAAAAAAAAAAAAAAAGAAAACAAAAACAGTCTGAAGTGGTTTTATCGCTTTGTTTGTCTTGCAAATATCACTGACAATGTCTCGAGTTTGAAAATTGTAATTTTCAGCAATTCAAGTTTGAAAAGGGTAGAATAGGCCCCATCAAAAATTATAATTTTGGCATTTTTGGAATCTTTACTTAATACAGAAAACAGTTCGTAAAGGATTTTTTTTTATTTTTTCTTTTACAAAAGTTATTCAACATTAATGTTTTAATTATTCTATTACGCGCGTAAACAGCCGGGCAAGTCGATGCGGTGACGATCTTAGTTCTAGTCATCTAGTGCAGAAAGCAGGTAAACAAAACATGTTAAATGTAAACTAGTAGTGTTATGTGTGATTTGTGTTGTGAAATTTTACGTGAAGTAATTATTGTGAACAGTTCTTCAATGGCTCCGTGGTCTAGAGGTAACGTACTTGCCTCGAAACCTCGGGGTCCCGGGTTCGATTCCCGGTTGAGGAACTGGGATGTTTCTGTGAGAGAGATTAATCGTAGTATACTCGGATATTGGGTGTGTCTCCATTGTCTCTAAATGTGTAGCCCTCTCCCACACAAAGTCATTTCAGACCTTCAGGGATAAAGGGGGTTGTAATTTCATGTGGTGTTATTATTATTATAGTTCTTCAAAATTATCATCATATTACTGATATCGTACCGATATAAAACATAAAATATCTGATGTGGCCAGCACATAACTTTCTTATACCAGTATATATCATCCTGATGTAACAAAATCATTCTATTTAATTCTTCACTTACCTCAATTAAATTTTAATAGCGTACCTTGATGTTTCATTAAAATTTTTAAATAATTAATTATCAGCATCATTCCTCAATAATAATTCATATCATATATTTTAATAATTTCTTCTTATTAACATTGACATTTTTGTAACTAAATTAGACATTTCAAATGTCAAACTGTTAAATTTATCCTAACCCCATATTATGAGATCAAATGTATAAAAAATTTAAGTTTACATCAGCTTTACTTAAGTAATTAGAAAATATATTTTATTGGCTTGATATAGTAGACATGATTTATATTTTTTCATCAAGAATATATTTTTTTGTAAAGGCAAATACAAAAGAGTTTGGGTCCCGTGGACCTCCTTTCAGCTGTCCAATTTTGCTCATCATCGAATTTATCATTGTCTTTGGACTTTAGAACATGTGCACCAAATTTGAAAGCTTTATCTCAAAAACTATGTCTGCTATCGCGATACTATAGATATTCAGACAGATTTTTTCCATAAAGTTATGTTTTTTCATTATAATTCGTCGAGATTCGTCCAGAAATGCAATAAATTTTTTTAATTTTTTTTCCCCGAAATTGTACCTTTTTTTCTTCTTTCATTAATTGTGTCTCTTCTGGTGGTACTACATTCACCAAATTTAATGTGTCACCTAAAATGTTGTTGACAATCTTAACTGCCAAATTTGGGTAGTCTCCCATTAGTATTTTTTGAGTTATCGTGGATACACACATACACACACACGCCCACACGCATGCACGTACACACCGACAGACATCATTCGGAAAATAGTCAGAATGGATTCAGGAGGGTTCAAAACGCACAAATTGATCAATATCTCGAGATCGAAAAAAATCACGATTACTATACTTCCTTATATTAGGTACAAGAGAGTAAAAATGTACCCAAAACATAATGGTTTTCATCTATTGACTTATACCTTATATAAAGTGCAAAGTGTGACCAGCTGGAAAAAGAATACGAGCGATGGCTGTTAACTAGGATGGAAATGAGATAAAATAAGACACACCCAGCGAACGTAAGGACAGGCTCCAGTCTGTGTCTCGCCAGCCACCTATACACACTATAATGTCCATCTCGCTTGGTCGATCAGTCTTTGCTAACATTTGTCGGTTTATACACGATATACTGATTGAATAAAGTCGAAAGCAGTGGTACAAGTCGAATGCTGAGACCTGAAATTGTGTTGGTTTATGCTTAGCAAATTGAAAGTATTTAAATATAATCATATATTCTATGATGCATTATTTTTGCAAGAATCTTTGAGATATATAAATTTTGCGTAACTGCCCTTATACTTCCAGTTCTTTGTGTCGTTATGAATTGGTATTACGTGTTCAAGTTTTAGGGTCGATGAAAATATACTAGTAGGTATAGATAAATTCAAAATGTAACAAAGGGGTTCTTATAATATTATGAATCCATGAATTTAATATTTTGAATATTGTTCTGAATGTTAAAGAATGTACATACATGATGGTGATAAATTTTCTCCAAAATGTTCATTTATCTTATACAGGGTGTCCCAACCAAATGTAGGCCAAATTTTGTGAAAAATTGATGAAATACGTCGACCTTGTTTCCAAGGGGGACATATTTCAATGTAATACTTGTATACCTATCATCATCCCTCTACCCTACACGGCCACCCTCTCAAAAAATTCAAATAGCAAAGGGGGTCGAGTGATACATCTTTTGAAAGGTATTTCAATTCTCTACATAATTGTGTATTTTTTTAAACTTTTATCGATTCGTTCCTGAGAAATAATTGTTTTATTATTTTAGGATCGGGAAATAAAAATAAAAGAAGCAGTTTAACTTATCGTATGTATTGTTCAAAATGACCCTCACCGACTTCCATGCAGTAGTATAATCTGTCTTGAAATTCTGTACGAACATTTTTGAACACATCTGGAGTCAATAAACGGCATTCTCGAACAATTCTTTCACGTAACTCTTTCAGAGATGCGGGTTTTGTTGCAAATACCTTCGATTTCAAATGTCTCCACAGAAAGAAATCCAAGGGAGTTAAATCGGGTGACCTAGCGAGCCACTCCACAGAACATTTTATTCCAATCCATCGCTCAGGAAACCGATTATCCAAAAATTGACGGACTGCTATAGCAAAATGTGGGGGTGCCCCATCCTGTTGAAAAAACAGTTCGCCCTCTAAAAGATTATCGTCTTCTTCGACGATTTGGATAATCATTGGGTCGATGTTATTTTCTAACAGATCGAGGTATCTTTCGCCATTTAAATTGTCAGGAATAAAAAACGGTCCGACAATGTGATCCCCTAAGATGCCAGCCCAAACATTTAACATCTGAGGCCTTTGGGTATGAGTTTCCATGAACAAATGTGGATTGGTTTCACTCCAATACCTACAATTGTGCTTGTTTACCTCCCCATTTAACTGAAATGTCGATTCATCAGAAAAACACGTATTGTACAGTAGATTGGCATTACCGTTTAATTGTTCACTAAAAATCTCACAGAATTCAAGCCGACGATCGGGATCATCTTCGTTTAATTCGTGTACCAATTTAAATTTATATGGATGAAATTTGTGGACCTTTACAATTCGATGAACACTGCTTCGTGATACACCGGAAGCCTCAGCTACTTTCCTGATCGATTGAGTATTATCCATCTGCAAATGACCCAGAACTGCCACTTCGACTGCTTCATTCCTAATCGGTCGCTGAGGTTCATGCTTTTTGTTTCCTACAGAACCTGTTTCCATAAATTTTGTCAATAATTGTAAAACATACTGGGAACCAACCCTTCTATCTGGGTGATTTCTATTGAATATGCGCTCCGTAGTTCTAGCACAATTATCGTTTTTAAAATAAATGCTGACAATTTCTATTCTCTCCTGAAGGGTATAAACCATTTTGATAACTCACTCTGGTAAAATGTATCTCGATTTAAAATTGGTTGTGAACAAATTAATGTTCAAGGACTATCAAATACTTATAATTCTTTTATTATTCTAAAACTAAACGGACAAGGAAAGTGTTTTTTTGTCGAAAAAACTCGTGTTGATTTGCGAGCACTAAAAAATTTAGTTTTTTTTTTTTATAAATTCCAATACCCAGTGTCGTGTATTTGTGATTTTTTAAATGATTTCGATTGTGTGAATCATCAAAAATAAAATGATTTTCCTTAAGAACGAATCGATAAAAGTTAAAAAAAAATACACAGTTATGTAGGGAATTGAAAGACCTTTCAAAAGATTCTTTAGTTTTATTAGAGGAAGAATTATTTTAATTTTTGAAGTGCTTTGTACTTTTTTTTTGGTAGTTAAATATAGCATATTAAGATGTACGTAACAGCATTATTGTCACATACTCAACACTAACACAACCCCCTGTTGATTAATAGATGAGAGTTGAAAATCATGTTCGACCGTCTAGAAAAATACCTACCATATTTTTGTTTTATTACCAAACATTCCAGTTTTAAGGGTGTTTTTATTGGGATAAAAAAACATTGCTTCAGTTGAAAGTAAGAGTGTCGTATGTTGTAAAAGTTAGAACCAATTTAAAACTTTATAAAAGGAGAAGGAAAGTTTGCCGGCGCGTTTAATTTTCGTGGTAGAAAATTTTTCGTTTTATATCAGGATTGAACAAATATCATGAAAGTGGTTCTCGCTTTTAAAATGTAGAAGAAAGTGTTTTTGTTCATTTCTATGAAACAGAAGCGCTAAGATTCGATAGAGATTTATACGGGATGGGAAAAAAATTAACACATTTGTTCTTGAAAATTGTACCCCTATAAATCTGATGTGACGATACTATAGCACTTGAATATTTTTCATAAAAACCAAAAATTCGCCACTATAATCGACAAACGTTTCGCCAATCAAGTTAGCATCACTGGGAGATGATTAAAACTTTTTTAATCAAAATTCATTATCAAGTATCGTAAACAGACTCAAATCCTTTCTTACTGATATCAGATTGAAATATTAGTTTCATATATAATTTTCTAAATATGGACACTCGTAGAAAAAATATATCATGCAACACATGCTCCACAATGCGATTACGCACACGTCACATACAAGATTTTATCTATTTTTGTGTCAAAAACTCTAAGAATAAACGAAATTAATAAGTGGCAAACGGTTGTCATAATATTTTTTGATACTTATTGGGAATTAAGCCTTCAGGGCGCCCCCTGGTCGCTAAAAACCGCACTTTGACGAAACTAGTAAAATATTTAGTTTACATTCGTTTCATCACATTTGTATAGTTTGTCAGGTTTTTACTAACGTTTTTTTATGGCTGATTAAATAAATTCTTAATGAAATATAGCTCTTCATTCAGCGGAATCGTATTAAAGTAGCCCAAAGTCGCCGAAATTATTTTTAGATCGATGGATGAGAGGGCCCTAATACAACCCCTTAGAGAAGAGGGTTAGCACATTTAAATCTTTACATTTAGGCGTATTAAAGTATTGATTTATGAACGAATTGGGTACATAAAGGAAAATTGAATCGTTTGATGATCGGAAACGTATAATTTTTTTAATCCTTAAAAATGGTAATCTCGAACGAGGATATCCGCCGTGGAAACTTATTTTAATTTAAATGTCTGGTCAGTATAAAATGTCAAACCAGAGTATTTTGTGATGCGAATACGTACTGGTTACAAAAATAAAGTTAAATATGTTACAGTAAGGCATATAATACCGAAACCTTTTACATAAATAACTAAAACTAATTCGATTCTCCCTAACCCCATATATTGTGTCGCATGGTTACGTTTGCGCTTCCAACAACAAACTTTGCATAAAATTCATCCTCATAGCAGTTTTACCTACTACGTCTACTTGTTAAAAATAAATTACACAAAAAGTCGCTACACCTTTCCACACTTAATTAAAAGTTTCTGAAACAAGGCAATACTTGGTGAACCCTGCTTAATCGCGTCAGCTGAGAATTTTGAACAAGGTTTCATCTCGAGTTGTTATCAACACAGAATTATAAATTAGGGAATTTGCTTTTACTAGTGGGTACGGTTGTACTGTTAATTATTATAAGCTGTCAGCACATCGATTTTTCCTATCATTTGCATAAATGAGGGCAATGACTTTGACCTTCAGGTTTACGAAGAGAGTAAATATTTTAAGGCAAACATGACATAAATAATATCCTGAGATCAGATGTAAGTAAAATGTAAAAAGTTTGCATACTAACGTATGCAATGTTAAAAAATTCACAGTTTTTGCAAACAAGCATCAAAATACGCAGGTTCCCGTACAGGCACTCTTTACTGTGCACAATACATAGGTTTCATGATGTTTGCATGGAACTGGGAAGTGTATGACGTGCATAGAAAATATCAGTATCAGATTTTGTAATGTTCCGTCACCGGATATCATTATGCAGCACTGACCACTAGAGGGATACACATATCACTCACTATGTCTGTTGCTTAGTTTGCTTTAGACTAGCCTGGTTTACTATTATAACGGCACATTAATCATTATTGGAGATTTCAATTTTGATTTATGTAAAGACAGTTTTTATGCAAATAAATGTAAAAACCTCATATTTCAAAGTGGTTTATACCAGCTAGCCACAAAGCCTACAAGAGTTACACAGCACAGTTCAACACTAATAGACTATATAATAACTTGTAACAAGCATATATCGCATGAAGTAAACTTAACTCCAAAAATTAGTGATCATTGTATTCTAACAGTTAATATTAATTTTGAAAAAAAAGGTAGTTTTATTTACCTAAATAAAAGATCATTTCAAAATTATACAATAGACAATTTCCACGATAATTTAGTGAAAACTAATTGGAATAACGATATATCAGCAGAGACAACCCGAGACGCGCAAGTACGTGCTAAAATTTAATCCGCAGTATTAAATTGGTCGATTGTAATGGAAGGTGAAAGTAGATGGCGCAAGAAGCAAACGCCCGCGAAAATTCAAAACCCCCCTTTTTATTATTTTATTGATATTATTTATAAGCTTTATTTCTGTAGCAGTTGGTGATCGTTTGTGGACCAGAAGTAGTCGATTAGTTGTTTTTAAATACTTCTATTCGCTGGAAGTTAAAAACTAACCGAGTGACTATCTCTGATCCACAAACGATCACCAACTGCTGCAGAAACAAAGCTATTTTAAAGTTAGAATACAAAACTAGAGGTCAATTAATTTTTATGTTAAACTAATCAAAAGGTTAATTGTAACCTTGTTGAACCGCTTAACATAAGATTTAAAAGAAATATGTTTTTGTATTGGATAATTAACATAATACTCAAAACACAAGTAGCTGGGTAATAATATTTTGTACAAAATTTATTAAAATCAGATAAATACAAAAAAGCAAATTTAGGACATTTTGTCAATATATTACAGAAAATATCAAGAAAGCATGATAGTTATTTATGCAACAAGACCGGAAAGTGATTCTTAACAGGGCGAGCTGGTAATTTCCATTGCAAAAGCCCTGGCGAGTCCAGTAAAGTCACTTTCTGGGTGTGTTGTGTACAATGTTTTTTCTGCAACGGTTCCTGCTAGTCTCAAAAAACTTTTTAACTTTAATAAAATATAAAATCAACTGACAGACATCAGACACTTACTTTCAAGGAAGACTGGAATAATCATTTTTAATTGTTATCGGATACTTTTTGTCAACAGAAAATGACATAAGGAATCGGTAAAGACTTTACAAATCCTTATGTCACTTTGCCGAGCTAGACCTGTAAATATGTATTTTCCACTCAAAAAATTGATCACGGTTAAATTTCTAGAAGGTTACAGAAAAAGAATATTATTTAATGATTATAATTAAATTTAAAATATTTATTAGGCTTGACTTGCAGAGACTACCTTAAAATGTTATTAAGTGCTAGATAAAAAAATCATGTATTGTGTGGCACGCAACGTGGCTCTATATAAATTAAGGTTCTAATTATGCGAAAGAATCTTCAGTTTTCTCTGTCTCACGAGCACCATTTTTTTATGATTCTTTTATTCATTTTGCCTCATGAGCATCTTTTTTATTTTGCTTCTGTGCCTCATTGTGCCTCTTACACCACCAAGGAATCCCAATTCTAATAATTCCCTGGTCGTTTTCGAACGGTGACATTCTGATCTGATACAGAAGTGCTGGGAATCTCCTCCAAAAATTCACTAGCTGCCTTCACTATGCAAAGAAATTCCTCCGCCAACTCATAAGGTATATTCTTTGAAGTTGAGGCCTCGCTTGAGGCTAGATCTGAAGTAAAATGAGATAGATATTAGCGACCATGTTTATTGGTTCAAATCTATATTTCTTTATTTTGAATAAATTAAATAATACTAAAAAGTCTGCGATAATTCTACCAAGCTAATTAGTAACAACTATGGATTGATATCTAAGGATCCCTCACCACCAACATTTTGTAAAACACATATTACCTGCTTGCACTTGGTATGTTGCCAACTGACGACATGGAAAAAGTGTGGGGAATGCATTGCGGGTCAACCTATGACTACTTAGGTCGACATAACTCTCAACAGTAAAATGACGGGAGCATATCCTATAATTTTGAAGAGTTTCTTCAGTGTAATATATACCCATATTCTCTTGCCAAATTTTTGACCTGTAAAACATAAAAAATTGTGCTGTTAGAAGTGTTGTTAATTTAGTGCAGGCCTTAATTTACCTTTCCAACCTTGAAGGAAAATAATGAAGTTTTGCCACATCGTCCTCCGAAGAACCACACACATAACACAATCTAATTCGTGACTCTGTAGCCATCTCCAACAAAAAATAACCTACAACCAATTTCAAAGTTTATTATGAGGAATGAAATAAGTAAAGGAAGGATACAGTTAGCAATTTTCTAATACTGTTTATCCTTTCTGATTAATATATAGGTTAAATATAGCGGATAAAATTATTTATAATTTTATAACTTACCAGTTATATGAAATTGGTAGTCTTTAAGAAGAGAAATAGTCTTTAACACACAAATATCACAAAATACAACGAGAAATAATCAAAATCACGACAAAATAACAAACACTTCTTTCGTCAGTTCAAGTTGACAGATAAATACCACAGAAAAAGCGCGGGATAGAACAGAAATGACAGCAGTGCAAGTGCTACCCTCTGCTTTCACCTTCCATTTTATCGGACTAGGACAGCTATATTTGACTATTCTTATATTAAATAGAGATAGCGAATAAATGTTAAAATCGGACAAAATTTTCTATCCACTTGCACGTCTCGGGTTGTCTCTGATATCAGATGTAAATGTTACGGCCAATTTATTTACAACAGCCATAAAAAGTGTACTGAAATTAAAATTCCAGAAAAACATGCTAATAAGAGGATCAACAATGACATAGTCAATAAAATGAAAATAAGAGACAATAAATATGAAATAGTTACCATTACAAAAAAGGAAGAGGATTGGAATACATTTACAATACTAAGAAACGAGGTAACAACAATGATTAGAAACGAGGAGAAGTATTACAATATGGTAATTGAGGAGAATAAGGGTAACACTCGAGAAATGTGGAAACACTTAAAAACGTTACTGCCTAGTAATAGAAAACCACCAGGAAACACAATAAAGTTTAATAATGTAGAAACATCACAAGGACATACCATAACTACTGAATTTAATAAATATTTTTTTAGAAAGGATCAAAGAGATCGTTACAAATATAAGTAAATACAACAATGAAAATGATATACTATCTAGAGTACAAAAATATAGAACATTTCCTAATTTCGAAAAAAATTGATTTGCCTCATCTGAAAAAAGCTTGTCAGCGCATTAAAGAAGGTGTAGAAGACGATATATCAGCAAAAAATATTGAAAGATGCTTTTATAATTATTGCAAATCGTTTCCTTGATGTTATAAACAACTCGCTGCAAAGTGGTAAATTTCCTACTGAATGGAAGTTGTCTGTACCCAATGTTGCAAATACAACTATGTGTCAAGAATATAGGCCAATAAACACAGTTCTAGCTTACGAAAAAGCATTAGAAATAGTAGTGAAAGAACAATTATTAGATTATTGTGATAACAATTCAATAATAGTGCCAAAGCAATCTGGTTTTCGTAAGGGTCACTCTTGTGAAACGGTAATTCTAAATATATATGATACATGGATTAAAGCTATTGACAATAGTCACATAATTATAGCGGTATTTTTGGATTTTCATAGGGCGTTTGAAACTGTTGATCATGAGTTGTTGTTAAAAAAAAAATGGGGATTGATAATGTGTTAAAGTGGTTTCAGAATTATTTAGATCATAGATCACAAAAAAGTTAAATACAAAAATTGTACGTCGCCAGCAATGATAACCAAATATGGAGTACCTCAAGGTATAGTCCTAGGACCAATTTTGTTCATTCTATACGTTAACGATATGATAAAATGTATATGCAAATGTAATATTAAAATGTTTGTAGACGACACAATGTTGTACATCATAGGAAAAAATTTTGTAGATTTAATACGCATAATAAATCAGGAACCTAATGTAATATATGAATGGTTGTATGATAATAGTCTCTGCATAAATGTGAAAAAATGCAAATATATGATTATAGGCAGTACTTATAAATTAGATAATATTGAAAACAATTATAATATAAAAATTAATGATATCAATTTAGACAGAGTTAATGACATGAAATATCTAGAAGTTGTAATTGATGAGAACTTGAACTTGAAAAAACATGCGAACTATATAATGGAAGGAAAATTTTGGGAACTTTTGATATGTCAAATCGAACACCATATGTTCCAAAAATTACTCAAAAATGTTTCTAATTTGAATGTGTAATAAATCTCTTGTGAATTTCATAAATCTGTACGTCGTCACAACGGATGATCATTTAGACCAATCATCTTCACGAGGTGTAAAGTTATAGAATTCACTCTAGATAATTAATGCCTAAATTAAAAATCCTTTTGGTCGATAACATATTAAACAGTTATTTTTGACATATGTGTTGAAAATTGTATCTTCATTATCTTTACACCATTAAAATGCAAAAAGGATTTCCTGACCGGCAAATGTATCATTTGAAGCAGGTTATTTTTACTGTAGAGGTAAAATTGCAGTACAAGGTCGATATCCATATAATAATTTTGTTTCATCTGACTGAACAATTGATCGGCTTTAATTAAACCACTCGATTTTGAACAAGATTCTTGAGCAAGAATGATGGAGAAAGTTTTACTAGCAATTAAGATCTTGCAATTGCTTAGTGATAAGTTATTTCCACTGATTCATTATGATTTCCAAGGAATTTTCAAAAATTAAATAATACCCTGTACAATTTCTTCATTGGTTGATCTATAAGAACTGCATATATCATTTATAAAAAATAAAAATAACAGGGGATCAATCATAGAACCCTGCGACATGCCAGATATATATTACATATTTACATAAATGATTATCATGCTTTCTGGTATTTATATAAGAGGATGATCCACCGATGGATTTCTGCGCATACTCCTAATCTGAAAAGTTTTTCCAGAAGAAAACCGTGATAGACCGTATCAAAAGCTTCTTTGGGATAAAAAAATAAGATTATAAGTTATTATTTTCAGTTCAGTGCATTATGGGTACATTAAATCTGCACTCGTTACCTCTTAATTTCAAAATCAGGTTTTATTCCCCTGACCGTTTTAACTTTCTTTGTTCCTCCTTTCTTTTACAACAATTCAATTCTATTATATTTAACATTAACATTTAACACTACAGCAACTTCGTACTGGACTCTGGTAAATATTAATTTCTGCGTACGAAAAAAATCTCGGCCAGGAATCGAACCCGGGACCTGGACTGAGTGACAGATGCACTTACCGATCGACCCCGGAGTAATTAGTTAATATGTGTCCACCACGTTCTTTTTTTCTGTTCAATGTTTCTTACATCTGCTTGCTGCTTGCTGTATTTTAAACTCTACCCATCCCATTGGAAACAATTCACTTTCCAACACACCCTTATGTTTCTCCCTGACCTAATAATTCTGGAGTTTTTGTATCTTCGCCTTCCTTTGTTTCAAGTTTTTGTTTTTCTGATCTACATTCTACTCGCGTATTTCTTCTATATGGCGGTGCATGATGATATTTTCCTGGTGTGGATTCGTGAACAGCCCACTTATTAATTAAATTAACTTTCGATCCACTATGTACTAAAGAGAAAATGAGACATAATATATCTTCATAATTAACAGTGTCCCTGAAAAACCGTACATCGATGGTTGTGCGTGCTTCCAATTCATTAATTTTTATTACGTTTTGAAAAAGTTTCATGTTTGATTTCCTGCTTTGCACATTATACTATACAAGGTGGATAGCAATGCCCACTATCAAAACAGGGGTTAATAAATTATTGTTGGGTAAGCGAGCAAGGTAAAATTCTATTTAGAGATTCTGCTGAGTGTACAAAAAGAATCATTAATTTTTTACTTCTCTTAATCTGAAAGGATTTGAGTCGAAACCCCCTGATAAAATTACTACATGTCATTTACATCTCGGGTAGTAAATATTATTGCATTATTTTATAGACTTTAAATATCATGTTTTATCGTTTTTCAAAATTTCGTGTATCTAATTAAAAATGTAAATTATTTTTGTGTGTTCCACACTTTGGATATTGTTGTAAAACATGTATAATTGATTATATTACTCATATACGGAATATCTGCCTAATCTAGGATATAGGGACCAAGGTAAGACACTTAAAAAAATAATAATAAACCTGTTTATTCAAAAATGAAAGAAATACAATGTTAGTAGCGTACAGAAATGCCAACGAAAGACCTATTTTCAATTAGTAAAATATATATCAAAGAACTTTTTTTAAATTACCAGTGAGCATTAAAAAATCCTAAAAATGTTTCTATATTTCTGATTTTATATATGCATTGTTGAATCCTTGTCGTAATGAAATAAAGTTTTTTCGTGAATACATCTTAAATACATAAATGAACATCCCCATTATACGTAATTTCAGAAGTGTCGAATTTTGGCTAATACGTATAAATAACTCGAATAAAAATCCCCTTAGGGCGAGTTGTATAAAGGTGGATCAGTTTTGAACTAGGTTTAACTACTTGGTTACAATTGTTGTCACAATTGTAACCAAAGAGTTAAACCTTATTCAAAGTTAACTAGCTATTATAAAATTCGAGTTTGTTATCAGTATAAACTTGATGTTTTCCTCATTAATTTTGGTAAAGTTATATCGACATGAAATATAATTTATATAAATATATGTTCTTGTTTTAAGTTTCTAATTAAAATGAAATTTCATTTGTGGAGAAAATTGAATATTATTCAAATAAATTATTGCTAACAAGCTTTTTAATTAATTTTATATTAGTGTATATTTCGTATATTTTCAGATATAATCGTATTATCTATTGTGGTATTTATTAAATTAAATTAAATTTCAATATTAAAATAGCCTGTGTCATTTTCTCAAAAAACAAAAAAGATTTTAATATTTAGTTTTAAAACACTGTTGTCTATCCACCTAATTTTTCAAAGTTTCTTTGAAATTATAGATTTTTTTTTCATACGATAAAATCTACATCTATCCGGTATAGAATGATTATGTATGGCACTCGTTAACAGCGTAGTTACATTATTAACAAGTAGGATGAGTCTTGTAAATAATAAGAATTTTAGAGTACAGAAAATTACCAAAAATAATACAAAATTCTACATAAATTAGCCTTATAACAATTAATTACCAGTATTTCGTTAGTTCCTAAATTAATGAGATGATTAAAACAACCACCAGATGGTGCCAATTTGCTTGGCGACATTTTGCATTAGGTAGTGTTTAGGTATTAGTATATTTTTTATTTATCATAATAATAAATATAATAAATAACAAACACCACAGAAATTAGACAATCCCTGAATCCAAAGCCGAAGCTTCTAGAAGAGGTTAGACTTAGAGCCCGTTCACACGATACGGCTTTTTGACCGTGTCGGTATTTTTTCTGAATCGACATGTGTGACTATGCACATTAATATCCGTCATGAATGATTAAAATCAACGTGATCAATTAGTACCTTTTAACTCGTGATTTTGTGTCTTATATTACGGCACTATCTGTTAAGGATTTTCGCACATAAAATACGTATGTGTCTAAAGAATCGTTTCAACCATCATTCGCTGACGGTACGACTCGACGAGGCTGTTAAAGGGAACTAATTGGTCACATGGTTTTCGATCATTTATAAGGACCCGTTATATACGCCAATGTAGAAGGCGGTAAAAAAAACCGATGCGACTGTTTCGTGTTGTTTTTTTAAGTTTATAATAATCATGGAAGGCGGTTTTTTAAAAGCGGACAGTACGAATTTGCCAAGAATTGACACAATAGTGGTGTCTAAATTTTTTGCGGCCAATCCCGATTTCTGTTCTGCCGAATTTACGAACATTAAAAGTATGTATAAAGTATGCGCGCCAATATTCTTGGCTTTGACGGTGACCTTGGATGGCAGGGGTCGGAAGTTTTACTTTCCTTTACCCTAACGCATCGCTGTAGGCCTAGACCAACCTCGTAAGGGGCGGGCCTGCTCCACCGGCAACCCCGTCCGCTGATGCAAACGGTGTGGTCGTTTTGGCAGACCTCCCCCAGTCCTGGTTTGTTGGATCCAGCCGATTTGGACCTTTCTCTTCTGGCGCTCTTCTTGTTTCTGATTTCTTTCTTCAACGGCTGTCTGCTCCCGGGAGCGTCGTCATGTCGCGGGCAGGACGACTGTTGCCGTCCTGCCCTGGAAGTTCATCAGGTTAGGGTTGTTCCTGCCGGTGTCGACCGGCAGTAGACGTGTGGGGAGGTGTAGCTCGGGAACGCGCAAGGCCTAAGCGCTTTGTATAAAGTAGGTAATTAGAACATTATTTATTAGACAATCTTCAACATAACCTCAAAATTACAAACATGACAGATATATGAAGGACTTCACTTGTTTAGATTGGTTGTAAAGTTCAAAGTTACTGAAAGTATAAGAGAAAATAATACTTACATCAAAGTGATCCTCACAAAAATACAGTATTCTTTTATTCGATAATAATTTTGGGTCTCTCCTGGCAAGTTGTAACCAAGTCTTTCTCACGTTGATATCATCTGGCAGTTTTATAAACAACTTTTGTGCTGTCTACACTTCTCTTCTCTTGCAGTTCGGCATCAAACACTACGTATAATGATGTGAACTCATTACTTTATATAATAAATAAAAAAAACGATACCAAGCATTACTTGCGCTTGTTTGGTTACTATAAGAATGACGTCATAGTAGTAAGTGACATGGCGGCTCATGTTTTTGCGCCAATTTATATATTTTAAATGTTGAATGCTATTTTATCCTATAAAGCTATTTTATTTAAGCGAAATAAAAATTTCTGTGGACTAATACTATGATATGAACATTTTAAGACAAATTATAATAAATAAGAGTCAAATAGACTATAACGCCATCAAGCCCTTAATTGTTTTATAGACATATTTTATCATTGACAAAACTGTACTTCTAGGAATTATTATTCCCTACGTATTGATTAATCTAACAGTACAGTTTCCGTTGATAATACATCATTATTAGTTTCTCTAAACATCGCATTTAGTATAAGATTAGGAGCTTACAATATCGTAAGCCACGTGTTCAGTACAATGTGCGATAATGATATAAACGCTTAAGCATATCATAAGCATTAATTTAAAACAATATTATTTTTGACATGAACTGAACAATTTGACTAGACCGCTTAATAAATATCATTCAATAAGAAAGCGAACAATAACGAAACAACTATTTTAATACATAGTTGAAGATCTCTTTTCCACAATATAGTTCCCGTGCTTTTGAATACAGGTATTACACCGTTTTAATAATATATTTAATCCGCTGTAAAAATATTGATCTGGTTTCTCCACAAAATGGCCCTCAATAGCTGTTATAAGCTCATTGTCATCGTCCCTGAATTTTGTCCTCTGTCAACTGCAGAAAACTTCAACGAAGTTCGGGTGCTAAATCTGGACTATAAAGCGGATGCTCAAGCAGCTTTTCTCGTGGAGCAGCAAAACACCTCTTTTCACTTTAATAGAATCTCTAAAGCGATGTATTAAGCTTGAATAATACTGTCCTATCACAGTACTACCCGTCTTTAGATTCCTTGACTTCCAAAAAATGGTTGCCATTATTTTTCCTGCAAATGGAATGACCTTAAACTTCTTGGGAGGGCTGGAGCCCTTGACATGCTACAGCATCGACTCTTGTTTCGATTAGAATCATCACAATGAACCAATATTTCCATCTATAGTGACAAGTCGGTTAATAATTAAATCTGGTTCGTCGCCACAAAGCGTCAAGATTATTCACACGACTCCACCCGAACACACGTTTGGAATGGCGAAAGCGTTCGCTGAACCCATCTTACTCTAATCTTTGTCATTCCAAGGTAGTCATGAAAAATTCTGAAAATCGTCTTTTCTGAAACTCGTAATAAAGCTACAAATTGACGCTACTTTAATCTCTCAATTCTCGACCACAGTTTTGACCACTCCCAAATCATTCTCGTACACAACCAACATTTCTTCAAGAATAATTTTTGGAGTTCTTCTTTGTTTTGTAACAACACGGTTTTCGATTTTATTTATTTTAAGAAATTAACGCGACAACACATACGGACAATTAATGAAATTAATAATGTTGCAATTGTTCTGTAAATTGGCAGACGTTTTCCAGGCATATGTGACTAAAAAACTTAATGAAAAATTGTATCAATATTTAAAACTGCCCAGTCCGAGAATATAGAAAAGACTCCTCGTTGCATATGTTTTTAGAGAGTAGTTATTGAATTTTAGATCTCATTTGTTCTAAAACCATTTTTGTTTCATGTTCGAAATTCATCTAATTTTTAAGAACACATCTACTTAATTCGTACCTCGTATCCAGTTGGAGTATGTTATAAATAAAATTACGATGTCATTCCCATGACTATCTTTATGTTGCAAAGTTAATGAAGCAACATGAAAGTTACCTGATAAAATTACGTCAAGGCGGAACGAGAAGCACATTTTTAATATCAACAGAGACCTCGCAGTATATTATAGAACGAAATTTCTTGTAAAGTATATAAAGTTAAGTTTATTAAAACATGAAATGTGGAGGTGTAACGTAATTTACCATGTCTAGATGAATTTAACGTTAATCTGTTTGTTTATAACATAGAGTTTAAGTTATGAATAAGTTTTCAGAATTTTTATATCATATTTTAAAATTTATACTATGCTGTTTATATGTGTTGAAATTTATTTTTTGTTTATATTTTATTTTTAATGGACTTTCCCAGAAAAAACTTATTGTAAAGTACAGTGCTGTCCAATATTTCACCCATTTTGCGCATAAAAATAAGAAAAATATATTAATGAAAGACCCCCATAAATTATTCCTAAGGTAGAGAATGATAACTCTTTTGATTGGTAAAATTATCCTTATAAAAAGCTTTATATCTATTGCAGAAAATCGTTTCTGAAGTAAAAAGTGTTCTTAATGTTTTATTTAGTAGTGATCTTTTTGTTGTCAAGAAATTTCAAATCGAATCCAATACTGTATGTCCTGCACTCTAGGAACAATCTTCAAATCGAGACCTTAACTAAATATTATTTTTCAATTCTTTGCTGTATATTACACAAATAAGATTCCTATATTTGTTTGCTATGCATTATCATTTCCGTGAACTTACTTTTAATAAGCAATTCGATCTTGAGGGTATTTGTTTTTCACTGAACATTTTTTGGCCATAATAAAAATACGCAAATTCTCTTCACTAACTCATGTCAGTTACCCAATATTTTAAATGTAAAAACATGTATTTGAATGTGATTTGAAGGAGCCAGGGCTGGATTCGAATATTACATGTTATATTCTGAAGTTGATTAGCCTAATTAAAATATTTATTTTTATCATTTTTATACGTTTATTGAAATTCCAATAACAATTTAATATGAGTGTTGCTTGAGTCTGTGTATTCTCAGTTTTAAATCTTCATTTTATTAAAAAATTATCTGCGATAGGTACAAATATCTGCATAACAGCATTGAAAATTAAAATTGATCAAAACAGTTAAGCCGTATTTTTCTCGACGTAACTCATTACGTTTTAGAGGGAAAATTTCATTATAACGAACCCATTTATTACACTATCTTTGGATTTTACCAAAGTCAGAGCAATGTTACAAATTAATTCAAGACCCGTGAACTAAACGCAGCCAGTCGAGTATTTAAATCGGGTTATATGTTCGACTAAATCATGCTGCCTAGTCTTTGTACTATTCCAAAGTTATTTATTGACATTATGAATGGGATACTGGATATTAGGAAGTGTGTTTGATGAAGTGAAAACATTAACTAATATAAACACGATCAAAATCTGCTAAGCCAAGTTGTTGATCTATTTTATGTATATTGTCTATAACTCGAAGACGGTCAGCTCAGCAAACAAGTTTTTGGTGTTAATAAAACACACCTGAATCAGATATAATTTAACTAAAAAAAATCTGTATATAAGAAACAGGTGTCATGTTGTAATGAACATTTCACGTTGAGCCCCGCCATAAAGCAAATTTTATGGATTCCCCGTCCGGATTTTTATTTTTTTGTTAGCGTTTTATTCTTAACCAACACATATATTTTACCTTATTTGGAATAAAACGTGTGCATTTTTTGCATTGTTATTTCCAAAAAAAAATTGAGGTATCACATTGATGCCACCCGGTCTGAACAATAAAATTAGTGCTGGGATAATTCGAATGAAAAATAATCGATATTTCGATTATTGGAATATTTCAAAATATCTCGAATACTCTTGTCATGAGAATTCGAATGATTTAGTTCTCGGAGAGTGGTGCCGCCGACTGCCGATTGAATAATCCTTATTCGTTTCAGCTGTTCATCATTCAAGTGTACCAGTGCACTTGAATACATGTTAGTTGTTTACTATCGACGGCGTTTTGGTCGTGCTAATCTGCGGAATGTAGATGGCTATATTGGCTGATGACATGATATAAATATACAATTTTATATCATTGGTTGATGCCAATCGGAGTTGGATTGTCTTGAGTGCAGAACCGGTTTGAGCTATGTTAACATTTATAATTTAATTGAGAATTGTATAGAAATAATAGCCAACTGCCAGCCAAATCCATTATTTTAGATTATGAATTATGACTCGTTCCCGAATATCGCCGAGCCAAGCCATTGATGTCGATTTTCACACTTCTCGAGCTCTAATCATAATTTTTATGATCATTCGATTATTAAAGGTATTCGAATAGCCGTTATTCGATTACTGAAATCGATTATGCCCAGCATAAAATATCTTTGGACCCCGTGGTATCACTGCGATGACTTAGAAAGGCGTGTTAATTCTTGTCTAATACCCCACTGCTATGCGATGTGCTGGCGAACTGTTATTCCATTATTGTGTCGAGTGCTTTTTTTGTGGTTACACGTTAGATTCTTACAAGCAGGAACACAAAATAACTATACTTGTCATTTAAATGAACTTATACGAATTCGGCAAACACGCTTGTATTCCTCATACTGGGATTTTTTAATATGCATAACGTTTGCATTAGTGCTGGTTCTCTGTGGAACCGGTTAATCGGTTTCGGATTATTCACGGTTTTATACAAAATCGAAAACCGGTTACTCGGTTAACCGGTTATTCGGTTAATTAGGTATTTGGTTAACCGGTTATCCACGGGTCTTCGTTCCCCGATGAACTTAGTGATATATTAACATTCGCAATCGCATATTCTGTTTTCACTATCTTCTGTTAGCATTTTGTTATTTCTGATTAGGACAAATTAATCTAACCTCACAATTCTGAAAGTTGGTAATACAGTGAAATAAGAAATGTTATTAGAAAATCCCTACAAAATCGTCGAAAAATAGAACATGTTCTAATTGCTCAATTTATTGAACACTTTTATTTGACCGATAAAATCGTAGATTTTCTTGCATTACGTATACCAATAACTTGAAGGTCACAAAATTAGTCAATTTATTGGATTATGTAATACGGTTATTACACATACAGCGAATTAATTTGTTAAACTTTGTTCCAACCAAAATTATCATATTTCTTCGAATAATTCAACACCACATCAAAAACCAAAAATCTAGAGGTAGTTGGAAAAGCAATTTTATGATGAAATCAAAAATGTATTTAAAAAAGTGACATCTAAGAAGCTCCTCTGTAGCCAGTCAACCTGTATATTTCAAAATATTTTGAAAATGTGCACCTTTTAACATTATATCACTTATGTAAAAAAATAATTTTCCATCGTCCATTGGACTTTGACGCGCTATTGCCTTGCATGTGCGAGGTCCTTTAGAGAACTCAACCAATGAGGGCTACCGCGCTTGAATTCACCACGAGAGGCGCTAGTGTAGGGTAAGGTCCATGTCACTGAACTTAATGTTTACTATGGCTTTTTAACGCGATTTTTTAGTAATTTTTATAAAAATTAGCTGAAAAACATTTAACACAATGGTGGCAGAAGAGGAAAGTACTAATTTACTTGCTCAGTAGATAAATTATTGTACCTATCAGAGGTGTCTTATGTCAATAAAGTTAGGTTATATCAGGAATGAGCATGATGAAGACAACGAATGTGCATGATTATTACATACGATTTTCTGTAGTAAACTCCTTTGGTAACGCATAATCGTCAGGATTAAAATGTTACAAACTTCACTTCTTCGAAACAATCGTGATGTTTCGAAGAAGTGAAATTATCCCTGCGAATCGCTATCAACCACTGTTTTAGGCGAGTTTTGTCTCTCGGAAGCATATGTCCGCCTTTTGTTTCCGAACAAAATGGAACTGCACAACACTGAGGCATAATTAACAAGTTTTTTTTTATTTACTTGTGTACGAAATAACTAATAAAACCTTATAAACTTGTTCCGCGCCTAACAATAACTTTTGACAGCGACCTTACTCGCCAGAGACGCCAATTGGTGAGCCTAAAAACGGTAGCTCTCATTCATTCATGCTTTTTAAACGTGATTAAACGTTTTTAATTTTCTTCCAGGCGACATAAACGATAAAGTGACAGGAGAATTGCAGGACTTAAAGGCATCAAAGGCAATCCGTGACTGGAGATCCAAAGTACTTGGTGGAGGGCGAATTAATCACGACGCCGAAGCTAAGAATATTAAAGTTTACGGATATTCACAGGTAAGAATGCTGCTAAGTTATTAGAAACATTATATATATTTTTTTTATAAAAAACGTACATTATAAGTGGAATATTTTCAAGAATTTCTCTTTGTCGATTCGTATGTGAGTGAATTTTGTAGACGAAGTAAAGAGAATCATCGCACAGAATTTTCCACTTCGTTTATTTCTATCATATATTCTAATCAGGATATCTACACGAACTAGATTAGCGTTTAAGTGGCAGTCTAGACTCTGTAAGCGGTGAAAAACTACAATCTAAACATTATTTAAATTTTGAGTTAATTTCATTTACTTAATCCAAGTATACCTAATAAATTCAAACAAAAAGTACCTTTAAAAAAAACTGACGTTTTATTTTCTTCTTATTATGGATTTCTAGGGAAGGTTAATTAAGTACTTGGGTATTACGTAAGCATCCTTTCAAACCAAATATGATAGCAATAAACTCACTTTAGTTATATTTTACAATGTGATTCTTATCTGAATGCGCTAGTATAAAAGTTTTAGATAGACAATGAATTAAACACAACAATCCAAATACATTCTATCGCAGAAACTATTGAAAAAATACTCCTGCAGACAAGAAGATGTTGGATTAAATAATAGTATTTATACTAATGGAAGTAGAAGAAAAAAAATGTGATTTACCAAAATGAAAATTGACAGTTAATATTTTGAATTATATAATTAATATATTTTTTTAACTAATATGTTCGTGTTTGTGAACCTCCCGATGAGTTCCAATGGAAATCAAAAAAGCTTTGCACAATGGTCTATGGGTTTTTCGTTTTTGTATTGTAACTGTAGGTTTCTTAGTTGTTTAACACATTGGACAACCTGAGGGTAATTCGTACATGATATACGTTGCACTAAATCTTCTAAAGAATTGTTGAATTCTATTTACAATGGTATATCACATTTTAAAATGTAAACATGAAAAAAAAACGCCTCATTACAGAAAATGGCAAGAAAATTTTAATGATGTTCATAAAAACCAATTATTCCTGTACAGTAATTGGTACTCTATCTGTCACTCATTGTGAATTGTGACTTTGTCGGACTCATTACTCTTTTCTATGACTTGTATTTTTTCAGTGGAGAGGGGGGATTTCTTTATATCTTAACTTGACCAAGTGCAAATTGGCTTCTGTGTATTTATGATTTCGATTAGAGCAAATTCATAGCTTAGAAAAATCTCCTATTTTATTAATAGTTATTTATGTCACAAGGACGAAAAATGCAGTTTTTCGTACGATTTTCGTAGTACGGATTTCGTACGGACGAGACAAAGCCGAGTCCGGTAACCGTATGAGTACAAAAACCATCCATGTGTCATACACTATTTTTTATTCAAATTTAAGGAAATAAAAAAAATTATTTATTATGTTTATTTCAATTGAAAAATCCATTATTTTGTTCATAATTGTTTACGACCCGAAATAGTTATTTTCCTAACAAGTGCGGAAAGTGGTATTTTTCTGCACGCGACTGCCGGTGACCAAACGACGCAAAGCGGATTTCGGTCAAGCAGTCGAGTACGGAAAATACAGTTTCCGCATGGGTTAGAAACAACACATTTTTTCTACGAGCGTGATGAAAATAAAAAATAAATAACATGAACATTTATTCTAATGAAAAAGAAACATCATCTAATATTATTTGTTGTTAATAATGTTTATATTAAATGTACAGTTAGATGCACTTTGCAAATTAATAGCAGATGCCAACTGATTACTTGAGGTTACAGTTAAGGTAGATTGATTGGACGAGGAGGGTATATAGCAGTAGATTTACTTCGTCCACTATTTGCAGTGACTCCGCTAACGACAACGCACTGTTTTCTAATTTTTTTATGCTTGCATGTAATGGTTTATAGTTCTTCGCAATATTTTTTAAAGCTGTTTCAACGGAAATATCTTCGAATTTTGTCTGGCTTTCTTTAATAGCTGCAGCCTCATCTGGATTGAATTGTAGTATGACAGCTTTTATTTGTTGAAAATATTCAGCATAATAAAAAGCTGCCTGCAACCATGTTCCCCCCAACGTGTAAGAATCGGCTGTGGTAGTTCTGGAATACCGGGACACTTGCTATGAAATACACGGAGACGTTTAGGAGATTTAAGAAACACTTTTTTGTACTTGCTATTAATGCATCCACCTCTGGAAAACCTTTTTGAATAATTTCTGCCACAAAATGTAAAGCATACACTTTATATGTAACATGTATAAACGTACAACCTTGTTCTTGGAAAGAACGGCCTCGAACGCATTGTCATGGCGCCATCAGTCACAAACATCTTGACTTTGTGGCAGATCAAATTTTTCTAACTTCTCCAGCACCACCCTGGTAATTGTTTCGCTACTACGCTGACTTAGTCTTTTGCTAGCTAGTAACAGTGGAACTGTCGGTTTAAGAGGGTCCAGTACTCGTACTATAACATTTAAAATAGAATTTTTTTTACAATCTGTTGTCTCATCAACAGATAGCCACAGCCGTGTATTTTTTTAATTCGCAATTCATCTTATTTACCATGTTGATGTGTACAGTTGGTAGATAGTTACATAACGTTGTGCGACTTGGTAACTTCACTTGGGCATTGTATTTATTCCAGAACTCTCGAAATGGTTGTTTATCGAGTATGTGCAGCGGAACATCACAGGCAATCAGCATTAATAGTAAATCAAACATAAACTGTGTTGTCGAAGGCACGCCATTTTTTTTATTTTTGTGGTGTACACTATTTATGTGAAATCTACAATTACGCTTATCCCAGCACATCAAATCTTTCTCGCACACTACAAATTATTTTAGCACCATCATAGAATAAATCCAGGAATTCACCTATGTATTTATTCACTTTTTCTACCCCTGCGTATGTCTGCATTGCTTTATTATTAAATTAATATCAACAATACAGTACAACAAATAAAATAAAAACATAAAAACAAAATGCAATACGCCCAAATGACTTAACGTGTACACAACTGGAAAGCTAATAATAGACTGGACTGGAGAAGAGTTTCGCGGTCAAGGTGAATGCCGGCGACAGTAATTACATCTGTACTCTACGACCATGATACACAGAAACGATTTGCAGCTTTACTTATTACAAAAATATGATCTTTTCGTCCAGATAGTCGAACCAGAAAACATCACTTTTCTATACAATCGAATAAAAAAAGTAATTTTTTTGACCTAAGACGCCTTAAATTAAGTATGTTTCGCTGTTCACTGAATTTCTACAAATTGTTCGATAAATAAAATATTCTTAGGCACTTCAATAAATTATTATTTTCCAATTCTATCATTTGTATCTAAGATATTTTCATTTCAAATCCATCAGCATTTTAGAAAACTACTAAAAGTCATTTCTCTGTACATTTTATAAACGCTCTCAATTATGCTTTAATTTGATCAGATTTCATCGAAACTGAATAAAACTTTCAGAGTACTTTGATTAGTTTTTCTCATGTACCAAACTAGACGGCTGAATTTCGCCACTGCACTGCGTTCTGTAGTGCAATTCAAACAACTTTTAATAAATTTAACACTTACTTCAAGCACCTTGGTAATGGTTTTCTTAACTGCGGCCAAATTCCCAATATACAATGCTTTAATTTAAAAATAGGTCACCTAGAATACCTCTTAGTCCAGTTACTCAAAAGTCCCCCATGATCTGTTGTACGCACAATTTTTTTACTGTGCATAAGATGGTTGAAAACGTGTTTTTTTTCACGAATATTTCCATCCCTTTTAATTTTACGAATGTCAACGTTAATATAAGATTTGAAAGATCAGAAAATTATCTACATAAAAGGCCCTTACTCATTTTATCATACGAGTTATAAGTTTTCGAGAAAACTTGATGTAAAAGTTATGACTTAAGCAAATACTTTTCACTACCCATTGATATTGTAAAATGGTGTTTTGAAAATTTAGGTGGGCATGTTTTAAAACCTACAAAGGGACGTTAGAAGTGTAGAATGATACTATAATTCGTATATAATTATAATTATAAGCAACTTCAATTGAATAGAAACAGTGATTTAAGATGTGGCTTTTAATTTTGTGTTTAAATTAATTAAAATTAAGAGATTTTATGTCAATCGGAATATGATTAAATAACTGTAAGTTTAACGAATTTCTTTGTGATTTTGTTAATCTAAGATGAGGCTTTTTGAATTGATTGGCAAATCTGGTACCACAATTGTGAAAATTAGAATTTGTAGAAAAAGAGTTGATATTTTTATGAATTTCTAGTAAGGTAACATAAATATGGAGTGAAGGAACCGACATTATACCAAGTATTTTAAATATTGGTAAACAGTGATCTCTCCAGCCAACATTAGTAATTATCCTAACTGTTCTCTTCTGTAAATAAAAGATTTTTACTGCATGAGATGAACAAGTTGATTTTTTAGTCTACGTAACAAATATAGAACTTAATAATTTGTGAGACAGTTGCTCCATATGATTGAACCAACTAAGAGTGTCATTTAAGACTACACCAAGAATTTTAACACTGTTACCTTTAATCAGTAAGTTGTTTGTCGAAAATACAAGCCTTTGGGTTTTATCTTCATTCAGTTTTAAATTATTTGAGGAGAACCAAGCACCTGCTTGTTTAATAGAGATATTGCTATCCTCATTTAAGTCAAAAATATTCAAATTAACATCAATAATAGATGTGTCAGCCCCGTATGCGATACATTTTATGGGCATCATAAGCTGGAAAAAAATCATTGACATATAATATAAACAGAAGAGGCCCTAAGACGGAGCCTTAAGGCACCCCAGTAGTAGCTACCAGTCCTGAACTCCGGTCTAGTTTCCTTTCCCTGATGAATGCTATTATTCACGAGGCTGAAGTTGTTGTAAATCGTCCTAGTGAATAATAGCCATTACATTAGAATACTGTACTTTATCCACTACTATTAAATAATAACCATTTTTGGTAAAATATTCCGATAAAAATTCTGATATTCGATGAAACTTTAATAAAATATTTCAAAACTAGTGAATAATGAAATCATTATTCACTGAGGTAAATAATGGATTGCATTATCCTTGAGAAAACACATACATAATGGATACATTATTTAGTAGTCGTGGATCAAAAATATAATATTTTGGCCCACTTTTATTACATTGTTGTTTCTATTACAGGGCTATGGCAAAGCAGATCATCAACTTGCAGTGGATATACTGAAAAAAAGAGTATCCCAGTTATGATGTATCTTTTACAGATGAAGGATACTGAGATACTTAATTTAATATTACAATTTGTAACTTTCGCATTTCATATTTAGTGCAGTTGTGCATTATTTAAATGCTGCTCTTTGACAATGTGTGAGGTATTGATTAAAATAAAGCACTTGGAATTTTTATTTTTCGTTTATATTCACATAAAAAATCAGTTAATACATTCTAGATCCTTTGAAACATCATTTTTAAAACGATTGCAAACCTTTGTCGCGAGATGTAACCGAAATAAATAATGGACTTACTTCAAATATAAGCAGCTTCCCAAATTAAATTTCAGAACAATATTTACACAAGAATTGTACAAACCCTGTTTAAGAATCTCCACCCGTTTTTAAGAATGGGTACTAGAATTACAAGTTTTAGATTGGAAATTTACCAGAGGTAATCACAAAATTTATTATTCCTGCTAAGATCGTCCCACTTTTTAATTACTTACTGGTGCTTCATCGAATCAAAACAAATAGACTTTTTATTGGGTAAAGCCATAATAATTCTTTGTTTCTTGGTTGAATTTAAAAATAAAGTTCACGATTTTACTTCATTTATTTTTACTAATGAATATTATTATGATTTTTCTTTTCAGTTTTTACAATATCCTTAGTTTATTTTTTTATTTGTATAATAGGTACTGTTTGAATCCTCGTTATTTAATTTAATGCCCAGTCAGAAGATAAATGTAATTTTTTTTAAATATATGAAATAAAAATATCCAAACCGAACACGTAACCGATGGAATAATCATAGACACACATACGTTTTTAATACGTATTCTCAACGTGTCATTGGTTGAAAAATTCGTATTACGTTAGAAAATGAACCATTTATTTATCGTTGGAAAAATAACGGTCTATCGTAACGTTAAAAATACGTGATTTTTTCACGAAAAATGTTGGCCGTCCTTTAAAGCGTTTATAAAACTGTTCTCTTAAACGTTCATAAAACGTCCATATCAACTGAATAGTGCATTGAGGTCGAACAGAAACGTTTTAAAAACATTTTGGAGTTACGTACACTAGTAATACATTTTAAAATATCTGACATATTATTCGTTTCACATATAATAATATTAAACGTTTATAATTTCGTTACCTGAAACGTGTAAAACCGCGACATTATTAAGTTGTTTGTACGTAAAAAAAGAAACGTTTTTCAAATGATGTGTGGACATTATAAACGTCTTTCTAATGTATGTGTGTTTACTGGGGGTATGCTGTGAATTAAACAAAATACGACAATCTACATACAACGGTATTCCAACGTGCATGTATGCCCACGTCGTCACAGCAAAGCAAAGCCCCCGAGTTCGCATATTAGAACCAAGGAAAAGATTCAAGCTTAGAATGATTAAATATAATTTCTATGCAACAAAATATTTATTTTGGGATGGTGTTTTAATAAATTCATAACTACATACATATCATACACATTTTATTACAAATCTAACGCTTATAATTAATAAATTTTGACAATTTCTATTCGACTTTTCTCTAGCAGCAAAAGTATGAAAATAATTTAATTAAAGACTAACTTTAATTAACTAACCCCGAGGGTTAGTTTAATAACATAAAAACGTAATGATTTGTTCTGTTTAATAAATTCACCATGGCATACCGTGGTAAGTGTATCGTGGACATATATTGCCGCATATTTAAAATAGGAAAACATTCGTAAAAACGCCATATTTATTTGAGGCCCTAAACAATTCACTTCTTTGCCCTGTAGTAGGTCTACTACTCGATGAACTGTGACAAACCAGGATTGTTGTGTAAAATACTTACTAGTTTTTTTTCTTGTTCAGCGATGTCTCCAGATATTGATTCGTATATTGTCGAAGGTCAAACACTACATCCATCGCATCGATTATGGTCAATTCTGTGGTCGACAATAGCTCACTGAAGCAATTTAAAGTGGATCTGGATGCAGGAGGTATCGCCATACTATTCAGGTTGAAAAAATTGTTGCATGAGTTAGGAAATATCTCGGCGTCATCAGTGCTAAGAACCTTACAGGAGCAAAAATTACACCCATCGCATTTTGCATGAGTCCAAAAATTGTTACCTAGGGATTTCGATCACAGGCAAGAATTTTGTCAGTGGTTTTTATTAAAATTTCGCTCGGTATGTACTTTTTACCAATGAAGCATCTTTTACTCGTAGATGTATTATTAATTGTAATATTAATTTTTCATTAATATTTGGGCTGGAATTACTTATAATGATATTATTGGCCCTATAGTTTTACCCAATAGACTGGGATCACAAATTTTGCATTTCATAAGAAACTAAATGCCAGAATTGCTACCTGTACTTGTAAGAAATAGAATTTGGTTTCAACATAATGGAACACCTCTGCATTTTGCAGCTGATGTCCGAGCTTACTTAATTGTAATATGCGGTCATCATCGGGTCGGTCGTGGTGGGCTTGTTTCTGGCCCACCCCGTTCGCCAGATATAAACCCTTTAGACTTGTACCTCTGAAGTCACTTGAAAGTAATCATTTATAAAACGTTAAATGATGATGAATGTCCGCCGGTCTACCAGTAGTTTGGCGCATATTGTTTTGAAACACCCTGTTAATCAAAATGAGGATAGATTTATGGAGAGCATTTTCGCAGATTTGCAATAAAACAAAAATCATTTTTATTAAAGGTCACAGAGCACGGAAGGGATTTACTACAGGAAAATGGTTGTTAAATTTTATGTTTTATACTTATTTTGAATCATATAAGTCGAATAATCTGAACAGAGAAAATTACTGTACCAAATTCATTGTCCTTTCCCAAGTTCTAAAAGGACGTAAATGTAACAAAGACATACACTTTACCGTAAAAATTTGTTTTTTATTAATTCTTTTTAAGAACGCATTTTAAAATTCTCATTTAAATGTGTATTCAGGAATGAAATCTGTATAATTGTCAAAAAGGAATTCAAATATAAAACAATCTCGCTTCTGCCTAAGCCATTAAATAGTCTTTTGTAAATATATCATTTAAAAAAAATTATTTAAACCGTTTAAAAAGATATTGTAAAGAGAAGTTCTTTAGGATAACAAAAAACTTACATTGAAAATCTGCCTGTCTATTGAGGCTGTTCCAGTAATTCCTAATAGAAATTCTCAAAATTTACATTAGGTCGATATACCGGGTGTTCCAGATTTTTAGACCCTAGAACTCAACCACTGGCAGGCGAGAAGAGCAGACAACTAAGAATTGGTATCTACATCTAAGGTAAGGCACTTTAAAGCACAAACTTACGACTAGATCTGCGACAACAGTCTTATGAATATAATTCATTAACTACAGTCTATGAATTACCCAGAAAACATCGATTTTTGGTCCTTCGAGTTGGATTTATTTGTAAAAATATTTCATATTTTTTATTTCATCATTTTAGGTTCTCATAGCCTTTCCGTTTGATTAATGTTCTTGATGTGTGAATAAAGCACTTTTACTGCTTTAAAATTGATACGTTTTGACATATTTCGTTTCATTTATTTTGTCTTTTATTTTTGCCAATTTAAATTGACGTTGTTATCAAACTACCGCGGTATTTTTCTGAATTTAAATTATGCTCGGGGCTATGGGGGGATTCATGCTTGAATCACGATTCTAAGCTGATGAAGTCCTTTGCTTTGAATAGATACCTAGATTTAAGTTTTAATGTACAGACTGTCTAAACTCTATAATCCGCCATTTTATGGCGGCGGCCATCTTGGATTAACAATGATACTGAATATACATAATTGTATTGTCATTAGAACTAAAAGTGTATACCGAATTTCAGATCAATCGGTCAACAGTCTATAATCAGCCATTTTGTGGCGGCGGCCATCTTGGATTAACAATGATACTGAATATACATAATTGTATTTTCATCAGAACTAAAGGTGTGTAGCTAATTTCAGATCAATCGGTAAACAGGAAGGAGGTAAAATTTCAATTACTAGATTTGACCCACACAAGACATAATCAGAGTAAGCTAAATAAAACCGTTTAAAAATGTGCGTCCTTTTGTACACCGTATGCTTTCCGGCAATAATCATGGTTGCAGTTTGTTTTTATTATAATAAGTATGCTTATAAATATGATCCTTTACAACAATTATGCCTATTTTAAACAAAAATGACATTTTCATATATAATTTCACGTAATCGTAGATGATTCGTAAAGCATTTGTGCCAAATTTTGTCTGAAATGTGTCTCCCAAAACACCTGCTAATTTCCCTATGTTAATTCACAGTAAAACTATATAGTAAAAAGTAGTGAGGAATTCTTTGCACTTTTTAGTAGATCGCACAGTACATTTAGGGCACGTAGTTAAGGTTGCTTATTCATAGAATATAAAATATTCCATTAGGTTACGCTGAATGATTGATTACTCGAATACAGGGTCACTAGCGAATCAATAAGTAACACACATACAGTACATTTTTCACCCTTTCATGCTCGACGGATATTATTATAAATCGGTCACATCCTCGGCAACCTGTGGAGCTCTGTGGGATAGAAATATTCAAATATTCATGAAAATTTCACATAAAATTGCAATAACTCATACTTGATGTAAGAATTGTGTTGATTTTTCAGTATATATTGTTAAATATTTTAAAAGGACAAATTACATTCGCATCGATCTGACAGACATATTTTTATATCTTGTTACTGGAATTGAAATGTGAAGATATAAAAATGAATGGATATTCTAAACGGATTAAAGGTTATTGTTAGTGTGCAATAGACAGATGAGATACGTTATTACTTTTGACGTGTGGCGTTTAATATATAGATTAAATTATAATTATTATCAACAATATGACGAGTATAGGATAGAAATACCGATTCTATATGCTCAAGGTCAAATGGACGAAAAATCTCCTATACAATTTTCGATAATTTTCCCCTATTTAATTTCTTTTTTTAATTTGTAATGTAATCATGACATGCTGATTTTGGATATGATACAGACATTTTCAAGTGTTCAAAAAATTTTGGGTAAGATGAGAGGGTATTTTTCTGAAACGTTCATTTGAGTTGTTTAAATTACCAATTATCAATCATATGAAAAAAATGGATATGTTGAAAATTATTTTAAAAGCATCAGCATGCATTTTAAGTATTGTTATAATATTGCGGCATTTTTTATTTTTTTCTCGAGCGATTTCCGAAAATTGTATATTATTGTACAGGGTTGTTCTTTATATTTTGACGAATTCTGGAGAGTTTATTGTAAGAGCTAGAAAAAACTTTTAATACAGAAATTGCAGTATTTCTCCTAAATCGCAAATATGTGTTATCAAAAAAAGAGAAATAAATATTAGAAATCGTAACTAATAGTTACTGCAAATGAATAAGAAGAATTAAATGTATTATTATATTTTCGAGGTGAAGATTTTAAATTATTTTGAATATTACTCAAAATAAAAACATGTTTTTTCCTTGTAGAAAATCCGAAGCAATCGACAGTGAACGCAAGCAAACATTTAGAAATAAATAGATAAAAGGTTTTGACAATCCTACATAAATACCATTTTTATGTTATAATATAATGCCATTAACAAAAGTTAATGGCATTAACAGAAGTTAACACCAGTTTAGGCTTAATTAATATAACAAGTGAGAACGGGTGAACAGTATGAGTGGGTGAACAATATGAGAACGTGAACGACTAACCCCCGTATCCAATTCTGATATGTGCATAAGTTAAGCGTGCGCTACGCGCACACTTTGCGCGTCGCAAGGCATCCCCCTCTGTCGGGGAAAAAATTTGTATCTTATTAGCCGTCACGCCGTTACGACGCGTCGGATCGAATTCGGTGATAAGACTTTTTTTCGTCGTTCGCGACGTAGAACGCCCTCCGCGATTTTGCCGAAAAGGCGCATTCCGAAATTAGCCCCCCTCTCCGACCTCCCACCCCCCACCAATTTTTTTACCGAAACCTCTCCTCGAATAATATCCGCCCACGGGAGCGCGGTCCTTAATCTGCCGACGAAGTATTTTTTTTCGGACGAATGAAAATTTTCGGCGCGTCGGCGGCCGCCACGCCGTTACGATGCGTCGGATCGAATTGTAACCCCCCCGAACCCCCCAGCCCCCCTCGAATTTTTTTTCGAAAACCTCTCGACGAACGACGCCCCCCCACGAAAGCGCGTTCCTTAATATGCATATTTGGTATTTTTCCCGCCCGTTTGAAAAAAAAACGCGAAAAAACGATCGATTTGATCCGCCTACAGGCCAAACGGAGCGTCGTACGCATACCGCATCCTATACTTTTTTGTAGGCCAGACCATTTGCCTTCCTATAGGGGGGTAGCGGCCCACCTCGTCTGAACTCGGGGGATGTAGCACCCCCTCCATGCACCCCAATGGTGGGGGTGGGTCGAGATGGCAATTTTCTCATCTCGTATCGCCCCCATGGCCACCCACGGGGTAAAAACGGAGCTCGAAAAGTCGCTGCACCAGATAACAACTGCTCACTGGGGGGCAAGGGGGAGGAACATTTTCCGGGGCTTATATTTCGGCAACGGGAAGAGCTATCAAAGCGATCTCGACGGCGTTGTACTCGTCTAGTCGTCCCATGCGGACATTGAGGGAACCATTTTTTTGGAAAAAATGATTATTTCAAAATTCACCCCCCACCCCCCGCGAAAACGGGTGGACAAACCATCTATGTTTATAAGGGCAAAATGTGCACAAAAGCACCCCTTTTATGTAAAAAATTCGTCGCGCCCTCCAGAGCACTTTAGACCCGACTCCCGTTCCTCATTAACGGGATATAAAAAAAAATAATAATATTTCAAATTGCTATTGCAATTACATGATATATATTACAAATATATTTTATATTTTAACTGAATGTTGGTTGCCTGTTATATGAATATTTTCTTTAGACTTGGGGCCAATAATAATTAAAACAACAAACTGTTTTCTAAAAAAAGACGGTGTATCGAAATAATTTATATCATCTTCAGAACACTGAAATAAATCACAGTGGTAATTTTATTTTACATTGTAACATTTATTATCACTCATTCCTTTTACTCCAGAGATGGTGGTGAAACCACTACAACATTGGCCAATAATTAATAGATATTTACTGTCCTTAAATCAATTAATTTTTCCCCCGTTGTTGCAAATGTAATTTTTTTGTTCAATATTAATCGGTATTGGTTTATAAAATTAAGAAAAGTAAAGAAAAGTAAAGAAACATATCCCATATTACACCTCTGATACGGTCGGTAACTCTATACTGCACACTCTACATCCTGCTATTCGAATTCTAATAAGGCATAATGGTAGCAACAAATACCCCGAGGCATACTACGAGAAGATAGCCTAAATCCCCAGAGAAAGCAGTTAAGTGCCTGCCTTCTCGTGTTATTAGTAGTTAATATTCCACTTTTGAAATTACTGTTGCTACGGACTATACAAACTGTCTTACATTCAAGATAAAAAAGGCAGATTTGCGTAAGGTTAGAATGATATAGAGGTAGGCAAATATCCAGAGATAAATTAATTAATTAAGATTACTGTATGTCTCTATTATACTTAATGATAACAATTCATTTTTCCAAAGTTATGTCTATACTGGACGTCCACGATGGCACCCGTGCCCATTAACTTTTAAATGGATTAACACAGATTCGTGAAACAAAACACCTTAGGTAATATATCCATAACGTAACACAATTTTTGATTGTATTTTTATTCGTCTATCTTCACTACTAAACGAATTACACACGCCAGACAACCCGTGTGGACAATGTTGCTGAACCTATATTTTGCCGTGGAAAATCTTTGACGTGCATTACATCACAAACGATGAAATCACCGTTTGACCACCCTCTAGAAAAAAGTTTTCACCAGTACAAACATCTCATCGACACAAATAGAAGGATTTAAACTGGGGTTGCCTGTAGGTAAGGATATAACACAGTGGGTCTGACCAATGGACAGGTCATTTTGTTCAAATTTCTGGAATTTTTCTGTTCAGGATATCTCTACTGGAACGAAAATCGTTAGAATTTTGTTGAAGCTATTTGACATATGTGGATGAGATTTTAGTATTTGATATAAAAGTCGCGGATGTAGACAACTTCGTATCTAAGTTAAATAGATGTTTCAGTTCATTAAAATCACGTGAAATTAAATTAGTGGACAATTGCCATTTTCAGATGCGCTAGTGATTATTAATAATGAAAATAAGTTTAATTTAGAAAACAAACAAATCCTCTTAAATATACCCCTAACAACTTTTGTTATTATGCTCTGCACAAAATGGAGAGCCTCTATTTTTTAGTTCGCCGATTATTAAGCTTCCCCTTCAATAAGGGAAGGTTTGAAAAAGAAAAAGCGTTAATTAAGGATATAACTAGGAGTAATTATTATTATTTGGTAAACTTAGTTAATAAAATAATAAGTAAACGTAAATTAAGGAAACAATTTTTTCCTTTTTAAAATAAACGAGAATGTAACATGTATATCGATTCTATACGAATCACGATTTACCTGTGGTCTAAATAGAATTTTCTAAACATTGATATGACAGTGGTTCATACATCGGGAAATAAATTACAACAACTTTTAGACAATCCAAAAGATAAAATTTTAATAAATATCTCGAGAATTTATAAACAAAAAACTGCAATTAAAAGTTTGTTGGTCAATCCAAAACGTGCAATTCAGACTAGGTTTAAAGAACATATCGTCGCTAATACCGCAAAAGGTGTAGTAATATAATATGTATATTATTAATCTACGACCTTTTGCGGTGTCAGTAATGATATGGCTCATATCAAATATGGAAGAACACATTACTTTAGTGCTGAGCAACATACCATAAGATAGATATTAGCAATTTAAAATGTTAAAAATGTAACAAATTACAAATCGCTGGATGCATTTAAAAGCATAGAAATTACGCAATATAAAGATGGTAGAATAGTGACAAACGACATAACCCAAATAGTCTGCTTTACTGGTTATTAAGCCACGATGACATCACCATGGCTAGTTGGTCTCAATTCGTCGAACCGTGATTAGAGTTAATTATAAAGACAGTGTTAATAAGTTTAGGTTTAATTATCTCCAGATGATACCAACTTGGCTGGCAAAATGGGTTGAGTATATTACTGGAAGTTTTGACGTTTGTGGAAATTAGTTAAGTGTTAGGGTATTTAAAATCTGTTTTATGAATTGCAGATGCTTGAACATAGACAAAGAATTTTTCTAGAAGCAAGTATGTTGAGGAATTTTTATATTTCTATTTTATATAATTGACCTTGTCTCATGTAACGTTACAAATTAAAGGAAATAACGTGTTTTTGAGGTTTGGGTCCATTTGTAAATAACTTTATAAATAGGTACCTTTTATTTTTACATTTTCATTTGATTAATTTCAACCTAAATTCATATTAAAACTTCCTATCTGTACTGACTAAATTTGAAACTCTATAATTATTATTCGAAGCTCTATAAAGTTCGCCAATTTTAAAGTTTAAATTTGTTTAAAAATTTTAATAGAGTTTGTAAACCGGATATATCCAGCTGCATTAGCAAAGTAATCTACTTACAAGCACGTGTTTAGTTGTCAACACTTATTGGTAATTGCATTGGCATGCAGTTAAATTAATCAATCAGTCTCATCCGACGTGATCAAGGAAAAAAATTAGAATTTAAAAATTAGGATAAAAATTAATCAAGTTTGTAATTAACTGACAATTTAATTTACGAAAAAACTGCAACAGGTATTAATTGAGGAGCAGACTTTCCAATCAAGTTTTGTCCATTTTTTCACATATTCAGCTAAATAACACTTTATCGACTTACTAATGTCCCTAGGTAAAAAGGGCCCATTGTGGCCTACTTGCCTAGTAAAATAAGTAGCTACTACTACTACTACTAATGAATTTGTATATTCATAGGCAATTTAAATCTATTATTTTATTTAAAATTCAGCATGGAAAATACCCTGGACAAACAATTTAGACTTTGTCCAAAGATTAGAAACAAACCAATTGAAATATTGTAGACAAAATATTATTTGTTTGTCTTTCAAGATTCTGCTGTCATTTTAATATGTTAGTTTAATATTAACAAAGTTTACTAAAATATTATTTAGTAAACTTTGGTGCTGAATAATAACAGAAGTAATGTTTTTAAGGCATAATTTTGATTAAAACAGAAGTGTTATACATTTACATTTACCATCATTACCTATCATTCTTATCAATCATGCCGTTAAAAAGAAAAATATCTGATGTGGTCAGCACATAACTTTCTTATACCAGTATATATCATACTGATGTAAAAAAATCATTCTATTTAATTCTTCACTTACCTCAATTAATTTTTTATAGTGTACCTTGAAATGTTTCATTAAAACTTTTAAATAATTAATTATCAGCGTCATTCGATACTGTCAATAATAATTCATGTCATATATTTTAAAGATTTCTTCTTATTGACATTGACATTTTTATAACTAAATTAGACATTTCAAATGTCAAACTGTTAAATGTATTCTATCCCCATTTTATGACGTCAAATATGTAAAAGATTTCAGTTTACATCAGCTTTATTTTAGTACTTGGAAAATATATTTTATTGGTTTGATATTGTGGACATGATTTATAATCTTCCATCAAGAATATATTTTTTTGTAAAGGCAAATACAAAAAAGTTTGAGTCCCGTGGACCTTCTTTCAGCTGACCAATTTTGCACATCATCGAATTTATCATTGTCTTTGGCCTTTAGAAAATGTGTACCAAATTTGAAAGCTTTATCTCAAAAAGTGTGGCTGCTATCGCGATACTACAAACATGTAGATAGATTTTTTCCATAAAGTTGTTTTTTCACTATAATTCGTTGAGATTCGTCCAGAAATGCAATAAGAATTTTTAATTTCTCTTTCCCGAAATTGTACCTTTTTTTTCTTCTTTCATTCATTATGTCTCTTCTGGTGGTAGCACATTCACCAAATTAAATGTGTCACCTAAAATGTTGTTGACAATATTAACTGCCAAATTTGGGAAGTCTCCCATTAGTATTTTTTGAGTTGTCGCGGATACACACACACGCACCGACAGAGATCATTCCCAAAATAGTCAAAATGGATTCAGGAGGGTTCAAAACGTATATATCAATCAAAATTTCAAGGTCGAAAAAAAATCACGATTAATATACTTCCTTATATTCTGTATAAGAAAGTAAAAATTGGATAGTTTGTCAAAATTTTTTGTTAGTTTATCAGGTAATGAATGGACTGTTGTAGATCCAGAGGTAACATGGTTGGAGCCATCTTGAAAGATCAATATTAAAACAGTACTGTCAATAACGAAAACCACAACAATTATGAGAAATATCATGATGGCGGGGGGTGTTGTTGCTTTGTCTGAGATGATGTTAATCTATGACTTTTTGATATCAATATTTTTATGATTTTTTTTAAATCATTTAGATATGAAAAAAACTGTGTTTTGTCCAGAAGAGACAAACAAAATGCCGTTTGTTTTTTCTATTTCTAATAATTTATATTAATGACTGTTGTGCGTTAATAAATAACTATATTGAAACAATATATTTTTTGTCAATTTTTGATGTCTTGTTTAGTTACATATTTTATTTTGTAAACAAATGGCAGATTTCCGCATTTCCTGAAAATTGTTAAAAATGAACATAGAGTCTACTCCTCAATTCATTTATAATTTAATTTAAAGAATATAAAAATATGAAACATTGGTTGTCCAATTTGTACTGTTCACGAGCTTTTTTCTTACACAGTGTAAAAATATGTAAAATGAATTTCAGTTTTGTTGCACAACTTTCTCTATAACTACAAAATAAATTATTAAGGTTTCGGTTTTATATTGATTTCGTACAGAGCAAATACATCACAAATGATATGTCCTTTTCGTTTTATTTTTTGGTAAACCAGTTTTTTTTAGTTCGTTTAAATTTTTGGGAAACATACAAATTTGTGAATATGCGAAGCGGCACTGGGGAAAATATGAAGCTATTAAATTGCGAGTTTCAACAAAATCAGGGTCTATAGTTGAAAAGTAGCTTTTAACTCGCTGCATTTTTCCCACTGTTTATTATATTTTATATTTGTTTTAAATAATTTGTTTTATATATTTGCACCTAGTTTGCAAATCTATTGTTGATTTAATCGTTTTTTATTATTTAGAATCATTTTTTCCAATAAAAAACAGTGTTTTTTGACCTTATTTGAGCTTTATTGTAATTTTGATCAGCTCATATACGATTTATTTTATTTTATACCGAAATAAAAAAACTAACAAGCTTACGGTAGATGTTTTTATTCAATTTTCCCGTTTGTTTCATTTTTGGTCCGTAAATGTTTTTATCCTGAATAGTATAGGTGTTACAGTCTTGTTTCGCATTGTCCCATATCTGTTTCACATTTTTTCAAAATCAAAGTTAAAAGTGAGACACAGTTTTTATTTGTTTTTGTTTAATTTACTTCTAATTTAAAAAAAATTCTGCATGTTTGACAAGATCAAGTAACACTGCATCTAATACTCAAATGGGAAATTTTAATTTGTGTTTTATGTACCTGAAAATTTTAAATTTTTATATTTTGGTGCATATTTAGTCGTCTATTTTATAATTCACAACGACGTCGTTAACCGTCGTTGCCAAACGACTTTCCGTAAAATAATTATATTCTGTAATAATAGTTTTATCATACGTTTTATCGTTTAGAGGATGTCGTTGGGAAACGACAGCCATTCAAGGTGTCTGTAGCTTTCGCTAACGGTTATTTAAGCGTCAGTTTTGTGTTTCCAAACCTGTGTTATTGACTAAGATTGGAAAGAAATAATGTATTATTATTGGCATTTTTACAAGATCTGTAAAGACTAACGAAACTATTTCGTTTCAGTATAATCTGTGCCCAAGATTCTTCTAAAATATCCGGTTGTGCCGATTCGTATTTATTAATACAGAACAAAATATTATTTCTCATATCTTCTAAAGTATATTGCAAACTGCTACTAAAAATACCTGCGTGGTTTTACTACTCCTTTTCTTTTTGTTGTTGGCACACATAATATTTTCGGTGTTCATAATTATTTCTTTCCAAAGGTCGATATTGATACAAACATGAACATTATCAAAGAAATTTTCCTTTTAATTTTGAGAACAGAATCAGGAAGTATTTCAAAATGTCAATCTTTATAACTCAGATTAATAATATTTTAGTATTATTAATCTGAGCTTTATAACCTAAAATATTTGACATTTAAGTTTCCTTTTCAGATTAATATTTTTTGACATTTTTGACTTTTGCGTAAACAAAAGCTTTTTTTGAAAACCACTGACTAATTCTTTTGATGCAGAGGTTTATTAAGCATTTTTTTTAAATAATTTATAGTACAGTGACTTTATTATTACCCAAATAAGTGCAAGAAAAGACAAATCATCGATTTAATACCTCAATCAAAACCAAATGTCAGCAAATATAACGGAAATTTGACAGATTAGGTACAGTCGATTTCAATAAAAACTGGTACACTTTCTTTTAGCTATGTAAATCATTCGTTCTTTGACTGATATTAATAATCTTACAAATGTCACTTTGATGTTAATCAGTGGCGTCATTATTAAAAATGGTTCGACATCTAACAGATATTCAAAAATTTCGAATTGTTTCTAAAATTGAAGATGGTTGATCCATAAGAAGACTTGCTGCTGAATACAATGTGAGTAAAACTACGATAATGAGTGTTAAAAAACAATGGGAAACCAACCAAACGGTATCCCGTAAAGTTGGTTCCGGAAGGCCCAGAAAGAGCAATAATCAAGAAGATGAAAATCTTATAAATTACCTAATAATAGAAAACCCTTTTCAGACTGCAGTAAATGCAATTTCAGAGACAAATTTCCCTGCTTCGGTATCTACTGCTTGCAGAAGAATAAAACTACAAAGCGACTTGAAGAGTTGTTCAGCGGCTAAAAAATACAAACTTTCAGAAGAAAAGAAGCAGGGTAGGATTATTTTTGTACTCAACTATATAATCAATGATGAAAACTTCTGGGGACAAGTTGTCTTTTCTGACGAAAAGGTTTTTAAATCCTGTAACGATGGACATGTTCGCGTATAAGGCCTCCTTCCACTAGATACGACGAAAAATATACTTTCGATCCACAAATATCAGGAAGGTTTTCAGTCAATGTCTGGGCTTGGATGAGCCTAAATGGGTTAGGTGTGTGTTGGAACAGTGGTGGTCATCTCAATTCCATTAAATATATTGAAATATTAGACAATATTATGTTGCCGTCAGGAATAGAGGTGTTTCCGGAAAATAATTTTATTTTCCAACAAGACAACTGCTCCATACATACGGCCCATCGTGTCAGGCAATGGTTTCTTAATAAAAACATAGAGGTCAGTTCAGTTAGTATTTTAATTACAACTATTAGTAGAATTATCCGTAACAAATATTATTTTTTGAAACAATAATATGGCAGGCTTGAAAATGTTTTGAAAAAGTTATTTTCTAATTATTTTTTAAAATTCCATTTGAATAAAATAAAAGAGAAAGGTTTAATAAGTTTAAAAACACAAAGAAAACCGATCTCCTCCAAAAAACCCAGGCCCGGGGTAAATCACCTCTTCTCCACCCCCCTCTCGACATGCCTGGCCAGCCCTATTTACAGACATATGCACACAACTAAACTATTAAGATTTTCGATTACAATAGTTGTACCAATTTTTTTGAAATCAAGTATACAAAAAGAAATCCGAGAACTTAGCTACTTGTGTACTAGTACCATTATCACCTAAAAACAAGGCCACAGTAAACAATAACCAGTAGACTATCTCAACTATATTTCAATCATAAATAAATCCGCTAAACTCTCTGGAACTTTGAACGCAGGCGGTTGCGTTACGGGCATAGTATTTTACAGGGATACGATGGGTGTACGAGGCAAATTTAGCGTCGTTGATTAATTAATAAAGTAAATAATTATCAGTTAGGAAAGAAACCACGGGTATTTAATATTTGTGCAGCCAGGAGTATATATCTTATTTTACATAGTTAAAAGAAAAAATCTGTAGATTATCTAGATAAATGAAATAAAATATACGATAGACATAACATTATAATATTAATTTAATAGTTGAATAATGAATACTAAACATTTCTTAGGTTACAAAATAAAATAAAAAAAAGCAAATGAATTATTGATAATTCCAAATTATTAATATCAAAACGTCAAAATTTAACAAAAATTTTTTTCGTATAAAAAATACCATCCAAATTTCCGACTTTTCCCGTGGATTTTACAAAAATTTTCTTTCATACAAACCTTATCCTGACAATTACGAACACAACGAAAAAGAAATCTCACGTGATGATCCGTCATACATGTGGCAATTGATTTTTATTTATATAGATTTCGCTAATATACACTCACAAGAAAAGTCTAGGGATATTTTTATAAAATCATACAAGATATAAAAGACATTTTTGTTTGTCTTTTTTTTTTCTAAATCAATTGAAAAAAAATATGTATATTCATAAAAATGTCCCTAGACTTTTCTTCCAAGGACATAAAAGAAATTATTCTTTTTTTTTCTAAATCAATTCAAAACAGAAATACGTATATTTATAAAAATATCCTTAAACTGTTCTTGTTAGTGTATATAAAGATAACATACAGTTTGCCCATCCATATTAGACATTCGAAAGAAATGCCAAGACAACTTCCCCGTATGAATAGAAAATTAGACAAGCCTGTTAAAATTATATTTATTATTTCAACGTACTTTTAACTGTGTTAATTCGAATTCTCATAGTTCTTTTATACTCCGTATTTTTTAAAATTTAACTATGGTATCATAGCAAATGTTTTCTTTCCATTCAATTCAAGTATCTATTACGGATGGGTGAACTTCGCTCCGACACACAGCCACTACTACGCTGATACTTTTCAGACTAGCGGCTCTGTAAGGTCACCGACGGCGAAGCCTGGCAACAGCGAGAGATAAGCTACTGGTTATTTTTTACTGTGACAAAATCCCAGTGCTGATCCGAACGCACCTGGTTACGTCACACTCGCTAGGCTCCAGTACTCGAGAATCTACCACGCAGTTGGACGTTTTTAGTACAAGTGTGCAGTTATTTCTACATGTTATATGGATTATGTACATCCTAGCTTATTATTTGTTTTTTCCGAGAGGTTTCATGTTGTAACTAGTATTTTTTAAATTAAATTGTCATTGCTGCGGTTCATTAATATGCCGTATAAATGCAGTGTATCGGGTTGTAAGTTATATGAATGGGCTGAAAGTGCGCGTGTTTTCTTTTCCGGATGATGAAAGTTTGTGTATAAAATGGATTTCTACTATTCCAAGAAGAGGATTTACACTTTCAAAATGCATTAAAATATGTGCGATTCATCAAGCTGAATTTGTTCAAGCCCTTCAGGAAAGTGAAAAAGAGTATTTATGTCTTCAAAATTCTATCAGCTATAAAAAAATACGAAGAATTTCTCAGTATTCTAAACACATTGCCAATTTCGGAAGGTTTGTACCGGGTGGCAACTAAGAATGGACGCCGGCCTTATCTCCGAAACTAATCATCGCACAAGTTTAGGGAAAAAACAGTAAAGTGACCCTGAAAAATCGCTGGAAAATATTTTCGACTTTCTACAATGACCGCTAGGGGGCGTAGCAGCCATGACCAAATAGAAAATTAGGGTTTTCTCCGTATTTTGCCCAATTAAGTGGCATTAAAAATATATGCATCATAATCCTGGGAGAATTTTGAATATTATTAGTTTTACAATTTTTTTCTATCTTCACGAATAAAGTGATGGGGAGATGTCAAAAAAAATATTTTTTTAAATGTCGATTACTCCGATTAGACTTTACGGAATTTAACACACTTGGTCTCGTTACAAAAGGGCTTTTCTTAGTTTATCGCTTTACGGTGTTTTCATTTGATTACTACCGTCGCCGCTAGAGGGCGTTATCTGACATGTCAACAAATATCGTGCTTTTTCATAAAACATTTAAATGGAATGGTATGTTTATTTTTACACAGTAAAATAGAGAATTAAACGCTTTAGATGTCAGTGAAAACCGCATCTCGATAACTTTTTTCTGACAGTAGATATTAGCAAACAAATTTGAAATTATGAATTATTATCAGATCGTTGAAAACAAGTTAGCTGTGAAAATGACACAATGAAGAAACAACATAATATGTCAAAAATATTCAACTTGTCATTGTTGCTATTTTGTGTAGTATTTACTTTTCTAATTGAATTTATTTACGTTTTGGAATTAGTTCTTAAAATTAGTATAATGATTCTTAGAAATGAAGAAGCATTTGACATGTTAGCGATTTACTTCGAATGCATGAGAAATGAGACTGTTGCTGCTAGAGTCTATGCGTTGCAGTACCCTGAAAGACGTCATCACGGTAAAAGAGTTTTTATTCGATTGGTACATCGTTTACGTACGACAGGATCTGTGCAACTTGTTATAAATGTATTAGCATATGTGCAATTTAATCCTCATACAGCAATAGCCAGGGATTTGAGAATGTGTCGAACCACTTTTCGAAATATTCTGAGAGGACATAAGCAAGTATTTATTTATAACGAATTAGTTCATCATAATTAGAAACATAGTGGGTTTATGCAAAAAAAAAATGTTATAAAGTTTATAAAATTTATATTTTAAAGATAATGATATGTATGGTATAAAGATTTTTGTTTTACGGCTATGTAATGCTGTTGTATATCAGGGTTATCAACAATTTAGAGCAAGTATAGAATATATATATGACATGCAAAAACAAACATTTTTCATATATTGCTCTGAAGAACTTGTACAAAATGTAATAGATTTGTTTGATTTTTCAGAGTCGTTGGTCTATAAATCTGTGGTGCGGAATTCTAGGTGGACAAATAATTGGATCTTTTATTTTTAATAAAACTCTTAATGAGAACGTTATCTAAATTTTTTTAAGAAACGAAATATTGCTTCTTTTAGAAGACATAGATCTAGCAACTCATCGTGATATGTTTTTCCAACATGATGGATGCCCGCGCATTTTTCTCTGAACGTTCGAAATTTTTTAGACCAGACATATCCTGACAGGTGGATAAGATGTGGAAGTCTATTCCATTGGCCAGCCAGGTCCCCAGATCTGACTTGCCTAAATTTTTATTTGTGGGGGCGAATAGGAGATCTCGTTTTTGCCACCCGACCCACTACAATGATTGAGAGATTAAGAAATGCCATCAAAGTATTTCGATGGCAAAAGTAGAGACTTCCGTTCAATCCACTCGCCAAAAAATGAATTCTTGCACCGAAAATGATGGATGACATTTTAAACATCTAGGGGGCCCCACTAATTATATTCTAATTCTTATAAAGTATTGTAATGTGTTTTTTGCGTTTACTTCATTAATTTAGTTTATTAATTACTAATTTTTGTATTACATAATATATATTCTACTAAATATTTTTGACGTATTATGTTGTTTCTTCATTGTGTCATTTTCACAGCTAACTTGTTTTCAACAGCTACTTTGCAAATTTCATCGCCAAAATCTGATAATAATTCATAATTTCAACTTTGTTTGCTAATATCTACTGTTAGAAAAAAGTTGTCAAGTTGCGGTTTTCACTGACATCTGAAGCGTTTAATTCTCTATTTTACTGTGTAAAAATAAACATACCATTCCATTTAAATTTAAAAAAAAACACTGCTACCCTTTTTCTACCCCTACCCAAGAGGTAGGGTATATGATCACAAAATTTACTGGGCGTGGGGATGTAGCAAGCCGAAGCACTACTTAGCCCGGATAAGTCAACGAGTGCTCCGACAAAATAAAACTAGCTCAGACCTCAGGGCGTTACACCCAGTATATCTGAATAATAATTATAATCTTTAACTAACCTACTTTACTTACTGGTTCTCGTTATTGGGTGGTGCTGGGAAAATAAATATCGAATTCACTGCCTATATTTTAGATTATATTTACAATATATATAGATTATATTTACAAAATACCACAAAAGAAAATACTGTGCAGCTTGGGGACGTCGGCTACAAGAACATCCTATAAACAATTCTTACAAAATTAACTTGACTTATCATATGCTGTTACTTCACATTTGATAACCTGTTGCTCATATGTTGACAAGGGATACTAACACTTTAGTACCCAAACTGTGGCCACACCCTGGGTTTACATGTACTTATACGTTATAATGGCCTAGGTTATCTCTGTTAATACACCCAAAAAAAGATAAAGATAAATAAAATGTAAATTATAAAAACTAGGGGGTTGAAAAGCACAGACTCTTGGTTTTTCCTAACCTTTTAATTAGGTACTCTCTACTAACTTGTGTTGGTCGGCACTTAACTTAGCTGCTAGGCAGGCTTCGCCCTCAGATGCACAGGATTCCAGACTCTGCGTATTCGGTCCTGCCCCGAGCGTGGACAATGGACCATCTACCGGGGACCCTTCCGTGGACCCTAAAGACATATATATTTCATGTTACATTTGTACCGGCTACTTACTGGAAAACCAGTGGCATGCTGAAAACGTGAGCTTAACGAAATTATAAATTTTAATTATTTACCTCTAGCCACGAGGGTGCAGGAATTCTCCAAACTAGCTACCACGTTCCAATCAGCGTAACCTCACTCTCTCTGCTAACAGTTAGCACAAATCGCACTTAGCTCCTGTTGCCAGAAATCGGTCTCTTCTAACCATTTGCACAGTCCTCACTGCGACCCAAAACAATAGACCGAAAATTGGAATGACTTCTCATAAATCCCTTGCGGATGACTTCAGATTAGTCGGTTGAGAGTCACTCCGTACGACTTGTGCGTTTCACTGTCAAGCAATCAACAATGGCGAACTTCGGGAGGACGGAAAATACGTCAGCAGAATTTCGCACGGAAATATTCACCGTGAGAGCCAACTGGGAGTAAGTAGCGGTACTACTTTGCTACGAGTACAGTAGGTACCGTTAGTTGCATATCGTTAAGGAGTTTTATACTGAATAAATGCCTACTGCGATTTTGGAATGTAACAACACGATAATTGTTGACATGTCAGATAATGCCCTCTAGCGGCGACTGTAATAATCAAATGAAAACACCGTAAAGCGTACTCGATAGAATAAGAAAAGCCCTTTGTAACGAAACCAAGTTTATTAAATTCCATCAAGTCTAATCGGGGTAATCGATATTTAAAAAATAATGTTGGCATCTCCCCACCACTTTATTTTTGAAGGTAGAAAAAAATTGTAAAACTGATAAGATTCAAAATTCTCCCAGGATTACGATGCATATATTTTTAATGCCACTTAATTGGTCAAAATACGGAGAAAACCCTAATTTTCTGTTTGGTCATGGCTGTTACGCCCCCTAGCGGCCATTTTAGAAACTCGAAAATATTTTCCAGAGATTTTTCAGGATCACTTTACTTAGGACAATTTTTTCCCTAAACTTGTGCGATGATTAGTTTCTGAGATATGGCCGGTGTCCATTCTTAGTTGCTCACCCGGTACATATAATATTCATGATACGGATAAAGCCAGAATATTTAAATTAACATATACTCTAGACCAACTATCTTATGGCGTTGTCATAATTTATAATAATTATATATAAATTTAAGCTGAAAAGTAGTAGAAATGGTCTCATTTATTTACATTATATTTAATAAATTACTGTAAGGCTATGAGGTAGAATGTTTTAATATTCATAAGAGGTTTTGTCACTCATTTTATTTTAAATTATTTCAATAAAGATCTCGGTAACAATGAACTTTAGTGATGCTACAAATAATTTAGCGCTGTTTATTATTGGTTTTTAACACGCTTTTATGTTTGTTTGTTTGTTTGTTTGTAACCAACTCTTTGGACTCGATTTTGACCCACTTTAAACGGACAGATTTAATTGAAACTTTGTACACTTACGAAGAACCGGTAATAATACAACAATCTGATAAGTTTATATCATTATCCTGATCAGGATCGTCAGAATTAAATAATTTCCTTTCCTCACGTATTCTCTGCGTGAAAGCAAGTGGCTTATTACTGTTAGTACATTCCGTGATTCTCAGTTCGTTCGATGGCCGAGCGGGCTAAGGCACAAGTCTTAGTCGACGCGAAACGACGGACTCCTCGGGCGTGAGTTCAAATCTCGTCTATGGCTGAAAAAAATATATTTTTTTTTTCAGAAGTATCTGTTGGATCGTAATATGTTATAATATCAGCATCAATAAGCAATATAAATATAGTTTAAAAAAACTAAGAAACACGGTTTCATAGCACATCAAACTAAAAAGTGAAAAATAAATATAGTTTACAAAAACTAAAAAACACGCTTTTAAAGCACATCAAACTAAAAAGTGAAAAATAATTATTAATATAAACTGAAAACAATAATGAACGAAAAATACTAGTATTATTGTGAAAAAAGCGTGGGGCGCTTTGTGCCATATTTTTCGTATATCGAGCAACCCACGCTTTTTTTCACAATAATACTAGTATTTTTCGTTCATTATTGTTTTCAGTTTATATTAATAATTATTTTTCACTTTTTTAGTTTGATGTGCTTTAAAAGCGTGTTTTTTAGTGTTTTTAAACTATATTTATTACTATACTCACTCAGTTGTGATGTCACATCGTGGCACTGATGCCTTGTTTTTAGGGTGGTAATTGTACTACCCATTTTACAAAAAAAAACGGTTGTCGTTATCCATTTGAGTACCGACAATCATTTCAACGACACTGGTTATTGGATTCGAATTTTTACAAGATCGTTCATACTATCGTTAGAAGACAATCATAATTATACGATACGTTATACAACGACATTTTACAGAATAGACATCTTATCCTCAGTGACACTATACTTATTATTTAAATAAATTTTCAAACTCCCACGTCACAAATTGGGTAATCAAATACAGTTAATGACAAATAATCTTAGAGCACTTAAAGGACTTCCCATAGAAGGTGAACTGTGAAAGGGAAAATCCGCATGAAAGAAAGTTAAAAATACACCACTAAGAATTTCTTTCAGAAGACGAATATTTTTAAGTACCCTATCAAGTGTAGATACATAATATAACAGAGAAAAACGATTATAAAAAAAGCAAAAATGCTCTTATTTAGAAACCAATCTCCCGAGGCATCTTCCCACCGTCTATTGTTTACCTTATTGAGCCGATCGCAAATTCCTACGAAAAGATTTCCCTAGTGTCAATAAAAGTTTTGTTATCTTTACTTGACAGCAGTCAGTAAACAATTCGCGGTCGATCTCCTTAACATAATACAGGCTGCGAATGAAAATGGTTTGTTACTTGAGGAAAAACTATGCGAATTATCCTTAAACGTAAAAAGAGTGTTTGCACAATCCTTAGGGGATTCGTCAAAATACAAGTCATTATTGTGTAAAAAGGCCTTTTATTGTGTGGTTAATAGCTTTTAATTTTAAAAACTCTCTCCAGGAAAACTCGTGAAAAGTGTGAAAATATTCACCTTTGTGTAATAAAAGAGTCGTATTTCAGTATTGTAAAAATTATCTTTAAAATTTAAGAAAACCAATAGGAACAATTAAACACCATTAGATCGGGTGATCTGGCTGACCAACGCTGCATTGAGTCGATTTAATCCAGAAGCTCCATTAGTAGAGGATCCGAATTAAAAACGACCTTCACCCATCCATTTAATGGATGAAAAATATTTTATATTAATTTTAATATGTTATAAAATATATCACGAGTGGGTTGGCTAAAAAATTCCTGGCAAGACTATGATTAATTAAAAATTCAAAAACAACTTTTTTTTAAACATTGCACTCATTTGTTTAAGGAACAAATTTTATTCCAATCGAAACTATGAAGCCTATAGAATATGCAAACGTTAGGTTGTCTATTTTTTTCCTGGCGTAACTATTGGGTTGGCAGGTATAAACAGGTAATTCGATACTAGTAATTTACATTCATCTGTTTAATGAATAAATCTTATATCAAAATAAAGGTAATTAACGAACAGAATGATATAGGGTTGTCTGCCAAAAATCTGGTTTAAATTCCGGTTGGCGAGCTTTAAAAAGCGAAATATTGGTGAGAATGAAAATGTGTGACAAAGAGGTCCGAGCAAACTATCCGGTGCGATAGAAGAGGACGCAGCATTGCAGCTGCGCGCGGCTCGTCCATCGGATGAAAGAAAGTGCGCATACTATTTGTTCGTGCAATTGAGAAGGGTAGCGATAGACTAGTAAATACTCTGAGCATTATTTTGGAGCAATGGACCCTATATGCGCAAAACTTCAGCCTGAAAACTGCGGTTGGTATTTAGATGATTATTTAAAACCAACAGGATTTATTGGGGACCAAACGCCTTTAACAATACAAGATATTGTAGAAATGACAGAAGAAGAAAATGATCACGAATGTTCCGAATTTGAAGATCAAAATTTTACTTCCGATGAATCGGATCCGGCATAATATTCATTAATTGAGAAACTTTATTATTGAAATATGTTTGTATTTATATTATATTATAATAAAATTTTTGTAGTATTATTTTTATTTATTTTTTTGACTATTTGCTTTGTTTATTTTTATTTAGTCTCCTGATAAAATACATAAAATTTTCAAGATAAGTATATATCACTATCATATTTTTATTTAGAAGAACATTTATATACTCTAATATCACAAATAATATTATATTATATATTTATTTATATTTATTATATATTTATAATTTTATATCATGTCCACTGCCAGTTGCTCCAAAATAATACTCAGAGTATTTACTAGTCTATCGCCACCCTTATCAATTGCACGAATAAATAGTATGCGCACTCTCTTTCATCCGATGGACGAGCTGCGCAGCTGCAATGCTGCGTCCTCTTCTATCGCACCGGATAGGTTGCTCGGACCTCTTTGTCACACATTTTCATTCTCACCAATATTACGCTTTTTAAAGCTCGCCAACCGGAATTTAAACCAGATTTTTTCGCAGACAACCCTATACCATTCTGTTCGCAATTTAATTACCTTTATTTTGATATAAGATTTATTCATTAAACAGATGAATGTAAATTACTAGTATCGAATTACCTGTTTATACCTGCCAACCCGATAGTTACGCCAGGAAAAAAATAGACAACCTAACGTTTGCATATTCTATAGGCTTCATAGTTTCGATTGGAATAAAATTGGTTCCTTAAACAAATGAGTGCAATGTTTAAAAAAAAGTTATTTTTGAATTTTTAATTAATCATAGTCTTGCCAGGAATTTTTTAGCCAACCCACTCGCGATATATTTTATAACATATTAAAATTAATATAAAATATTTTTCATCCATTAAACGGATGGGTGAAGGTCGTTTTTAATTCGGATCTTAGACTACATGCTTATTCTTACCATAACACTGACGTAGTTTTCCATGAAACACAAAACACCATACAGTGCATTCGAGGCGCATTTCGCCAACCAAGTTGGCATCACTTGGAGATGATTAAAACTGACACTTCAGGAATACTCTTATCATGCTGCTAGTAGTATCATCCTATTGTAACCAATACGATTATTCCCTTGTGCTTCATATTTTGATCTGAAAATTTTTTTATCGTTAAAGAGAAAATGAATTTTCTCCATACTTTTTTGATACACTGTATAATTTTTGTTGTGTTTCCACGTACGAAATGATTTAAAATTATTAACAAATATGCTTCAACGCCAAAAGACGCCTAAATTATTTATAAATAAATAATTATTTAATTTCTTAAAAACCTATCTTTAGGGGTTAATCTTTTAGACTCTTTAAAAACTGATCCCTAAGCGACATATAATTAGATTACATGACACCAGAAATAAACAAATCGCAATTTTACGAGTAAGGAAGGCCCCCCGAGAGTTGTTAATCATGCAAATAACAGCAAAAACTTTTCAAATGTATCTTTTAGTAACGCCTGCAGCTGTGAACTTCTTTGATAAATAAGAATTAGTACAGCACTACACGAAAGTTTGTAACGAGTCTCCTGAGACTGAAGAAGTTTTAATTAACTTAAGTGAATTTTTTATTACATTATGGCCTTACGCAGGATAACTTCGAATTGTGTCTCGACTTGTATAATCACTTATTGAAGAAGACATTATTTTTGAATCAATCTTTTTTAATATTGGTCGCTTTGAAATAAACCGCCTTATCCACGCTCAACTAACTAGTAAATTTTTTCAGAAATAACTATGTTATTCTGATACACTTTTTCTCCTTCAAAAATCACCAGACATGCTTTCAACCACCCCACTCAACCGCTCTTATACACGACACTACTACACATGTGACATATGTACACATCGACCCGTAAAACATTCTGCCTGAATTTGTCTAACTGCGTTTATACAGGGTGTCCGGGAAAATGAAGCCAATCCAGTAATCATTTATATTAAATGGTGCAATTTCTTGTCTACGAGCCATGTTGATCTTTCTTACTTACAACAACACTTATAGCTTATAAAAAACTTTTAACTTGTAAAAAATAAGGATTTACATTGACAGTAAACAAACAATTCTATCGTTTCCAGGGTATTGCCATTTGTTTACGAAAGCGGCTGACTTGATTTAAAGATATTTGAAAATTATGAGATTTCCGTAAGCCGCGTAGGCACCAATATTTTTCAACTTATCTCTAAAACAAAGCATTTTCTCGAAATTTGTTAAGAAACATAAAATAATCCAAAAAGGATGATTAACTTAAAAAAGATAGATTGAGAGTCATTGGCGCAGGTACTTAAAAACTGGGAGGGGTCAGTGGGTACTGCTTTGAATATTTGACAATTAATTTTTGTTTTTTTTTCTTCAAAAGATGTGTCTCTTTAAGATAAAGCACTGTACCAAATTTTAAATAAATATCCTACGAAATACTCGATTTGTTTAAAAAAAAATATTTTTTAACTTCAAACTTTGACACCCTGTATATCGAACGTGCGGGTCTAAAATGGTTACCGGATTGGCGACCTTTTCTGGACACCCTGTAAATGCGTTGATGCCACTATAAGTCATTTAAAGATCTAAGAAAATGTCTTCGATTAGCTCAGTCGATGTGTAAACCAATTTCTTTCACCCTATGGGCACTTTTGGGGTAATATGTATGACTTGATCATAGTTGTTGATTGTACTCCGTAGATTCCGAACCCATTGGTAAAAAGATCATCGGGGTCATAGGAGTACAAAGCTAAATTTTTTAACGCAGTGTGGCCACAGGGTAGAAATAGTCATAAATCATATTTCCTCTCAAAATCCTAATATTCTCTGTGAAATCTCTATTTTTTAAATAATAAAAAAATACTTTTACATTGACCTATATGGCGGAAAAACAAAAATCCTCATTTTCTCGGTTGCACCGTTGCTGAAATTTAATTATTTTCTGATTATTTTCGCTTCACGTGATTTTATTTCCTGAACTAACAGATTTATCACAAAGACGTTTTGTTTATAAAATATGCGCCATCTTATCTAGATCACGATTTTTTTTAATCAGACTTTTTGGAAAATCACTAAAGCACATCGTCCCTCAAATCACGAACTGGCATCACTCGCAAATTTGAGAAAAGTGAGTTACGCTAGCTATATACTTTTTCAAAGTGGGCTTTTCACATCACAAAATGTCATATCTGAATTGTTTATAGTTTCCGAGTAATGAACATGTAGTTCCGCGTAGTGCCTAACAAATTACATAAATAAGATACCACAGAGTAGTCAGTTCGTGTTACTTGTTAACCATCCTGTTTATGTTTTTCTATGCTTCTTGTGATAAATAGGTCATTTTCACTAGATTTCTGGCATTATACTGTAACAGATGTAACAGATAAAGTAATTACGATAACTTACTGATCGCAAATATATTTATATAAATGGTTTACTATTGCATAATGAAGAAATCAAGAACAGAAGTGTTAGTAGTATGGGAAGATGGGACACAAAATGTTGTGACTCAAAGGACCTCACTCTCACTAGTAAGAAGTATAAACAGATAAATGTCGACAGTAAAGTGAAAATATTGCACGAAAAAAAATGCCATAAAGGATCTGTACTCGCTGTTGAAACTCTCTCTTCCCCTCAATCCTCTGATAATACTGAAGACCGTCAGCAAACTTGCAGAAACTCTTCAGATTCGTCAGAGCATTCTGTCAATATCCTATTCTTATCTGATCGGATGATCAGATGAAGAATAGGATATTGACAGAATGCTCTGACGAATCTGGAGACACCCCAGTGAGCAAAATTGCCATGAATGATAAGTCAAATGTAATAAATGTGTGTGGAAGTGAGATTCACGTCATAGATGAAAATGAAGTGTTTCTTCTTTCATTTCTACATTAGACGATTTTGACGCAGATCCAACATTTGGATTTTGTGAAGTCACAAAATGCAAAAAAGATGTATCTAGTGTTTGTCATAGACGTAACATCCTTCTTTGCTGAACACGTTTTTCGTGCAATGATTCATTCTCAGATCATAGTAAAAAGAAAAAGGCAATTGAAGAACAGGTAGACTATGTCTTAGCAACTGAAAGTTTGGAGTTATCTGAAGAGTATAGTCTGCAAGAACAAAACGACCACAATTGCAGAGATGAAAAGGAGATACGACAAGAAATAGACAGCATAGATCCTGGGATGTGCTGCGATGTAATCGAAAATTATGTCAAAAGCAATAAGTCATGTCACATGAGCCTCGGCAGTCATTTGCATATCATCTTTCATATATAATTTTATTGAATTAAACTAAAAAAATTAATACAAAATTACATGATTCTTTAAGATATTCCGTGTTTTTTTTTTAAATATTTTCATGTGGAAGCCCAAATCGAATCATCCTTTATTATTGTATTTTTGAGTTTCCTTTTTCACAATGAGACCTATTAAAACTTGGCATAATAAAATATTTGTATTATTAACTGAAAATCTACTTGACGTATCTTATTTAGCACGAAGTGACTTAACTTAATTTTTATTTTTCATTTTTCATTTTTCAACCTGTTCTGATGAGTACTTTTTAGCTAAAATAAATAAATAATTTTACAACTTCGCATTCATAAATATATATTAAGTTTAATGAACGTTTAATGTAGGTTAGCAAGTACAAAATTTAAGAATGATTTAAAATTGAATAAAAGTTCTTTGTTTCTTGAGTTGCCATATGCCGTAATTCCTGGTGCTGAGATCTGTCCCAACATTCCTTAACAATGCAAATCTGGGCTTAAATATTCCATCTCGACAAGTTTATAAAATATAAAAGATCTAACAAGTATGGCCATTTTGCTGTGGCATTATGTATGAAGGACCCACATCAATAGTGTATAGGAGACTAAACGATTCCAGATATTTGAAAACCACAACGTTGGTTTTCTGAAGCAGCCTTGAGCCATTCTGATAATATATGGCGTCTGGATCTATTGGCAATTTCAAGTTATAAAGCATGAGTAACTTGTAAAAAGAACTAGAAACTATATTAAATCGATACGTTGTAAAACTGGAGGTCTGTAGCTTCAGGAAAACATTATGTTGAAAAGCCTTTATCATAAGAAGTAGTAAATCATACCCAATTTGTTGGATTTTACTTTAAGCAAGTTAAGAAGTTGTAAAATTATATAATAAATTAATCAGTGTCATTAATTTTACAACTGTGGTTCTGTCTCAGAACAAATGACAATTTGTTCTTGGTAAGTTACGTTTGTGTGTGCCCCGCCGTATGCTGGACAAGCGGAATAATCTGCAATTATATATTGATGAATGATAAATTAAACATCTGATTGTCTCTAGAGGCAACCGACAAAAAAATGTAAACAAAAAGTCAGCAATATCCCAATTTTACATAGGTTAAGTTAATAAAGAAACGTTTCAATAAACACTTAGCCATTCAGGTTTAATTTTGGATTTAGTAGTTTGGAAACATCAAACTTCTATATGGAATAGGCATCTGAAAATATTTGAATGGTATATAATATTATACATTATATAGAAGCAAAATATAAAGCTATGAAGTTTGCCACCAAAAGATATAAAATAACTTGAAACGTAACGCAATAAAAATAATCGGGCATAAAACTATTGTGCCTATTCATTGAATTTTTATTTATAAAAATAGAAAGGTAATTTAATTCTTGGAATAATTCTAAGGGATATTCCTGAAATTCAATAAAAGCAAACCCTGTAACCGGCACTTGTTCAAACTCTATTTTTTTTTCTGAGTCTCATCCATAGTAAAGTAATGAGTTTTTTTCGTGTTTCAAGTTCATCTATTGTAAAGGTATTATATAAGAAACTCACAATAATAGTACATTTTTATTAGATACGAGTAATTCTGGATAGACAAGCAATTTATTAATAGCGAAAATGGAATAAAAACTTAATTGTGTGTGTGAAATATTACTAACGACATTCTACAACAATTATTTTAATGCTTTTATAGTCAAAGCTCGTGCTCAAAATAACATAATTACAGTAGAATTGATTTTATACTTTAAGGTGAGTATATGTAAATATATGTGACCGAAAGATGCCCGGCACTAATTCAAGATCTATTGTTTTAGGATATCATAGCGAATTTATTCGTATGACACACGCACATTTGACGTAGAACGCCCAGCGACTCACTGTTTCTGAAGACTACCTCATCATTTTTTACGTCTATTAACACACTGCACTAAACAGAAAATATGGAATAAATAAAAAATGTCGTTAAACTTGCAGTACACACAACAGATCTCTAGTTTGAAAGTTCTCGAACTGAATAAAATTGCTAAATGATGGAAACAAGGTCAAGCGGCAGGTAGTCAAAACGGCGGTTAGTCTCAACAGCTGTACTTTGCTCATAGACCAAAACGACTTACATATTTGTAAGTACGCTGTCAAAAATTGCAATTTTTTGATTACAATTAATTATTATTATTATATCACGCATTTTTCGGAATATTAGATGTCAAATCCGTCTCTGGGATGTCATCCAAATATCCTATTTATTGTATTGACCAAAAGTTGCTATGTAGATAGATATAATTGAAAAAATTATTCATTGCTCTTGCTATATTATCGAAAATTAGATTAAATTAAAAAGAAACCTTCGATATGCCTTATATCCCATATTAGGTGCCGCAGATGGCGCCGAGTAACCTTAAAAGAAAAGCATTTAATGCGACACGGAGGGGGGTATCCGTAAATAGCCTGCATGCATCATAATACGATACAACAGAATAACCCATTAACCTTATACGGGGTGCCCCAGATTTAAAGTGACATGGAGTAATGGGAGATGGATCACACTTAGCTGAGTTCAAAATACTCCAAACTTACCCTTGAATGATAAACGTTTTTGAGATACAGGGCGTTTTATGGTTTTCGACTAAAACTGTAATCTGTCATAAATCCGTCTCTGGGATGTCATCCAAATATCCAATATCAGGCACTGACCAAAAGTTGCTATGTAGATAGAATTAATTGAAAAATTGTTCATTGCTCTTGCTATATTATCGAAAATTAGTTAAAATGAGATTAAATTAAAAGAAACCTCCGATATGCCTTGTATCCCATATTAGATGCCGCAGAGCGGCCAGTAAGCTTAAAAGAAAGGCATTGAATGCGACACGGAGGGGGGTATCCGTAAATAGCCTGCATGCATCATAATACGATACAATAAAATAACCCATTAACCTTATACGGGGTGTCTCAGATTTAAAGTGACATAGAGTAATGGGAGATGGAACACAGTTAGCTGAGTTCAAAACACTCCAAACTTACCTTTGAATGTTAAACGTTTTTGAGATACAGGGCGTTTTATGGTTTTTGACTAAAACTGTAGTCGGTCATATTTCTGGAACGGCTTTAAATATTTGAATAAAATTTGGTACAAGTGTTACACTCTCTTAGTCCAATCAAAATCATATTTCACTTTGGAAAAACGTTACTCTCAGTGCCGATAACCGCACCCGGTTTTACAACCGGATGAACCGTGGTCGTCGGCCTATTTACTTACCAGTAAAAGATTGCAATAATTAATAATAATTATGCAATAATTAATAATAAGAACACGTGAGACTGTAATTTGTTGGTAGTTTTTAGGTATTCATGGTAGTTACAGATACAGCAGCTCAAATCATAACATTTTCACTTGAAATTAAATACATAAAAAATGTAAAACAACACGCCTTTTTTTACTTGCCTCGTATAAGAATCTTTGTTCTTGTATTGAATCCCTGGAATATCCGACATATTTGTGCAAAATATGATTAATTTTGCTTCAGTCATTTCTGACATCTTCGCATCGCCCCCTCTCTTTCAAGGAAGATTGGAAGACGTCCCTAGGTAACATTAAATGTATTGGAAATTCAGCAAGAACAGCGCTTATGGGAATTATATTAATCTTCATTAAATTCCTTCTATTCAATCTTTACGTAGAAGTAGTTAACGCTATTATTTAATTTAATACAAGCAAATTGAGAACAATCTACGTAACCTAGATAAGAATGGAACTAAACAGCTAACGATTCCGGGTACACGAGAATTTAACATAAATTTTATACCGTTCTAGTCAGTCACGTACTCTCGGAATCTTCTTACCTATACATATACTTCACAATAAATTTATTCAGAGATAAGGCGCTGACGACTGCATTTTATCAAACCGTACGAAATATTCTTGTTCCTGTGATTATTTTTACTGATTTATTATATTTAGATCTAGACAGTGATTCATGACTCCAGTAGTAATTAAATTATTGTCTTGTGGGGAACACTGCAAAGTTTCAGCGAATAGAGTTTAGTATCTTGTAAAAAATACGTCCTTGCTTTGAAACGTCGTAATCTTTAGTTTAATCTGTCGATTATAACAAAAAAATATATTCATTTTAGATAAAAGCAGTCTGGTACGTTGAGTTTGAATCAACCTGAATAATAATGATAAATTATATTAAGATATTGCTGTAGAATTCCTCCTTACGAAACCTCTTTATAAACTAGATCCGCAAATTCTAATATCGATTGTAAATTAAATATCTTCCGTCGGAGACAACGTATTGTCTTTGTTTTAGTCAAACACAAACATATTCTAGTCATGTTTTCTCTACTCTAACGAATCAAATCCATTATGGAACAAGCGAAGATGGTTTTAATGATGGATAACTTTCGAGTACTAGAAGGGATAATCGAGAATTTATTAATATCTGTAATAGAACTGCAACCTGCTTTATTCATTTCTAATGTTATATCAATGACATATTTATTATAATAACACAAATCTCATTGTTCTAATTGTGCCAGCATATGTCAAGAATGAGTATGGTCAATACCAGGAGGTGACACTAAAATATCGATTTTACTACACTGATATTATTTTTTAATATTTTATTAGGTAATAATCTATTATACTTATTTCAATAAATGTGTCAAATAGTTTGATTGAGTAATATTAATGAAGAAAAAGCAAGAAAGCAGTGTCACCCTCTGGTACTGCCCATGCGCATTTTTGACATTTGCTTGCTTCAAATAGAACTAAGAGATTATTTGTCTTGTTATAATAAATATATCACTGGTTGTATTCTATTTGATAGATCAAATGTAAAGTATTTACTTTTTTTTTTGTAAATTAAGAAATATTTCATGGAAGCATATGTTATATTACTGAATAGTGAGTTGAGATCTGCGTTAGCCAGCGCTATACAAAATTTTCTTTAAAAAATTGTTACCACGTGATTAATTTCAAAATAAGTATAGATACATACCTAAATACACAATACGGAAATGTCCATTATTCATTATATTTCCGTGAAACCTTGCCCGATCATGTACTCCTAGGATCCGCTCTTTTGTCAAATTAGACACTAAAAAACATGATCACAGGACGATGCGCAATATGATTAATAGAGCTGTCCGATGTGCCTGGAGTACAGCCACGGTCTTGCGCTGTCGTCACACGTTCCGATTTAGAAGTGATTTACGCTGCAGTTTTATTTGAAAGGTTAATGCGTGAGGTTGTACCTATAAATTATACATAATGTCAAACGCGCCAAAGGGTAAAAAACGACCGTACGCGGACACAGTGAATAAATTTATGCAAAATAATTTGTAAAGTTTGCAATCAAGACTTAATGTGCTGGCACAAAACAGATTGTCGTCGTCATATCAATACCGTGCAACATCAAAATAAAAAAATGGCATGCCTTTGACAACTCAGTTTATGTTTGATTTATTGTTAATGTTAATAGCCTGTAATATTCCGCTACACATACTGGATAAACAACCATTTCGGGAGTTTTGGAATAAATACAATCCCCAGGTGAACTTACCAAGACGTACATCGTTATGTAGATATATTCCAGCTGTTCGTGAAGACATTGTAAATAGGATTAAATGTGGATTAAAAAATACACGGCTCTGGTTATGTATTGACGAGACGACAGATTGTAAAAAAAATTCTATTTTAAATATTATAGTACGTGTACTGGACCCTCTTAAACCAACATTTCCACGGCTTTTTATTATGCTGAATATTTTCAACAAATAAAAGCTGTGATACTACAGTTCAACCCTAACGAGGCTGCAGCTATTAGGGAAAGCCAGACAAGCTTTCAAGGCGTTTCCCTTGAAACAGATTTAAAAAGTATTAATAACAATTATAGGGGACTACACGACGCAATAAAAAAATTGCAAAATAGTTCGTTGTCGTTAGTGAAATCGCTGCAAATAGTGGACGACGTAAAAACACAGCTACAGGCTATAAATGACGCAAAAAATAATCGCGTTAGTGAAAAATTCGAGACTGTATTACAGAAAGATCCTGATTTTAGCAAATTAAGACAAATTTGTGATGGTGCATCTACAACTTCGTTAAGTGAGTTCACAGATTGTTTTACTTATGCCTGTATTACATCCGTAGATGTCGAACGGTCATTTTCAAAATACAAACATATTTTTTCACCAAAGCGAACATCGCTGACAGAGACAGCTGTAGAAACATACCTGATGCTATTATACTATAGATCTTCCCCACTTTGTGATGACGACAACCAAACTACTTCATAAATCTGTTTAAAAGGGTGAGTTTTATACAAATTTTTATAAAATGTAACATTATTGGTAAAATTTATTTCCATTTAATATACTTATTCAAGTATTATGATATGATGTAAACATATGAGTCATATGACGGCTCTGGCGGACAGCTCTAATGATTAATTGCCGAAAATATTCACAACATTCGTAACAAAAATTTTGGTGCATTTTTCAAACGTTAATAATAAAAGACGTATTACATATCCTTAAAATTACATTACTTAGGAAAATTAGTGCATATACCGGTCGGCCAAAAATAAGTACTTTTTATTTTTCTTTGCCACATTTTTTTTCTTATCCGATTTTAACGAACTTGGCATCAATAGTTAACTGATTAAATAAGCTACAAAGACCAAATATCATCGAGATGGTCTAAATATTAAAATTCAAGATGGAGGACGCAATTGAACATAGGCGTTCCTCTGCGCTCGTTCTTTTAAAATGAAACATGTCGAAATGACAGAACTAATTCGAAAGATTTCAAAAGAATGAACTTTTATCTATATTTTAAGACTAAGATAAGTTAAATCGGTTCATTGATTTGGAGATATAGTTAAATCAAAAAGATATACCCGTCATTTTCAAAATCTGGAACAAAAAAACAAACTTTAATATTTTGCATGCAATTTCCTTATTTCTCAACCGATTTTAATAAACTTGGTCTTCTTACGTAAGCAATAAATTTGAGTACTAAGAAACTGCAAACAAATTACCGAAATGTCAAAATTTTTTATTAGTACTTCTATTGCTTATACTACTACAAGTTCGCTAAAATCGGCTTAGAAACAATAATTTAGCAAAGGAAAATAAAAAGTACGGGTTTTTTCTGGCTTACCGAAATGTCAAAATTTTCTGCTAGTACTTCTGTTGCTTATACTACTACAAATTCGCATAAATCGGCTTAGAAACAATAATTTGGCAAAGGAAAATAAAAGTACGGTTTTTTTCTGGCCCATACGGTAATAGCAAAATATTTAAACCACAGATAACGGCCAGTGTGTTTCAATTGCACGCAATTTACGGCGAACCTGTAAAATAGTTTTAAATATATTGAACAAAGCGTTTTGTCAAAACTCCTGTAACATACGTTGTTATAGGTTTGCTCCTGCAGCAATGAGAAACGGTTTCAAACTGTCATCGACATACGCAAACGAAATTGGCGTTCCAGCAGACAATAATCGGGAATTCCAACTACTAGTTCAGTGTTCCCACAAGTCAACTGATTAGTTTCTAACCGATTTCAAACGGTTTGAGAATTTGCGGATTCTCCATTTTAACCTGCCGCAGTTCAAACATAAAATGTCGTTTAAAACTATTCTCTAGTTAGCATAGAAATAGAATTAATTCGCTCCATCTTCTAAAACTATTGTTTTGGGAAATTTAAACACAAGTAATTCAAAATAATTGCAAAAACAGAGACATAGGTTACGTTATTTATAAGGTTCAATCAAATATCATGCGGAGAACTGAGAAAGTGCGAAAAAGCAGAAAAGAAGCAGAAATTTCGTTCCAGCAGTATAAATTGCCAACTTATTCCCGACTAATTGATTTTAGACATGCGCATTGAAAAAAATTCATCAAACCGTTTGTGATTTTCTGCTGAAACAAACCTTATAAGTGGGCCTTATGCGTAATTCTTACGAGTTTCAGTAAAATTAAATTGTTAAATTAGAGACGAAATTATGAAATGGCAGCATCATAAAAATAAAGTTTATGACTGTATATTATATTACCAACCTTAAACTATGCAAATTTTGTCGTTTTGGTACATAATAGTTTTAAAAATTACTATATAGTTTAAAAACAAATAAAATAGGGGAACCATACTTCGGTTTAAAAGAAATAATAATGTTTATTATAAGAAATGCTGTTCTCCTAAAGGGCGTTCCAATTTGAGCATTTCCATGCAGGGTCTTTTCATGAAACAACTTTTCAGTTCAAACTTATGAATTTCCTAGTATATTTTAAAATATACATGCAATCCACAGTGATTTTAAACATTAAGCATAATGTATACAATATAAAATGTTGTTCAAAACGTTCAACAATAATTTATTTTCCGTCTTTGTTACTGTCTAGCAGCACTGAGGGAAATCGACCAAATAAAATGTTTTGCTAAGATGATCTGCATTATCATAAGTATTTTTTTTAAGACTATATTACCATCATCTAAGCATAAGAAAAACTGTTTTGCTAATGGGCTTCTGCAATCTTAAATCTTTGACTATTTATTTATCCCAATAACAGCACAACTAACTCAAATATGTTTTTTGTTTTTCTTTATTACGGATAACTAAGTGTTTTCTTATGGTAAATAAGTGCCTATAGTTGAGATTGACTTTTTAGTGGTTAAAAATCACATTCCCACGGTTAGTAAGCTATCTGTTAACTATAAATCTGCGCTTGCTAATTCGTCATTTTGTTTGTAGGCGACGCATACGTAGACGGTTTGACGCCATTGAGAATATTAGAGTTGACCTTTGTTGTTAGGAAGTAGAATTTGTTGATTGTTCTCTATATAACGTTTACTGGAACCATAGCTACTTGCATTTATAAAATAAAATTTTATTCGGATACTCGCAATCCTATTATTTTTCCATAGTGAAAGGTTTTTGTGAAAATGTCTTACAAGTCGAGATTAGAAGATTGGTGTCTTAAAGACTACATATGTCCAAGTAATCGTAGGTACAATAATGACTATTTTGATACGATATTTGTCATTTTGTGTACCTATCACTACTTCTATATATATACTTACGCATAATAAATCAATGATTTTAAAATACGTATCTATTATTTATGTCCTTTGTTTCCTTAAATGAATCATTTGGTTGCGTTTTCACCAGCTATCCAACTTAAATTTATAAATCGCTGTTCAAATTTTTCTGTTAGTAATATTAAAGAACGGAAACATTCGGTTCATTCTAGATACTATATAGGTAGATCTAAATATAAAATTACAGGCAATACTGATGCGTATTTTTTTTAACCTGGATATTACGATTATTTAGTTTCATAAAATGACACCAAATAAAATATTTGTATTTTTCTTGGTTAAAAAAATCCATCAGTATTGCCTGTAATTTTATATATTAAAACTATGATATTTAGAATGAACCAAATGTTTTTGTTTTTCAATATTACTAACTGAAAAATTTTAACATCGATTTAAATCTAACGGCTAGCGCCGCCATATACTTCATTAAAATTTCTTTGGGTCAAGATAAAACATTGAGTAGATAAAGTGTTTCAATATTAAATATTAAGTTGCACATGTTGAGTTTCACTATCTTTTTCTAAAAAAATATATTAAATGAAAATATTGAATTTAGAAATTCGCGATTTCAAACTGAATATATTTTAAATAATAAACAAATGATAATTATGAGAAAATGAAAATTTTATTATAATGTATTCTACATTTAACAATACAGATACAAGTAAGTATAATTTTTCCGTAGCGGCCATCGTTTTTTGAAATAAAGGGTATCAAAAGAAGTAGCTTTTTCCTGGTTGTAAAGTACTAATGCTGTAAAAAAATACGAGCTTATTAACTGTAACAAGAAACTTACTAATGTTAAAATAGGGCTCTGAGTCCTGATAGCAAAGTTATCAACCTACAGCCATAAATAAATATTTAGAAGAACTTTTTTAACGGTCTTAGCAAAATTGTTTTTGTTGCGATTACAATGCAGTCTACTTGGAGCCTATTTAATGCAGATATTTTTTTGGGGCTCCTCAATTTTTATTTATGGTTAATAGAAATTTCTTTCAGTGAGTAAATAATCAAAACTTTAAACATTTACTGTATCAGTTTCACTGTTACTTGAGTTTTGATTTAATTTTTAGGGCATGGTAGCGGAGGAGGTAAAGCGTTTAAAGCTGTTTGTTCGCTACCGATGATCGATTTTTGCTCATGAACTGACAGCTACTTTTAAGCTAATTTGATGTAGCCGTAAAGAGAATTATTAGCTGTACAAAGCCCACCTATAAAAATAAGGGTTGTTATTTAAAACAATATGGATGACGTCATCCACCAGATACTGATGACATCATTGATTTACCGATGACGTTTAAAGATCAGCAATAATTTTAATCAAGTTACGTGTTCCTGGGTTTTTCAAAAATTGTGTATTTTCCGAGACTTAGATTTTTTCCATATTTTATCAACTCATTGTATGTTAAAAAAAGAGGGAAAGGAATATCCAATGTTCAGCTTTGTTTATTTTGGTCCTTAATGATGCAATATATAAGGATCAAATTTTATTGAAGATCACGTGACCATAGCTTATTTAGAATCAGGATCTATTTGTTTGAAACTGGTGTGAAATAATAATCTGTTTACCTCAGCCATTTCTAAAAAAATAGTATTAGTACTTCGTAACTTACTCCTACACAGATGCTCATATTTTGACACCATCAGTTTCGTCTGTCTCTACCCTCATTAATAACTTCCACAAATTGCCACTCATTGTTTTGATTTAAGCGAAACTGTAAATATAGTTCTGAACAACTAATTAATTTTTTTAATGGACGCCTCCACACTGTACTATATGTATATATATCTCAGATTATGTACCTACACCTACTCGTCAGTAAATCATTACAAACTCTGTTTTCACATTATAGTTGCTTGTAAATAGCACAGGGGATAATACCTGCAAAGGGGTGATGCCCTCCGGCGTGCCAGGATGTGGGGGATACAGCTGAGCCAGACACATGATCGCCTCGTTGCAAAACTTCAAGCCCATCACTTCCTCATCTTCTCGCCCGTATCTGCAACAGATGGATTATATGTAATATATGCTTGGATTAACAGGAGATAATGTAAAATTAACCAATTAGTGCTCATATCATGTCCCGCGTAAATGTGTAGAGTTTCATGTTGTTTTCCCCCTTTTTATAAAAAAATTGCCGCTCGAATTACTTTAATTGGGAATATTAGATGAAGTTGAATTTTGCGTCATCAGTTCAGAATATTAATTTTCGTGAAAGTTAAATCAATTGTGTAGCGCCCAACTAATCTGGTTTTTGCTTTTTTTTAGTCTTTTTTTTTACAAATATTGTTAAAACTCATCGTGGCGCAATATATTTATTAAAATAAGTTATTGTACAAAGTGTCACGAAATTGGAAGTCAATCTCTTAATGGTAGATTCTAGACCCTAAATTATGGCATTTGAGCCATACATACCTATATACCAATATGCACCATTTTTGTTAAATGTGACTTGTTCGCATAATTATGTTTCAAATACCCTCGGAACCGTTTGAAATATCTTTTCCAATTTAAATATGCGATTATTACATCTTCAGTAAAGATTTGGTTGAGATTGATACACTAGATGTATAATTTTTCCAGGCCAGTTATCTTTTAACCCATCAATTTTTTTATTGCACGCCTATGACGTTCCTATATTTTCTAGATAGAAAGTTCACATAATTTGCGACATTTTTTACTTTCTTATACCTAATATAAGGAAGTATAGTAATCGTCATTTTTTCTACCTCGAGATTTTGATTGATATATACGTTATGAACCCTCCTGAATCCATTCTGACTATTTTCCAAATGATGTCTGTTGGTTTGTGTGTGTGTGTGTGGATGTTAGTGGCCACGATAATTCAAAAAATACTAATGGGGGACTTCCCAAATTTGGCAATTATGATTTTCAACAACATTTTAGGTGATACATTAAATCTGGTGAATGTGGTGCCACCAGAAGAGACATAATGAATGAAAGAAGAGAAAAGGTACTAATTCAGAAAAAAAATTTAAAATTCTTATTGCATTTCTGGACGAATCACGACGAATTATAATGAAAAAACATAATTTCGTGGAATAAAATCTGTCTGCATGTCTGCAGTATCACGATAGCAACCACAGTTTTTGAGATAAACCTTTCAAATTTGGTACACATGTTCTAAACGCCAGCTGAAAAGAGGTTCACGGACCCCAAACTTTTTTGTATGTTTTTACAAAGAAATATATTCTTGAAGAAAGATTATAAATCATTGCTACTATATCAAGCCAATAAAATATATTTTCAAGTACTTAAATAAAACTAATGTAAACTGAATTTTTTTACACATTTGACCTTATATGAGGTTAGGATATATTTGAATTAGAAGAAAAAAGTTACAATTTCGGGAAAAAAAATAAAAAAATTTTATTGTATTTCTGGACGAATTTCGTCGAATTATAATGATAAACATAATTTTTATTGAAAAAAACTGTCCGCATGTCTGTAGTATCGCGATAGCACAGTTTTTGAGATAAAGCTTTCAAATTTGGTACACATGTTCTAAAGACCAAAGATAATGATAAATTCGGCGATGAGAAAAATTGGCCATCTAAAAGGAGGTCCACGGGACACAAACTTTTTTTGTATTTGACTACAAAGAAATATATTTTTGATGAAAGATTATAAATCATGTCTACTATATCAAGAGAATAAAATATATATTCTAAGTACTTAAATAAAGCTGATGTAAACTCAAATTTTGTACACATTTGACCTCATAAAATGGGGTTAGGATAAATTTAGCAGTTTGACATTTGAAATGTCTAATTTTTACAAAATTATCAGTCAATAAGAAGAAATAATTAAAATATATGACATGAATTATTATTGACAGTATCGAGGGACACTGCAAATTAATTACTTAAAAATGGTAATGAAACATTTCAAGGTACGATATTAAAATTTAATTGTGATAAGTTAAGAATTAAATAGAATGATTTTTTTAGATCAGAATGATACATATACTGGTATAAGAAAGTTATGTGCTGGCCACATCAGATCTTTTACTACTGCAATTTTTTGATATCTCTAAAAGTTTAGGGGGCAAATTGGCAAAAATTAGCTGCACTGTGTTACAGAAAGATGGAAAATATGGATTAATAAGAAATCTTAATTCACTTGATTTACTGTGTACGTGATGTGTCCTGCCCAGCGCCATCTCTGGCTGGCGATCCGGCGCATCACATCTGTGACTCTGATTCATATTCGGATCTCTTCGTCGCTGACTCTGTCTCTGACACTTATGGTTTCAAGGCCATACGTTGCTACTGGTAACACTCAAGTTTCGTATGTCTTCTGCTAGAGGTTGATGGACATTGCTGAGTGTTTGAGGATGAATCCGACCTTCCAAATGCTGCCCACGTCAGTCCCACTCTCCTGGTTAACTCGCTGGTCTGGTTTTCCTTACCTAGTCTGATATTGTGGCCAAAATACACGTATTGCTCTACATATTCCAGGGTATGAGTCTCGATTAAAATCCATAATGGGTCTGAACTTAGGATCTTTGTCTTCTGAAGATTCATCCTCAATTTCATCTCTTCTGACGCTGCGAGGAGTTCTTCAGCTTCTCCGAGTCGCTGCTTATGAAAACGATGTTATCAGTAACCATATTTTATCCAATACAAAATAGTGCTTCGCGAAGGAAAATTTCGAATATTACAGTTACGACGAGGTCTACATCATGTTTCAATAAATGAATTAAATCTTACAAAATGTTCCACATAAAGAACACATTGCTGTAAACTCCACGTTCTATTTTATAAACTATCAAACACTGAAACATTACTCCCAAAGCCTATTATTTAAAAGGAAATTATCACTGATCCTGTAAATGAAATGTATACATTTTTATTACTTATTGATAATGACCAATACTTTTTTGACGCTCACAATACATGACATAAACTATAAGTATTTGAAATTTTTTTTAAACTGTCCAAAGACATTTATAGAATAAATGTAAAAAGGTTGTATAACTCATTAAGATGAAGTGAAGAAAGTATTCAAAGGTATTCGGTGTATAAAATTTATTTTCTTAAAATCTGTACCAAATACTTTCGACATAAACATGTCATCTTCAAGAGGTTACTCTAGAACAAGTTATAATCTATATGTAAATGATATAAGTACATAAATTTACATTTAGATTATAACTTGTTCTAGAGTAGCCCCCTTGAAGATGACATGTTTGTGTCGAAAGCACTTAACACGGATTTTAATAAAAACTGAATATCTCCAATTTCTGTCTTCAATTTATATTTATAGAATTTCTGACCATTCTTCTAGAAGATGAGGGATCACTCAATAAAATTCACAGAATATTTTGCGAATCAAAATTTATACATCCACTTTCCATGAATATCCATATGATTTGAATCATCTCATATTTTCCATCGATTATTCTGTGAATAATTTTAAAGATTATTCTGAAAATATTGTTGCCTCCTTTAAAATTTTGTAGATACACAATAAGGATGTAGATTACACTTTGACTACAACTACACAAAAATAAAATGAACAGCAAATACCTTGTCTCCAAAATATAAGCAAGCATGTTGCTTTGCCGAGGAAGCGAAATTATTATATTGACGCTGATATCTTTACTCTAAACCTATATAAAATACACATTTGGGTTCTCCAATATTGCCAGAGAACATCTTGTATTCTCAACTAGTTTTTAGGTGATTTACAAAAAAATGTTCCGATTTTCACGATCTTCTTTATTATACAAATTTGGTACATTTATATTAGTGTCTGTAAGATATTTTATACTTTGAAGGAGAGAGTTATTTAAGCGAGGAGATAAATTCCATCAAAATACCTTGTTTAAGTTTGGTTTTTTTGTTTTTTTGCCAAGAAGAACATTTAACGTATTTAATGTGTTTGTTAACAAGTTATTTTTAGTTATTGAAATGCAAAAAATAAATACATTGCTTTTTAGCATTTTCAATCATTATTTCCTTACTGCTAAGGAGACTATCATTTGATAATTTAATTATCTATTTCTCGATAGTGGCATTAATTAACTCATAGAATTGATTCGTGGACAGGCTGGAATCGCCTGAGTTCTTAATTGACCACGGATTAATTGATTATATATGGGTAGGCATAATACTTATAAAACAAAATTTTATGTCATGAATTGTACCTATTTTTATTTTTCTTTTAGACTGTATTCTATTATTTACTATTCTGTTTATTTCAAACAGCTCTACACGTTATTTTAGTTTAATGCCCTTTATTCCGTCATTATTATTCCATGCACCCTCAAACTGAAACCTCATAGACATTCCACTTTACCTTCTTATGCCCACATCCCTACCGCCAATTGGCAATTTCAGGGGTGCTTTTATCATTATTGCCCTCCATATCGAATAGAGTGGGCTTCGGTTTGCACACAAGACAAAAGACAAATGTTAATGGAGTCCTTGATTGCAAAACACTATACTGAGAATTAGATTTTAGGCTCCCATTAAAAGCACCGATGTGCACCCAAACTTTATCAATCAGAATATGCAGTTTAATATGAAGTTGCATTTATATTAAGACGATGAATAATTGAATTTTTGAGGGGGAAGTTGGGAATTTGTTATTAATCTAGAGAGAGAGAAAGAAAGAGAATGCATTGTTAAAACACCCTAAGGAAAGGTTCAGTTATGTCTCAGTCTTTTACATTGTAGCATGGTATAGTCTGTGTAATTTAAGATTTCACATTTCCATTTAAAATCTATAATTAAAGATTGCAACTCAGGTAGTCATTTTGCAAATGTCAGGGGCGAAATTAGTTTGTGTGCGAACACATCAATATTCTCATGTGCAAAAATGATATACAATACAAAAAGACAATATTTTATCATATACTTTTGACGGATGATTTTTGTAATGTCCAAAATTAGATGAACGCTAAACATTTAGCAGAAACACTATTGTACCATAACAGTTATTTTGTGGCACTGGAATGAATGTATATTATTAATAATTGTTCAAAATGATAGAATAGAATAAAATAGAATAAAGTTTATTTACGACGAAAAGTGTACAAAGAAAAAATAAGTAAATAAAATACAATATGTAAATAAACTTGAACACTTCACAAAGTGCAGGGGAGCACTGTACATGAAGAAGGGGACGTATTATTAATAATTACACATAACAATAAAAAAATAATAATAAAATAAGTTAATCATAACATAAAAACATTTAAAGATTTAAGAAATTAAAAACATAATATAATGCACATGTTCATATCTACTTATACATCGTGCACAACAAATACATATATTAATTTAAAATAGTAATATTGAAATAAGTCTAAACTTTAAAATAACCTATTATGATATAGTTTCGGATTAACAACATTATGGATTTCTTCTCTAGGTGTTTTTTGAATGTATTGTTTAATTTTGGTCTTTGCCGTCTTTAGAAGAGGTATATGTTTAATATTATTTGGTATTGTGTTGTAAGCTTTGGAACTGCGGTATGTAAAACATATTTGTCCACAAGTGGTATTAGTTTTGGAAATTCTTGAGATATTGTTCAGATCACCTCTAGTTTTTTGTATTTCGTTACCGTTTTGCACATTAAATTGCCATTGATGTAAAATGTACTGATAAAAGAACAGCAACCTAACATCCATTACATTAGCATCTTTAAATAATTGATTTGAAGGGTAAGTAGGTTCTTTGTTTATTATTATCAGCTATAATATCCCTAGGACATTGATAATGGACGAGATAATTTTCTGACAAACGAAAGCACATTGCTTGGTAACAGTCCGATGCCGAAGGCGGAGGGCTGTTACCAATAAACGTGCTTGAGAAATTTGACGTAAAATTATGAGGCATTTGTCAATGTCAAGGGGATCTTCGGTCAAAAAAATTTTTTGAAAAAAAAATTAAATAACTCGCAACAACAAAACAATTATTTATTTATTAAAAGTACAGCTGATAGAGGTACAGTTATTAAAATTTAGCATAACATTAGATTGGCTATTTTTTTCTACTATAGAAGATATATTACCACGCATAGTATTTATGATCTTATTGTGGTGTTCTTGGTTGATGTTTAAGTATGGTTTTATAGAATTTGGATATGACCAGTAATTTTCAGCAATTGAAGAGTGGTAATTCAAAAAAGGTCCAAGTGCCGACATTAGCAAAATGAGAAAATTAATATAATCTTTATAGAACATGAGGTATATTTCGCCTTTTCCTTTAATTTCTCATAGTTACACTACCCTCTTTCATTCTTTTTAATGGTGTAATGTGCTGTTCATTGCGTACTCATCCATTTTGTATACTGTAATTGAGTTAAGCACATAGACCCATCTTATCTGTTACGCGTGTAGACACTTGGACCTCCTGCGACTAATACATAGTTATTATGTTGCGTCATTGATGAAATGAAGGCACATAGACCCTTTTGATTATTTTTGGCCATGATACCTAGACCTCAAAATTGTTGGAAAGTAAAATTTTGGAATTTTGGCACTTAGACCCTTTTGAATTACCACTCTCCAATTGTTGTTCTTGCACACCTTTTTTTGCTAATTCGCTAACAGCAGTTGTTCGAATGGTTTGTTATCTTTTTGTCCTTTAAATTCAGGCCAATAGCCTCAGCAGACGATTTAGTCCATCCATAAGTAGTATTTTTTCCAACAGGGATATTGTCGTACCAATTATGGGTTTCCGTTTTCCAGTGTCGATTTGGTTTTAAGAACAGCCGTGGTTAGGTAATGTGTTCGCCTCGTTTTGATATCAGTTTATGAAAAAGGCGTACAGGGCAGCTTTGACTTTCACTATTGACAATCAATCATTTACTACTTGTACAGCTTTTTAAACTGCCTTGGCAAGTCTTACTGAACACCGGATTATATTCAATGCGATTTGTTGAAGAGTCATCGTTAGTTTTCTCGATTTAAAACAAATCCAAGTGAGGCAACTGCCTCGCCTCCTCTCCACGCTAATTCGACAGCAGCAATATGGTAGAATTTACGCATAACACTTTCAGGAGTATTTTCATCCCAGAACAATATTATTCGGTTTACTTCAGACAAACTTAACGAAACTGAACTGGTTTTACGTTTTACATGGATCTGCTTGCAGTTTCTTCCTGGTTGCATCGCGGGCACCTCGGGCAGGTTTAAATACTATGCTCATAAACGGGTCAATCATAATCTTATAGTCATCATAGTACTTCTCTTGAAAAAAGTTTGCACGAAACATTCCACATAGTCTTTACCGTCGCTTGTTTGAATTCTGTCCCATCTTTTTTCTTCATATTGACAGCCCAATCTTTCAGTATCAATGCCAGTTCTTCTACGCTTCTATGCTCATTTAACTCATATTTTCGTTCATAGCAAAACTCCATAAATATTCCCCACGTGTTTAGTTCTTGGAATGCCGGGGAAGATGTCACATATAGATAAAAAGGCAAGTAATTAGTTTTAGATCCGTTTAGCTTAGCGTTAATAACTTACTATCGAAATAATTTTTTATATTTTTCATAACTTTCTCTACCTTATTTGTTAGGTTTTTTCAGTTAGGAGCTGTATAGAAGAAAGCAGTGCCATCAGCATAGTTTATTACTGAACTACTGGTATGTAAATCAAACAAGAGTTAATATATTAGTATTTTTTTTATATATATATATATATATATATATATATATATATATATATATATATATATATATATATATATATATATATATATATATATATATATACGTTCATTTATAGTCCACTGAATTACTTTAGTTTTAACAACCCTACATTTTACCGAAAGCAATAATCTACGGTGAAATAAAAAACCCATAAAATAAAAGGCATTCATTTTTAGCTTTAAAGTTTATTGCATTTTTTACTATCATGTCGAATTCAGACATGAATTAATTTATTTGTATTCTTCTCTCTTTATGTTTATGCCGTTTCCAGTTCCATTTAGGGAATCTTCATCTGGTAAAAACTGTTTAACAGAGTTTTAAAATATTGCTGCTACAGAATCTATCCTACTTATGTATATTTTTGCCTCGGAAATATTTTTTTAAACATTTTAGTTAAAAAATTAGTATAATGTATTTTGATTTTTCTGAGGTAATAACTATTTTGTTATTAGTTTTTCTCTATTTTTGTTGTTGGTTGTTAGTAGAATCATATTACATACTTCAATTGGCCCTAAAAAAATCCAGGTATTTAATTGATTCTGTTGGTTCATGTTTTCCAAAAATTGTCTACTATATCATCCAGATCATTTAGGTTATTGATTTATAATCGGAATAGTCGATGTGTACATCAAATATATTTTATTCATACAGCGTCATACAAAATGTACGGGAAAAATTTTTATTATCTGATTTAGGAAAAAATCAAATTGAGCGATCATTTCGGTTTGTAATATATACATTTTTATTAGTTTTTCATATATTCGGTTATTGAGGAGCCGCCACTAGTATACATTATCTATACATTTTTACAATATACTAATAGAAATATTTTATTTCATCGTTACATTTATTTAATCGTGTCCTGAATTATTTAGGTTTGGAATATTTCTGATAAAAAATCTTATAAAGCATTTTAAATAAATTATGTAAGATCTCCTGATAAATGACTTGATAAAAACGAAACGTTATTGCTTGCTGAACGCTACATCACAAATCACATGTTGAATGCTTTAGAAATACTTAGTTATCATTCGTCAGGCCTTCACTCCCTTACGCTTTACAAAATGCAGCTCCACATTTGATTTACATGGGTATTTCTGTTCTCAAGAAAGCGTTCTGTAAAAGGAATAAAAGTAAAAGGAATTAAAAGACCAGCTATGTGAGCTGTATAATTCAAAAGGAAAGAAATCTAAAATCTACACATTGGACCCTCCACTAGAAGGAAATTGTGTTTTTGACTTTAGACTGGACACGTTTATAAAACACGTAACATAAATATGGCATTAGGTGATAAAAGGTACATACGACTTAAAGGAGTGATTACACACAAGGTATTCTTCAAATTAATTCATAAGAGGTTTATGCAGAAGTAATTATTGATGACTACAATGCGGATCGTATGCAAATCATCATAGATCATAATCATACACATACAATGCGGCAAATTTAGGAAAATGGGTGCAAATAGAAAATTGATATGCATATATGTTCATATGTTTTAAACAAACTTTCGATACGTTTTATAGACAAAAACTTAGTACCACTGAATATTCCACAAAGACTAATAAAAATGGTAGATATAAGTTTGAACAAAATCAAAGCCAAAGTCGTAATACAAAAAATTATAAACTGTAGAGTTTGAAACGGAGTATGACAAGGGGATGGACTATCTACCTTATTATTTAAAATTACTATAATAACTTGAAAGGAAATATCGGCATCAAAAGCAGACAGCTTGGCACTTTCGCTGATGTAGTGATAATTGGCAGAAACTATAACATAGTATAAGAAGTATTTACAGATTTAGAAAGAGAGACTACACGTTCACATTGGTTTACTAATAAATGAAAACAAAACAAAGTATATGAAAACTACAAGAGCAGAAAAAAGAAAATAGGCCCAATTTAGAAGCGACTCGCTACGATTTGAAAGAGTTGTACATTTTATATACCTAGGAACCACATTACGTGAAAAGAATATAATCAACCAAGAGCTAAGAATCAATAGCAGCCTCTCTGCGAACAAAAAACTTGTCAGTGGCCAAGAATAGTAAGTAGAAACTCTAAATTAAAGATCTATGTATAAAAGTTCAATCAGATATTTTGTCATGTATGGCTATGAAACCTAGGTTAGGTTAGGTTAGGTTTGTTGTGAGTGGGTTTCAGTAGACCCTCCACTGCGGCCATCAGCAGGCCTATTGTGGCTCACGCCTAATTATATTTCACCTAATAAGTTCAATCTCTTAATTAAACTGATAACTTTATTGGGTGAGAATGTGTCCAGACCCTCTGGCAGCAGTTGCCCTTTGCCAAATATTGATAATCGGATCCTCTCCACAGCGAGACAGGTGCATAAGATGTGGTCTGCCTTCTCATCTCTCCAGTCATAGACGGCGCTCGGCGTTTTCCGCTAGACCGAGTTTATGCAGATGATAGTTTAGTCGGCAGTGCCCGGTATATAGGCCTGTTAGAGTTTTCAGGTTTATCCTGTTTAACTCTAAAAGTTTCTTAGCTCTTGATTTTAAAGAGTATTTTATAAACGCCTTCGAATAAATCCTGGTAACTCTTGCCAATACTGGATAGTTTTCCTTTCGGCACAGGTTGAGATAGCCATCTTAGCAGTACTTGAGGATATGCCAAGTATTGGTTTTGGTCCGATGAATCGTGATCCCGCTCCTTCTCTGGCTAAGGAGTCCGCTATTTCGTTACCTTCCGTACCAGAGTGGCCGGGTATCCAGACCAGAGTTGTTGTTTTTGCTCAAATGATTTAGAGCTTTCTGACAATTCTATACCGTTTTGGAGTTACCCCGGTAGGAGCTTTTATAGCTGCTTGGCTATCTGAGAAAATTTTTATTAATCTGCGTGTAAAGGAAACCTAGGAGAAACAGGAACAAGATACAAGGAACATTTTTGGACTAGTGCAAGGAGATGATGGAATATGGTTAATTAGATGGAATTTTAAAATGAATACCCTAATAAGAAATACTGGTATAGTTGGAATTTATTAAGTCATGGCGAATAAGATAACTAGGACACATACATTAAAATACATCACAATAGAAGTCTTGAAATTATAACCGACATTATCTATTGAAAAGATGGCTAGAGGAATACCAAGAAAGATATGGGTGAGTGTTTGGAAGATGATCTAAAGATAATGTAAGTATGAAAGTAAGTATGAAACTGAAAAAGAGGTGCTCAATATGGAAAAGTATGATGTAAAATTGTAGAGAAAGCCAAACTCGACCAAGAGTTATAGAACCAGAGGAATAAGAAGAAGAAATAACATTTAAGATCAGTAGAAGCATTAGGAAGACTCGGAAAAATTATTATTTGCATAATTAGACGCTTGCTCTGTTAATTCATACTTATCAATCCAGTTTTTTTTTGATAAACCGAATTCCAGTGGTATTATTTTAAATTTTGTAGTCACTATTTTTCCTATTAGAAATTATGTACTTCACAAAATAAACTATATTTTATATTGAAAATATAATACTGTTTATATGAACCAGACGATCAAATATATATTATTATTAATTTGTTCTGAATAGATATGGGAATGGTATAGGCAATCAATATATTTGCGTTTTCGTATATAAAATAAAAAAACAGTTTTGTATAACTTCTGCATATAATTATATCATATGTTTTCTTTCTGATTTCAAATATATATATATATATACATATATATATATATATATATATATATATATATATATATATATATATATATATATATATATATATATATATATATATATATATATATATATATATATATTTATAGCAAGTTATTTATTCACCTGCTTCCTATATGCGACGCTTCTGGCAGAACAAGTTAGATCGCGGCAACCCGTAAGCTGGTCTGTTTATGATCTGTCTGCCAATCAGAGCTAGCGAATGGCCGCCGTTCAATACCATACCATAATTTTAATATGTTGAGCCTGCGGCTCACTAGTAAACAGTGAATTAAACACTGGTTTTACAATACAAACTGACTGCGGCTACACTGAATAATGTACGGATTTACCTATTCATAAATACTTTTGCAAGGTAAAAGCTATTACTGCCGTTAACTTTAGTGATAAGTGCCTATTATTAATAAATAACGCGCAGAACTTGTTTTATAAGGACGACAATCATCCTTTTCGCCGGCCTGCCGACATTCAGGACACCAGAAGTTTCCACCTACAGAACTCTTAAATAGGTAAGCTACTGATTTCTGCCGATCGCCGTTCTGTATATTATTTATTAGCATTTATTACTTTAAACAACAGTCCACACTTGCTTTATTCTGAACGAAAATTGCATCATTGCTGATCTGTTTTTCACATAAGAATTATTTATCAGCTCAAAATCCCTGGGACTGGGCTAGGGATTAAAAGGATATTACTAATATCTGTTCTAAATTAACGGCTCGGTGGAGTAGTTAGAGCGAGTGATGGCAAGTGCGACCAGATAATCTCTCAATAGTAGCTGCAGGTTCGAAACGCGCCACCGGCACTGGCAATGTCGATGGGAAAGGTTGTGTGTCCGTGTTTTCCACAAATGTAACCCTCGCCCGAGCAGTTTCTGTTTTGGGTTCGGAGTTGTCAAATTCTATAGTTTATTTATAAAAAAAATATTTTGCAGTTAAACTAGGACAGTTTTCGACTTATTTTTCGCCTAAATTTATACTTTAATTTGGCGGATGTTTCTTGAAACACCCTATACCCTACATTACGTTAAAGTGATATATTATAAAAAAATTAGCTTATATTGGATTGTTTTCTTTTATGCTAACGAAACCCCACCGACTAAGAGCAAACGCACGATCCAGAAACCTTGATTAGTAATTTAGCACACGGCATGTTTAATCTGGGTATATATGTATGTAAAAGCACGTCAAATTAATTATTAACGAATGATGTCTTTATATTACTTCTTCATATACAGGGTGGGGCAATAGTGCGTCGGAACTTGATATCTCGAGTTCTACGAGAGCTAGAAATTTTTAAAAAAATTGCAGGTAAACTAGATAAAAAAGACTATAATTGGAAATTATTTTCGATCATACAGAGTGAGCCAAGACGAAATTACAGGACCAAGTGCCTTTTTTTTAAATGGAATGCTATGTATATCAGTACATTTTTTGAAGCCTCTTTCTAGGCTCTATTCATTCCTGTATTATTATTGGCTATCTCCCAACCACTTTGATGTAATGAATTTTTTTGTTGAAATAATGCCATCTGCAGATGGATATTAAAAAAAATCACCACAGTCACAATTATGAGTTTTAAGAAATACTTATGTTAATACCAGTTACGAGACATCTAATTAATATTATTGAATCATTTTCATTTCCTAGAAATGTACAGGGTGGCCAAAAATTAGTATTCAATTAAGAACTTTTTAAATTGAATTTTCTCAATTTTTTCAAATGGAACACCCTGTATATTTTTCAACGATGAGATGTAAAAATGAAAAACGAATATTTTTTTGTAAGTACTTCCCTATGGCTAATTGCAACCATTTTTGTTTTATTGAGCAATAATTACAACATTCAAAAATAAACTTAAAAAAAGAGGTTTCTTCAAATAACTCAGTAGAAAAAATTATAATAAATGTTCCTCGTGTTGGCCATTTTGATTGACACATATCTCTATGCGCTTTTGAAATGAGGTTCCCACTGTTCCTAAAACTACCGGTGTGATAGATCTAAAGGCAGTTATTATTCTTTCCTTCATATTTTGTACTGTTGTTGGTGTGTCTCTATAAACAATTTCCTTCACGTATTCCCATAAAAAATAAATCCATTTTTGTAAGATCTGGGGATCTAGCAAGCCATTTAGTGGGTCCATTTCCTCCAATACATTGATGAGGGTAGGTATTATTTAAGTGGTCTCTAACTGCATTTAAATAATGTGGTGGAGCACCATCTTGCTGGAACCACATCATATTTCGAATTCTTCCAGGGAGATTTACCAATAATTGTGGCAGATAGTTTTCCAAAAAATGAAGATAAATAGCTCCAGTCAATGTTCCATCAAAGAAATATGGCCCTATTACATGTTCTCCAATAATTCCTCCCCAAACGTTTATAGACCATCTGTGTTGGTTATCAACTTGCATAAAAAAGTGAGGATTTTCCGAAGCATACTAATGGAAATTATGCCTATTAACAAATCCATTTTTATGAAAAGTTGCCTCATCAGTGAATAAAACATTATTGAAGAAGTTGACATCAACTTGAATTTTACCTCTGGCCCAATTACAAAATTGTAGGGGCATTTGAAAATCGTCATCAGATAATTCCTGGTGCATTTGAATATGATATGCATACAACTTATTTGTTTTTAAGATTCGACCCACAGACCGTCTACTTATTCCTACTAATGAGGTCACTTCTCTTTGACTAACATGGGGATTCTCAACCGTTGCCAGCACCACAGAAAACTCATTTTCTTCGTTCACAACACATTTTATTCTTTCACTTTTTTTATATTCGACATTTCCAGTTTCCAGAAATCTATCGAGAAGGTTTTGGAAGCTGCTAACATCAGGAAGCCTTCTTTCAGGATAACGTTGGTGATAAATTCTATTGGCAAGTAAACAATTTCTGTCTGACTCGCCCAAAACAAAAGTCATGTCTACAAGTTCCGCTTTATTAAAATTCGTATTGTAAAATTCCAAATATTTTAAATTCAATACAAATTGTAACCAACGACCGATAAGTGTGACAAATGCTCCTTTGTACACGACAATTTATACCAAACTGAGGTTTTATTGCTTGTCGAATAACGAAAACAGCAAAAAAATGTACAAAAAAAACATTACAGTAAAGGACTGGTTAAATACTATTTACTCATTTCAATGGAAATGGTCCCACTAAATGGCCTCATTTCAAAATTGCATAAAAACGTGTGTCAATCAAAATGGGCAACACGTCGAACACCCATTATAAATTTTTCTAATGAATTGTTTGAGGGAACCTCTTTTTTTAAGTTTATTCTTGAATTTAACACTTATTTATTTATAAAACGAAAATGGTTGCAATTAGCCATAGGGTAGTACTTACAAAAAATGTTCGTTTTTCATTTCTACAACACATCGTCGAAAAATATACACGGTGTTTCATTTGAAAAAAATTGAGAAAATTCAATTTAAAAAGTTCTTAATTGAAAAATAAACACTTATTTATTTATAAAACGAAAATGGTTGCAATTAGCCATAGGGAAGTACTTACAAAAAAATGTTCGTTTTTCATTTTTACATCACATCGTTGAAAAATATACAGGGTGTTCCTTTTGAAAAAATTGAGAAAATTCAATTTAAAAAAGTTCTTAATTGAATACTAATTTTTGGCCACCCTGTACATTTTTAGGAAATGAAAGTGATTCAAAAACATTAATTAGATGTCTCGTAACTGGTATTCACATAAGTTTTTCTTAAAACCCATAATTGCGACTGTGGCGATTTTTTTAATATCCATCTGCAGATGGCATTATTTCAACAAAAAAATTCATTACATCAAAGTGGTTGGGAGATAGCCAATAATAAAATAGGAATGAATAGAGCCTAGAAAGAGGCTTCAAAAAATGTACTGACATACATAGCATTCCATTAAAAAAAAAAGCCACTTGGTCCTGTAACTTCGTCTTGGCTTGCCCTGTATGTTCGAAAATAATTTCCAGTTATAGACTTTTTTATCTAGTTTACTTGCAATTTTTTAAAAAATTTCTAGCTATCGTAGAACTCGAGATATCGAGGTCCGACGCACTATTGCCCCCACCCTGTATATACACTTAAACACAAACTGTTTACAGTGATTATAATGAAATCGTGTATTTACATAAAATTTACAAAATAAGTAATAATTTTTAAAATTATTATTTCAAAGATTAAATTATAATTAATCGTTTAAAAGAAATTAGCAAACTTATTGCACCAGCTCTAAAAAATAGGTTACTTGTACCGGATCAGACCCTACCTAAATTCTATTGTTTGCCAAAATTGTACGTAAACCTGGGAATGGTGCCGCCGCGGCAGGTGCGTCATATTGTTTCAGCAATTGGATCGCCGACATACCCATCTGTCAAAATGGTTAACGAAGATTTAAATTTTACCCTTGTTATTTAGTCATTATTCATTAATTTACTTAACATACAGATACAATAAAAACATTTTATTAAAATATATATGATGCAGTTTTTTATATATGTGGGTATGATAGCACTATGTTGCAGTAGGCCATGCTTAATTTGTTTGATGCTAAAAAGCAATAAACCAATATAAAATTTATATAGCGCAGCTGCACTGTGATTTTGTTACATTATGACAGACAAAAACATTACTGTCGTCAAGGTGTTTGTAAAATTCGAAAAAAGAAGTTAACAATGGTTCACTGACTTGCGCAATAACGTGTTTTGCGTTAATGCATACATTAAAACTAAATCAATCACGGTAGTTGAGAGACGATTTCGCCTTCAATGTAAAGTGCATAGGCGTGGAAGAATTTCACCAAGAAATACGACTTTGAACTGGTACTAGTATTTTCAAAACAACGCGCAACGGTACCGTTAAATTGAATCCCAGGAATCGCAGAAAAACAGTTTGTACTCCCGAAATCATTGAAAGGGTGCGCTTAGCTATACAAAGAAGTCCAAAGCGCTCTGAAATAAAAAACGCACAGGCAATGCAGTTATCCTATCGCAGTCTCAGACGAATTCTTACAGTATTGAAATTATGCAAAAGCTCTTGCCAGCAGATTTTCAAACAAGATTATAGTTTAGTACTCAATTATGCAACGTGATTGATGAAAATGCCGATATCTTAAATAATCTCATTATGTCTGATGAAGCACATTTTTATTTATCAGAAAACGTTAACAAGCAAAACTGTAGTTATTGCGCCTCCACCAACCCCAATAAATGTTTGAAAAACCACATTACTTAGAAAAAGTTACAGTTTGGTGCGGTTGTTACGTTCGTTTGTTAGGCCTAAGGAAAGGAGGGGTGTTTAACATAGAGGTCAGAGCTGTTCACCCCTAATAGAGTAGTAACAAATGGAGATTTATTATCATGTACCATTCGTAGGTAGTCTCTAAATTATAGCCATGATAATTGGGTGTGAGTACGGGTGGTTATTATGGGGAAGAGGATGGGTATGGTAATCGTACCAGGTAATAAAATATTATTAGCAAAAATGACGCTTGGTAGCAAACCAACTAAGCAAATTACACAATAAATTGTATATGAACGTATAACACATAACTATAAACACATAATATTGGTAATAATAAGGAAAATGCCCATGTTTATTAAAAGGTGGCTTATCTGTGATCTACAGCTCGTCAGAAGTCCAGGAATCACACCATCTAGGCCACGACGTACGCCCTGTACGTGAGAACACTATATTCGTACAGGCTTTGCAAGGGTGGTTGGTAAAGTCTAACTCAAGGGAAGACTAGGTTTTGTGGAAGAATCCAAGGATACAAAAGAAACCTGTATCCGTGTAGATTCTGGGTAGGATCCGGGTATAATCCGGGTAGAATCCGGTAGAACCCTGAAATATCATATAGGTGCGTTATAAATACGAAACATCACTAACCTGATGAAATGATTTAATTCTTTAGGGGTATTTATCTCCAAGAGAGGGTCCTGTGTCGACTTTGATGACTCGTCGAAAGCGGCACTATCGCCCAGTGGTTAGAATAGTAGGTATTTTAGTTTGACGGCAACTGCAAGTTATGGAAAGTTGATATTATGCATGATTTCAGAAACTAGTATGAAATTACTTACATTTTCTTCCAAGGAGACGCTAACGCCCCAAACTACTTGAAATCCTTCCAAGACGAAGATATATTGATGCTCAACAAACCGAAAAACGGTACACCAACAACAACGAGCACTAATAAAGATTAATCTGGCAAAATTCACTATAACCCTATAAGGGACATTTGTAATATTTTACTTAAACTCTACTAGAATGTAGTCGAACGTTAAGCAATTGACATTTTTTCCTCAACCATATCCTCTGCAAGTATGCGCGCAACACCTACTCGTACCGTATTTTGTAGGCCTGAAGAGTATGTGTCCCACACTACGACTTAAGCCAATTTTATACGTAACATGGAGTATCTGCCTTTGGAATTATCGGCCCTTACTTTTCGAAGAAGATGGACAAACAGTATCTGTACATTTAGAGCCATATGTTAACATACTTCAAAACTTTTTACCTGGTGAAATGCAAAGACTGGAATTGGATAAATCACCAGACCTATGGTTTCAACAGACGTCTGTTGCTGCAATGAATGTCTTAAGACAAATGTTTCTTGGGCGCATTATTTCCCAATGCAGCAATATTAACTGGCCCTCAAGATCGCCTGACCTTATTTGTCCAGATTTTTTTTATGGGATCACTTCAAGTCTAGAGTGCATATTAATAATCCCCAAACTCTACAAGATCTAAAGACGCAATTACGAGAGAAATTCGACTGATAAACCAAGAATTATTGAATGAAGTAATGAAGAATTTTCCTGACCGGCTAGGAGAATGCATTAGAACCCGAGGCAAATACTTAGTTAAAGTTATTTTTAAAAAGTAATTATTTAAGTAAAAACTGCATTATTTTTTTCAATAAATTGGCTTATTATTTTGTTCATGTTTTCAATATTGTGACGGCTTAACCCCCCTCGTATCGTTTATTGTTTATTTAATCCTGGTCACGGCACCAGTGCGACGACCCAACCCCCCCTCGTATATTTAATTTCTATTTTATCCTGGTCACAGCACCAGTGTAACGGCCCAACCCCCCTCATCTATTTATTGTTTAATTTGTGTTATCCTGGTCACGGCACCAGTGTGACAACCCGACCCTCCCTCGTATATTTTCATATTTAATTGATTCCCCTTTTTCTAAGACTTACCTATCGTGAAGCGACAGGTAATACTTAATTAATTAATTGGCCTTTTTCGTGATCGTCTAGTTTTAGTGGTAGGACCCCAAATTTGTTGTGTTATTGTAACCTCACCGGTACGTTTATAAAGTTTGGTATTACTTTGTTTCATTTATGAGATTTAATTTGCTTTAATTTGATAACATAATTTTTACTAATTAATGTGAACACTAATCTGCACTGCACTGGTATATGTTTTAAAGAATGACTAATATGAGCAAGATTTGGCTTTAGATTTATTATTACTGATTTACTAAGAATTCACTTTTGTACCTGAAAGTAGAAATAAGTCAAGGAAACTCAAATAACGTTTTAACACATTTATTTCTGTGCCTAGACAACTATCTATAAGGAACAGATTACAGACCATGACATGAACAAAACCTTACATGTACGGTGGACGACGGTCCACAAGAAATACATTGATATTTAGTTAGTTGAACCTGCAATGTAACCAAACCTGGTTACATGCGCGGAAACTTCCGCTTCGTAGTTTAAATGACATATGTAGAACTCAACATATGGGTGCAAGAGGAACTTCCCTTGTATGTGACACCAGAGTGTCCCCTGTCACATGAGCCGGGCAGAGACCGACAACCATGCCTTGTTATTTAATTTGCGGGCTGGTGCTACTATAAAACAGTACCATAAATACAACTGACGCTGGCCAACGAAGATTCGATGCATATGCGGAACTCCAACATATGACAAGCAACTGTCCGTATTGTTTTGGGTGTGTCGAATGCATGCCACCAATCAAGTTTTAAACCAACATGAAACGAACTACCCCTTAGATTTGTTAAAGAGTTTGACAGACGTCGCTTGTATTGCGGCACGCTTATGGGAGCGATAGCCATAAATCATTAAGCGGTATACACTGGTCATCTGGCCCCGGACCTTTTGTCAAAAGACAAGGTCCGTGATCAGACAACTGCATGATTTTGTTGTCGGCGCCTCACCGCACCCACTCGACAGTGACACTCTGATCCCCATACGGGTAGTGCAATTTGATAAAGTTACAGATATTGCAGATTCAACTGGACACTAATTAATTTGTATATTAACTTATTTTGACCTAACTTGAAAAATTAATGAAAGTTCCAACTACTATTACTGCTCCGATCGGAATTAATATCGACTGTACTAATTATTAATAAACATGTAATGAGCAGTGCATTATAACAGAAAAGTCCTATGTGTAAATCCTTTGGTACCACCGGTCAGATATTATAAAAAACTGTGAAACCCAAGCATATAGAGTCGTACTTTGATTAGCGTTGCCATTTCACTCGGAACAAAGAAATTGACTTGATTTAATGACTTTTAGTGAGCTCGAGTATGTAGACCATGGTAATGCAGTATAAAAATTATTTAAATGCCGTCCTTACCAATTCTCGGACACATGGAGAGTTCCGTGAGGTTTTCTCCCCCGGGTTCCTGAGTAACCCGAGTGTTATACGTCTCCATGTTGCCGGCGGCATCGGCGGTGTACACGCTCTATTTCTAAGGCAGTGTACAGGTCCTCGATCACAGAGACCAGGGCACAAAGGTTTCTACAACCACTGGAGTGGATCGCTAATTAAGCGGGGCTCCCTTAAACGGTGGTTATGATAACCGGAGTCGTGGTTTCTCTTTGACTTCCAGGCTCCAGAAAGCCAGCTACTAGCACTAGGGTTGCCAAAGAGTTAACACGACGATGACGGTGGCTATTAGCAGAGAGAGCGGTCTATCTTTGACTTCCAGGCCCCGAAGAGCCAGCCACTTGCACTAGGGCTGCCAAATATCTGACCACGATCGTACGCCTCCTCACGTATTTATATGATTTCCCGTGAGTGAGTTCGTTGTTCAAGCCTGCAAGCTAGACGGAGATAAGCAAACGCTAAATTGTACTCTACCCACGAAATTAAACTTAAGATGCTTTAGGTGAGAAGTGATATAATGACTCTATGTTTATAGCCTTTGACCCTATTCTTAGTAAAACTCTTACAACCCTATGTGTTTACATCGGTTTGTTTATGTTATCTCTTCTCGGCTGGAGAATGCTTTAAGATCTTGTACAGTTTTGTCAATGTTTTAAAATATTAAATGAATACTGTGTGTTCTTTTACTTAACTGAATAATTTAGACTCTATAGTTTGAATGCATACGTTTTCTGCCAAAATTCTAATTCTAAGAAAATGATTTAACCTTTTTTATGTAACAGTTAATTTGTAATTTAATGATATAAATGCTTGGAAATACTTTAGTTTTATGTAAAAATTATAGAAAATTTATTCGCGATGAAGCAGCCCTGGGCTGGGGTGCATCATTATACACTTTGAAATGTGTTAGTAATAAATGCCGAACCCTTTACATTAGCACAGTTCAACAGAATATATAAGAAACAGACAAATTAAGCTATAAATTTAAATTGCTTGCTGACATCGAAGTGCAATTGACTTGCGGTCATTGTAATAAAGGCGCCTGGGCATATTTATTTATTTAATTTTATCGAATAGATAGCAGCATACTGTTTCTCATATCTTGTGTTGCACTATGCATATGCATATTCAATGTCTTAATATTATTGTTGTGATTTTGTAAATCAAGTCATTAATTTTATTAATGTCATTTGTTGTTCTCCAACGTAACTTCTCTTCCTAATACAGTATTTGCAGCTTACCGAAACGTGAGTGTGACCTGTCCATAGACTTTCCTATTTTCGACAAATTCCGGATCGACAAGCAGGACACCCTGCAATCTATCGACTCCGCTGCTTGATACCACCAGGTCTCTAGAACTCAAATACAACGTCAGCTTCTGGTTTGGAGACGCCTTCTTGAACACCCTGGAAAAAACGGTGATATTAAATATTGGTCGGGGTAATAATTTGAAAAGGGAAACGCTGTTTTATTGATCGCTGGGCGATGAAGTCTTGGCTCGATGATGACAAAGTCTCACAGATATGAGTGATTTTTCTGATTGAATTTTATTTATCTCCGAAATTTTCAAAAGAAAAATAATAAGCAACTGAAATATTTTAAATATATGAAGGAAATTTGCTTGTTAATGTTTCAACAAATTTTTTATTAGAAACTACACGTGTTTCGGCTCTTTAGGTCTTTGTCATGAGTACAGGGAATACTGAACAGTGAAATTTGTGTTCATTGCTTATATTACCACATCTGGTATCTACTATAAAACTATTGTAAAATATGCTTTTATAAGTTGGACATTACTTTATTATTTAAATCTAAATTATTTTATCTAAAATATGGTGACCGGTAAAAACTTGTTCATTCGATAAATTCTTATTATTTTTAACAGCATTACTCATTTGTACTTAATAACAACATTTGTACTTAATTACAATACAAAATGAGACATTCAAAGAAATAAGCATATAAATAAATAGAACTTACAGAAACCCATTTAAGTTTTGGAGACTTGCTTATGGGCGCAGGCAAAAACCATTAATTTAATCATATGTTCATTTTTTTCAAATCAATCAAATCAGATCTTTTCTTATTAAATAATTAGTATTCTACATTGTGTACAAAGGAAAAAAATGTGTATACATATACAAACACCCGAATATACACATATACACACACTACACGTGTACACATACATACATATGCATACATACATATATACACACATATATATATATATACATACACATATATATACACATACTCATGCATACCCATACACACATACACATATATACGCGCATACACACATACATACATACACATAAACACACATATACACCTATACACACATTTTTTAATCTATCATTAATCTTATACTATTCATATCTTCTAATCTTAACCATTTATTCACATCCTTCTTAAATTTTAGTATTTTCCTATTTTCCCTTATTGTTAGCGGCAAACTATTATAAAACTCTTCTCCTATATAAAGAAAACATTTTTGACCAACGGTTTTATTGCTTTTGTACGTTTTTATGTGTTGTTTATTTTTTTCCTAGTGTTATGGCAGTGTTCTATTAATTCCAATAATTTTTTTATTTTTAAATAAGTAAATTAATGTATTTTTAGCATATAACTGTCTCACATTTAATATTAAAGACTCTTGATAGAGCCGCTCTGTTGGATACATCACGGATTTGTTCAACATTATTTTTATAATTCGTTTTTGCGTTACTTCCAAGGGAGCCAAATAGGTTTTTTTAACACCACCCCAAGCTATTATTCCATATTGCAAAATAGACACAACTAGCGCGTAATAGATTACATTTAATTGCTTGATTCACATAAACTGTTTCAGAGTTTTAAATTTATAAATTAAAAATTAAATTTTTTTAATTACATTTTCGACTTGTTTGTCCCATCTTAAAAAACCATCAATAATTATACCTAGATATTTAATGTTAGTCTCATTCCCATTAACATTAATTTTACTGTAGAGGGGTAGATATTTTTCATATGAAGTAAAAGGCACGTATTTAGTTTTTTCCCAATTAATTGTTAACAGAGTTGCATTAAACCATTTTTTTATTTTAGCCAATGATTCTGAGATCGTGGCCTGCATTACCTCTCAGTTATTACCTTCAAAGATTATTACGGTGTCATCCGCGTAGGAGATTAAATTCGCTTCTGTAATTAAATTAAACAGATTATTCAGGTATATGGTAAATAATACTGGTCCAAGTACCGTACCTTGTGGCACCCCGTATGTTTTAGTTTTTACCTCACTAACTAAATCATCAATCACTACACGGTGTGTTCTATTTTCTATATAACTGCGAAACTATTTCAAAGCCATGCCTCTGATTCCCATTTTCCCCGATTTTTCTAGCAAAAGCCGATGACACACCGTGTCAAAAGCTTTTGCTAGACCTATAAAAACAGCTATAACTGGTTTTTTCTTATCAACCGCTTGGTATATTTTATTTATTAAAGTTGCTATAGCGACTTGTGTACTTTTGCCTTCATGAAAGCCAAACTTCATATCGTGTAATATTTTATTTTTTTCTAAATAACTATTTAATGTCAATACGATAATTTTTTCAAACATTCTTGCGATTGCAGATATCAATGATATTGGCCTGAAATTGTTAAGCTTAGTTTTATCTTCTCCCCTTAGAAATATGTTTGATAGCAGCTTCTTTAAAGTGAGATGGCACATAATTGTTCTAATAGATCAAGTTTCTTTTCCGAATGGAGTAATTTGACATTATTTAAATCTATAAAATGGCTATTTTCTATGCAATGTGTTGACAAGCCCGTACTATATTATGCATTGTTTACTTACAATAGATTTCTTGTGTTCCTTGAATCGCTTTTTTACATTTCGCCCAGTTTGTCCAATGTATATAGTCGCGAGGCACTACATTTTAACTCATATACTCCTGTTTTTTGTAACTTTTCAGTTTTGTCTTTATTATGAATTAACATATTACGTAAATTATTTTTATATACTGAAATTGTTCTACATGAAATATTTGTTTTTATTTAGTCTAGAAAAAGTTAAGAAAACTGTTTTTATTCTATGACTATATATGATTATTTACTCTAAAAAAATGTATTTAATCGATTATATTACTCAAACATCTGCTACCTTATTGAATAATGATGCTTTATGTATGTATTTTATTTTAATTTGATGATACACTCAAATCGCTATTCAGAATTATTGACACAGCTTATCAAATAATTAATTCCTATCTATGTGCACTGAGGCAACAAACCAAAATAGACAATGTTAAATCTGAAAAGCTTCTTAATATTAATGGAGTTCCTCAAGGAAGCGTATTGGGACCTATGGTCTTTACTCTTTTTTTTAATGAATTTGCAGATAATATTATAATTAAAACGTTATATTATAACAAAACGTCAAAATGACATGCAAAATTATGATTTCTGCATTATTTGTTATAGAATTTCTTGAGTACCTATAAGTTACATCATCGTGCTGCGAATGTAGTTTATAAATATTTTTACAGCGGGAATATGGCTGTGTGTAAACTAAACACTCATATCAGTAAATACCTGATTTTACTAAAAATAGCAGTAAATAGCTCAAATTTAAAAAAAATTTAATCAAAGTGAAAATAAAAAATTTAAAAAAAAATATATAATCAAAGTGAAAATAAAAAGTTTGTTGGTACAAATTGTTGAGGCCTATGACTTACTAAAAAAAGAAGACATTTTCATTTCCTTGTAATCGAAAAACAAAAATATTGGCACATCGATGATTATCTTTTACATTACTACACATCCTAAAATGTATTACCTCCTACGCCGTGATCTACAATTTTCGAATAACCTTGTATATGTATTTTTTTTGTAGGGGATTTCAAGGGCTTCAATCAAAACACGAACAGTTGTCAAGTCGTATCAGAAACTTCAGAGGGTCTATAGTTGCTGAGGTTTGTTTTTAGTGTAAACAGAAGTACATAGCCTACATTCTGTTGTCTTTGTGTAAGAATGGTTGACTGCAAATAAAAATTGCACGGAGACAGTTTAATGTAAGTTTTGTCCTTTAGGTGGAATTAAACGTCCTTTGCTTTGTTACTTAGGGGAACAGTTCTGTTTCGTTTTGTTTATTCAAGTCTGTACGCTGAATTAAAAACGTTAGATTTCATTAAAATTCAAATTTCGATTGTTTTCAGGTATTACAATACGTAGTTTTCCAAAAATTGTTTTTTTGTGTGGAAAAGCGAGGTATATTAAAGATGTAGATATACAGGGTGAACCATATTTAATGTGACTTAGGTTTCCTCTAAAACCATGACGTAGAGTAAACCCATGTTAATGTTCTGGACTCAATTTTTGAGGCTCAATTTAAGATCATTTATCTTTTTTTCACTTCTGAGCTGCAGAACGTTTTTGAAAAATTTGCATTTTTTTTCTCCATTACTAAATATCATATCAGAACGAAAAAAATATATTAAGGTATTTTTTTGAGTAGAATCCGTTGACGAAAGAAAATCAGAAAACCACAAATCCCACCAAATTTAGTTCAACCTGTACAATATAAGGTACTGAATATACCAAACCACTAATAAAATCTCTAACAATGACATGCACTTTCAAATTAAATATAACAGATACTACGTTTACATTAAATGTTTCTTTGTCATGATTTACTCAGTCGTGAGTTTATGTAAATTGTACATTATAAACGAATCAAGCACTTCTGTATAAAAAGAAATGAATATTTTGCTTTTGTTAACACCTTTAATGTGTATATGCCATATTTGGCCACTACAAATATAGCATATAACCATCGAAGGTGTTGACACAAGCATCACCTTTCTTCAAATGATGCTCATTTACATGCGAATATTTTTCTACAAAGTTGCGTTTTAACTGATACTATGGAAAAGATAACATGCATTTTTTGTACCTCAAAAAAAGTAGTGTATTCATTTTTTATCTTTATCTGTATATACAAAAAGTGATTAAAAAGAAGTATATTACTTATTTTAGTATAGGTACACTTAATATGTGAGAAACCATAATGAATACACAAATTCCGTGTAATGGTTCTAATTCATGCCGTATTTTTATAACTGCTTATAATCTTTAATAAAAGTGAGTGCAGAGTGCATCAAGACGAATATACAGAGTGAGGCTATAGTGCGTCCGACTTCGATATCTCGAGTATTATGATAGCCTGAAACTTGATTTAAAAACGTAAGTAAACTAGACAAAAGAGTCTATAACCGGAAATTGTCTTCGAATATACAAGGTGAATGAACCAAGACGCTTCTACAGGGTCAAGTAATATTTTTTGAAATGAACCACAATGTATATCAGAACATTTTTTGAAACCTTTTTGTCGCCTTCTTTCACTCCTGTATTATTATTGACTTCCTGCCAACCACTTGGATGTAATTCTTTTTTTTTTTTTTTGTTGAAATTATACCATATATTTACACGCGTATATTAAAAATATCACTACAATCACAACTATCGATTTTAAGAAAAAATATGTTAGTACCAGTTATGACACATCTGTGTGATTACACTCAGCCATATTCACTCCCTAAAAGTATACTGGGTGGCCAAAAAAAGATTTTTAAATTTACAACTTTTTGAACTGATTTTTTTTTTTAATTTTTTTCTGTTTAGAACGATGTGATGTAGGACTGAAAAACGAAAATTTTTTGTACGTATATTCCTATAGCTATTTGTGACCATTTTCAATTGATTAACAATAACTTCAAAATTCAGCAATAAAAATTAAAAATGAGAGTTTTTTTCAAATAATTCCAGAGAAGGTATTATAATAAGCGTGTTACATTATGCCCATAAAAATGTCACACCAACAACAATCCAAACTTTGGAAAGGATAATACTTAAATGCTTTTAGAAGTATCACTCTGGCAATTTTATGAACAGTTGAAACCTCATTCCAAAAACGCATAGAAATGTGTGTCAATCAAAATCAACATGTAGAGCACTTTTTATAATATCTTCTCTTGAATTACAAAAAAAATATATTTTTAAATTTTGTTGCTGAATTTTGCAGTTATTGTTCAATAAATTGAAAATGGTTACAACCAGCCATAGGGATATACATACAAAAAAATGTTCGTTTTTCAATTCTACATCACATCGTCCAAAAATGTACAGTGTGTTCCATTTGAAAAAATTGAGAAAATTCAGTTTAAATAGTTGTAAGTTGAAAAATTATTTTTGGCCACCCTATATACTTTTAGGAAATGAAAATGGCTGAGTATCATCACACAGATATCTTATAACTGGTACTAACATATTTTTTCCTAAAATTGATAATTATGACTGTAGTGACTTTTTTAATATACACGTGTAAATGGCACAATTTCAACAAAAAAAATCGGTTGACCCTGCAGGACATCCCTGAATCTTCTCGCTATTTTCGAGCTTAAAGCGCTCAAAAATATACGTATTAGTTAATTTTTGAGCTCTCCGAGCTCAAAATATTATACACATACATTTTTGAGCTCTACGATTAGGTGAAAAAATCTCGAAGTTATATTAAAAAAAACACTTTTTTTGTAATTTTTGAACTGTGATATCTTTTGAACAAATTAACCAATCGAGATACAGTTTGCAGCACTTAACGCAGTTTTTTAAGTACAAGAAGTTATGTTTGTACCAAAAATCGCTCTGACAAAAATTTTGAATGTTATTTCACAGAAACACTTTTTTTGCGAATTTTTCGTAACCGGTATCTCTTGAACAAATCAACCGATGTTGATGCGGTTTGCGGCATTCAACGCAGTTATTTTAAGTACAAAAAGTTATCTTAGTATCAAAAATCGATCCGACAGGAATTTTGAATGTTATTTCAAAAAAACACTTTTTGTGAAATTTCGTAATCGATATATCTCGAGCGAAGCAACCAATTTTGATGCGGTTTGAGACGATCGACGTTGTTTTATAAGGAGAAGAGCTAATTAAACTTTGGAATTGATCGGTTCAGCAGTCTAAAAGATATTCCAAATAAACAAATTTTTGAAAATTTTATTTTTAAGATTTCTCGAAATCTACCGGGCCGAATCGGTTCTAATTCTCAGAAAAACGCGTTTCGATCGGCCAAGCCGTTCAAAAGTTATGAGAGGTTTACATACACCGTACACACATACACACACACACACATACACACACACACATAAAACACACACCTACACATACACACACACACATACACACACACACACATACATACAGCCATACAGACACCTTCGTGGGAATAGTCAGAATAGCTTCTTAGCACCTCAAAACGTTGAGATTTGACAAAAACTCGATTTTCGAAAATCGGGGTGAAACCAATAACTTCCCGATTTCTGAAAATGTTCAATTTTCTTAGCGGGAAGTTAAAAAAATCATTACATTCAAATGGTTGGGGGAGAGTCAATAATAATACAGTAGTGGAAGGATTCCAAAAAGAGGTTTCAAACAATGTTCTGATATATATGGCATTTCCTAAAAATTTTAGTTGGCCCTGTAGAATCGTCTTGGCTCACCCTGTATATTCGAAAATAATTTTCGGTTATAAACTTTTTGTCTAGTTTACTTATGTTTTTAAATCAAGTTTCTAGTTATCATAGAACTCGACATATCGAACTCGAACTCGACTATTGCCCCACCCTGTATAACACAAGTCCAATTTCAAGAGAGTTTAAAAAAATTCGTTCAAAAGTAGGCATTTAACCGGAATATGTTTTTTTTTTGTGTCACTATATATGATATAAAACGACATATTTTATTTCGAATTTTCTACTTCTCAACTCGATGTGCAAATGGCGCTTTATGATTTTGTTTATTATAAAAAGCATTTCAGGTAAGGCAGGGAAATGTATATATAAGGAAAACCGTGATTTCAGTGAGAGGACATACAATCGATAATGGCAACTCGTTTAGTTTAAAAAAGCAATATGTAATATAAATATATGTAATATAAATTTTATTCAGTATGTTCTATGTTCTAGATATATAGTACTTTTGATAGAGTTGGTATTTTTATATGGATAACCTTAATGAATAAATTTAAAAAAAATGTTTTTCTGATGAAGGCTAAGGGCCCCTAGCCGAAACGTAAAATGGTATATTCTTTTCACAATTTTATAGTAACGAGAACGTCAATCCCAAGAAATCTCTCCGATATTTATATATCACAGGTTCAAGAATTTTTTTTTATCTAATATATATATATATATATATATATATATATATATATATATATATATATATATATATATATATATATATATATGTATAGTGGTGACAGGTATAAAACTTCTCATATGGTCTGAATGGTACTATCCGACCGACATCCTCGATGTCTCTGTGGCGGATAGCGACTTGCATCACAGCAAGTACCGAGAGCGGCGACCCCTAGCCCAGGTGGACTAAACTAATGTTATTAAATATGATTTGAAGGAAACAACTACTCAGCGGGCAAATACCCCGACCTGCATTGAATTACACCTTCAAATCATGATAGATCGATAGCCAATATCATTTGTCAATTCCTAACCAGACAGATCGATTTCGAACTTATTTGTTCTCTTCAGTATGCCATAGGTTATGGACCAGACAAATGATAGTGGCCAACCTGCTAGTTATATACTAACTATGGTGAAGTGAATAGTGATGAGAGGTAATTCAATGCAGGTCGGGGTATTGGCCCGCTGAGTTCACCATAGTTAGTATATAACTAGCAGGTTGGCAACTATCATTTGTCTGTTCCATAACCTATGGCATACTGAAAAGAACAAATAAGTTCGAAATCGATTTATG
>JANEYF010002785.1:0-17146 GCA_029963845.1 Rhamnusium bicolor
GATGCAATAAACGTTGTGTTCGATCTTTGACAATATAGTTTTCAGTTACAGGGAGAAATTGTTGCGAGGGTACAAGAAAAACAAACTGTTAAAAAAATCCCGGATTTGTTACGATGACAGGTATAATAGACCTTTTAAACGACAAAGAAGTAGACTTTGCTACACCGGTCATGGATGTGATGACTTTCCGAAAGTTTACATATTTTAAGTATGCTCCAGTTACATCTGTCGACGTCGAGCGGTCCTTCTCGCAATATAAATGGATTTTCAACGAGAGGCGCCGAGGTTTAACTACAAAACATTTAGAACAGATATTAATAATATACTTTTATTCTTGTAACCGGCTGTGAAAAATACTTGTTTGTAGTTTACTGTTAAGTAAGTACATCCCCCTATACATCCAATTTTCTTTGAGTGAGTATTTTTTAATAAGTTGATTTTATTAACTTTGGATAATACGGAAAGCACCTAAAAAATTTCAGGATAAGATATCGTTTTATATATGAATGCAAATGGAACACATAACTGCCTTAAGCCAACCCTGGTTTTACGTCATATCCGATTGTTTGTCACAAATACACCAAGGTGGTTTTCTTTTATTTGTGTTTTTTGGAAGACCTGTTTTTTGATTTCTCCCTTGGTGGGTTATTATTTTTTTTCTATTATATTGGTCGCCACGTGATTTGCTGCCACGTAAATAATTTTAGTTTTGTTGCCTTTTATGTATTTTTACTTCCCTGCAAAGGCTTTTAGAAACATGAAATCTATTTTTTCAAAGTTACTGAAGGCCAAAAAATAATTTGAACAGAGGGTTCCTTACGAAATTGAATTTTACTAGTGAAATTAGGTGATTTGTGAAAGTGCCAAATTTATTTGGCTAAAGTCGTTAAGATCCAAAATAAAATTGGACAGGGAGTCCTTTAGAGGAACGTAAAATTCACAATCACAAAACACTTTCAAAAAATTTCTTGAAAAATTGATGAAATTCCGCAGACGACAGCAAGTTGACCAACAACTCTGATATTACTAGCCTGCCTAAAAGGTCACGCAAGACTTTTCTTAATAATGAACGATTTATAAACCCAAAAAAAAAAAATTATTAAATTTTTTCCAAGTCAGATTCGGAAAGAAACTTGTTTGAGCAGTGTATCTTTTTATGCTTGATGCTATTTTATTAAAATAATAATAAATTTGAAAATTTATTTTCAAAAGACGAAAGTTATCGAAAATGTAAAAATTAATTGTTCTATGTCCTGGTGGACTAACAAAATGATTTAGGTGAAATTTTTTTTTGTAAAAATTTTGGGCTGTTCGATCCTTAAAACTCGAAAAATTTCAATAAATTCTAAAACTTTTATGGCAGCCTAGTAAACACCCGGGAAACTTAGAACTAACCAAATTTTGTTGAATAAATGAATTTCAAGTCGAGTGAGGCTCCTACGTCCGTAGGAGCCTGCTTGTGGTTTTTTAAGTTTAATAAATAAAAAACAATGTAGATTTTTACAGTAAAATCTGATGACGGAAGACTCCTCAAACCAAAATCCACGGATGATAAAAGCTGTCGAAGCAGTGCTTCTGGTTCTCTGCGGTGAATGTTTTAAAATCACTTTATAGGTGGTGCACGCCGTCTTCGTGTCTTGGATACCAAAAATAACCCAGCCTGGTGCGTGGAGAAATTTCTTGGTGCCTATTTTACTACTTCTAGGGTCCGTGTGCGATCTATTACCTGTGAAACGGTCAACGAGGGACTGTCCTAAGGGCTCTAGATCAGTTGTTGTTTAATAATGGGGTTCAAACCCGGTTTTAAATTAATTATTTGTCGTTCGCGGAATGACATCTAACTGTATGAATGTAAAAAATGAAAAATTATACTTTTAAAATGAAATTGATATTACGATGCTCTCTTGTTGTTGCTAAGAAGAGAATTGTCTTAACTTGTCTGAAATTTTTTATTTATAGGGGTTGTCATCATCTATTGCGATGTTAACATGATGTCATGTTTTTGAAAGCGCGTAATAAAAATAAAATCTACCCCGCTCGAAAGCTCCAATTTGCCAAAGCTCCCGATACGACTTGTCTGTCTGGCCAGTCTGCTACACGGTGTACGAAACTACAATTTTACAAGTTTAAATCTCGTATAAATAAATATAGCGGTTAATGAGACGCTGTGGAAACCATGTTTGTTGCCTGAAACTGTTATTATTAATTTGCCTTAAACTATTTTACTTTGATATTAATTGTTATTTATTTAGTTAACTTTGTAAAAATTAATTTTTAGGTGCGTTTTAAAATTTATATGATAGAAACGCAGAAATTTAGCTTTACTATTTTATGATGGCTTTGGCCTCTGATAATTATTTGCATCTGTCGACCAATGAAATTAAAATTTTGTAGGGCCTCTCGGATTGCAGTAAAATCGTTTCGACCAGTTTGTAATTATCGCTTATGGATGTCTATGAGTTTTTACCATTTTAATGTTTGTAAGTGCACCGCGGCGCTTGCCGTCACGCTTTTGCTGCGGAGCAGTTTTTTAATGAAAATTAATGTTACTATTTCGGCTTTTAAAAATCGGAGAATTGAGATAAAAAATTGCAGTGAATATGATTTTTTATTCTTTATCTAATTTAATGGAAAAAGTGGTGTGACATGATAATTTGGACCGGTGTAATTTCGGTCTCGGGCATTTTTTGAATGTTTCTAATGGCTGAAGGCTTTCTATGTGATCTGGGTGATTTTTTGGTAATATTGTTTCGAGATAATTAAATTTTTTGTCGAATTTTGGTTCTACAACATGGTAAATCCTACCTCTGCAAACTACTGACTGCGACTACCGTTGTTTAACTTTCGTATCGAATACGAGTATTGTTAAGACAGATCTACGTTCGCCCTATTTTATAAATATTTGGTGTTAGTGAAGTGGAAAGCTAGAGCTGCGCCAAGTAAACACTGGATTCACAAACACATTCATCCTGGATTTTTCTTGTTCGTTCCACATTCCTCGTGTATATCTATCATTTCAAGGGGTTGTTATGAATATTTAAAATAAAAAATCTATGTAAAATGTTTTGTAAACAAGGAATCGTACAAATTTGCTGAAAGAAGCATTTCTATTAGACCTAATAAGACTTTTCGAGAAGTAATTAAGGGGCCTAGTTAAGAAAAAGCCTCCGTTGACTGTGTCTCTCTCTAGGAAGTTCCGAAAGTGACAGACGTATATAAAATAAATGAACGTCGTGCAGAAAAGAATTTTGATTCCAGAGTACGTGAACTAGCAACACATTACGACGGTATAGAGTAAAGCAATAAAATCTATTGTTCTGGTCGATATGTACACTCTGGTTAATAAATATAGTAGGGAACCAAGCTATCCGCGAAACAGATACTATACAACTCGAAATATAAACTGAAATATAGTAATAATTACTTTTTTTTATTTATTATTAATTAATAAATAAAAACTGCTGTCTTTTTGGGTTTCGACCAATGTTACAGTGGAATTATTGACACGTAAATTATTAAAGAATAGAAATAACCGTCCTAATTATTTTATTTTAATTATATAATATTATACTCCATAATACAGTTTAATATTTAGTGTATGCAGTTTCTACTGGAAAAATGATTTAGGTAGTCCATTATGGGTACTATTACTTAATTATTTGATGGGTAAAGTAATATTGTATAAGTAATTGTATGTTGTGTGTTAGTTGTACCTCACCATATTCCACTCTTCATTTTTATTAATTTACATATTTCTCTTCTCATTCTTTAATTTTCATAAAACATCCTATAATCTATTCATTTTATATAAACACATAAAAAATTGTTTACAAGGGCTAGCAGAGCAAGTTTCGCGCACTAGCGAACCGTTTCAAACAGGTTCAAAAGCGCGGGAGTAGTCGTGACATCACACCATATAATTTACAAACGACGACGGAGATCCCAGCACTCGACCGCTTGATTTCAGATAAATTTTAAGTGTATACTTAAAATGGAAACAAAAAACTCCTTATTTTAAATATTGCATTGTACCGTTGTGTAAGAATACTACAATGAAAGTGCCAGATAAAGTATTTATAATATTGCCAGAAGATAAGATTCGTCGATCAAAATGGCAAAAAGCGTGTAGAAGAAATGAAAAAGACATTTCACAGACATGTAGGTCTCTACATGTGTGTGATTATTTTAATGTAAGTACATTATTAAATACTATATGTCTATCTACTAGTTTTTCGCAGGCAGGCAATAAAATATTCCGAATTCCGAATTATTGAATTTTAATTAGGGTAGGATTAAAGAAAGAATGTGTATACAATGTTAGAAAATAAGATTAGTAGATAGAATATAATTTAGTGATACTAAGTAAAGGTAATTTCCTGGTGCTAAAGTAAACAGCTATTTATTATTATACTCTTCGCAAATACGATAACGAAGAGTATATTGCATTTGATCGGGACATTTCTAAAATCGTTAATATCGCTCGCAAAGAAAAAATCATTTCGTTCGTCATCGAATTCTGAACAACTTTCAAAATGTCCGTCTGTTCATCTGTCCGTCCGTCACGTTTCTTGTAAGCACGATAATTAAAGAAAGAAAAGTCCGATCGAATTGAAATTTGGGCTATAAGTTAGTGTTAGCTAGAGGAAGAAATTCATTGTTTTGAAAAAAATCAAATAGTAAATAAAAAAATTATAGGACATTTTATTTAAAAATATGAATCTACAGAGGGCTGCAATTTTCAATGTGCTACTAAAATTGAAGTAATTTTCTATAGACACCAAAAAATACTGTAAAATATACGACCACAAATTTCGCCTACGCAGTCGGCATCATCGGGAGATGAAAAAAAGTTGAAAATTAAATATGTTATCAATATATTAGGTATTGTAAGAATGAATCTTAGTTTATACTATAAAATATACTGCCACGCATTTCGCCAATACAGTCGGCACCATCGGGAAAGAAAAATTAAATATGTAGTCAATACATTAGGTATTGTAAGAATGAAGTTTATAAGACAAACACAAGATTCTTTTCAAAAAACTGCGAAGAGTATCCTACAGAATGTGCAACAATTATATAAAAGTTCAATAACACTACTGTCTGCGAAGAGTAAAATGTTTACCTCTAGTATATATAGTATATTGCAAATACCTTTCCCTTGCGCTTTAATTTATTCTATTCAAATCTTACATTTATCTATTATGTGAATGATAACACGACACAATCACTTATTTCCCTTTCCCCAGAACATAGTACGAAAATACCTACGATAGGTAATTATACATTTGCGCAACATTTTCTTTGCAGCAAATGTCTTCTATAGACACTTTACACGTGTGTACAAAAAAAAAACACGAAAAATATAGAAGTGGCTGTTGTAAAGAATTACCCTAAATTCTTTCAAACATAAGACAAAGTCTGCTAAAAAAGCTTAGTTGCGACTAAGCATTTTGTAGTTATTTCATTTTATTCCGTGATCAAGTCATAACTATTTTATGTTTATAAATTATTACTAAAAGCTAAAAAAATACATACTTCTCTGCCTTGACCCCGCGGACCTCTCCAAGGGAAAACTTTCACTATTTTGTATAAAAGATGCCACCATAAACATATCCACTTTAGGCAAATTATCAGATTGGCCCTTTGAAAAACCTTGTTCGGTCATTTTAAAATATCTGTACAACTACAATAAGCGGTACTATAAAACACAAATATATATTTATATCAGAACAGTCACTAACAAATCAACCAAAGTCTAATAACACCATATTGTACATATGTTTATATAGAATGTCATACTTTGTTAATTTGTATGTATTAGTATTTTTAAGTATTTTATGAATGAATTGATTTTTAGTTTTCTTTTTTCTGTATATAATATATGTATGTATTAATATAAATTTTACTCTGTACCCCATACAAGTTGTAAATAATCTACTTAATTGTGAATAAAGATTTTAAATTGGAATTGGAAAACATCTGATTGTGTTGCTTCCAGAGCTGTCACAATTACCCATTAAAAGTAATTGAAGTACCAATTACCAATTATCAATCAAAGTAGTAAATATTTCCATTACCAATTACTCCTCATTTTACACAGTACTTCAAGTATCAATTACTCGTCGAAAATAATTTTTTTTTTTCAAGTAAAGGAATTCAATTACTTTACCTTACTATACTCTATTTAATTGAATTACTTTGAATGTAATTGAATTACCAAAACTAATTGATAAATCGACTGAAAATAAAAGAAATTCAAATACCTACCAAAAAAGAGGCACAATGTACATGTATTTTTAAATAATTATTAGGTCATCAAACACGTATGTAGGTAATATTCTACCAAGCTATTTTACATATATAGGTACTAAATTTAAAATAAAATTTTCAAGTCTAAAAGAAATTATTGTGTTGACAAGAAATGGTCTACACACCGACATACATACAGACAGATATTTTTTATTCGATATTTGAGTTCAACGTGAAACGCCTTTCTGTGCAAAAATTTTGTTTCTACAATCATTATTAAAAAATGTTGTCAGTGTAACTAATATTAATAGGTATTTGATTAAATCAAATAGGTAAAATAATAGATATTGCCAATATCGGAGATATATGTATAACATATATTAATATTTAAAAAAATAGTAAAGAACAAATTTATTATTTAATATTTACTTACCTTGCCAGACAACTTTTTAAGAATTAAAAACACAAGGACACAAATAAATAAAAACATGCAATCACAGCTACTGTATACTGTGTAGTGCACTGGATAACTGAAAGAAAACGAAAATACTGTCAAACGACAAGCTCAGACAAGTTATTAAAGCCGAGCGCGTTGCGATTTTTCTCGGAATATTTTCGATACAATTTCAATTATTTTAAGGTAATTAAAATATCTGAAAGGAATTGAATTACTCAAAAGGAATTGAATTATTTGTTCAGTACTTCAATTACCAAAAACAATAAAACAATTACCAACTACAATTACTTTTACAAAAGTAATTCAAATACCAATTATTTTAAGGCGTCCAAAAAAAGTAATTGAATTAAAGTAATTTAATTACTTAAAAATAATTAAATTACTATATCAATTCTTTTAATTGAAGTACCTGACAGCTCTGGTTGCTTCCCGGCGCGACGACTACCGAATATTGTATGGTGTGACGTCACAGTCAATAGTAGCTCGTTTCGGGCCACTTTAATTTTATCGCTGTTTAGATCCTTCATACTGATCGCGTGGAATTAGAAATCTTATTTTTTTATGAAGTACACGTTTTATTACAACGTTACGCTATGTTTTTTAGTATTATTTTTATTTTTAAAATTATAGGCAAGTTCCCTATTATTATTGTAAAATTGTATGATATAAAAGTACATAAATAATTATTTATTATTTTTTCTATTATTATAATTACAAAATATAAACAAAATAGTAAGTAAATACATACTTAAAATATATATATCAAATCAAAACACTATTACAAATTTCACGGAGGGTTTTTGCTGTTTTTATATATCCGCCGCTGAATAATTTTGCTCTTGACTATACCTTCACTCAAGCAGTTTATAGCCGGCTTAGTTACGGTGTGATTCCCAGTAGAGGCAGCACTTCCTTGCTCCATTTATACTGGCAAAGGTACTTATTTAGAAAATTATTTTTAACGAAATGGTACGGAATAGAAATATGAAACTTGCTGAACATAATTATGAAGGTTCATTCTAGAAGCCTTGTATGAATTTTACCGATTTATGTCAATAATTATGGAGCTAGTCACATTCAAATTTTACCTATATTTACAGTGTATATTTTTCCTACATGAAGTGAAAATTAATTAAAATAAGATACATGTATTCTCTAGTGCACCTTCATCTACCGCTCTTCCAAATTTGGTGTAATTTGACCAAACCGTATGGACGAAATAAATTTTGAAAAATTACCTTACAAACACAAGTCGGATTAGCCCTCTTAAGAAATAAGATCTTCGTAGAAAATCATATTTTACAAGTGTCATTTTAAAGAAAAAATTTTCTGTCTTAGAGTAAATGCACTTGTTCGCACTGTATATTTTTTGTTGCCATGGAGCATAGGCGTATCCAGAGACGGGGGGGGGGGACTGTTGGACACTTCTGAAGACTCTTCGATGACAGATCGCAAATATTATTTTAATATCAAATTTTTATAAAATAACATATGTTTTCTCTTGAATTTAAATTATATTTATATTTATTAAAATAGGTAAGGTCGGCATAACGAAGAAAACCAAAGTTTCAATTAGTCGGCGTTTCGTGTATTTTGACACATCCTCAGGACTATTTAAATTAGGTTTTCCTTGTAAAAATATATCACTAAATACTTTAATTGTTAAAGTAAAAAATTGTTCAATTTAATTTTTTAAAGTAAAAAAAAATAAATTAAATTATATTATTCTAAAACTGAGTTTCTCAGAGGTTTCCTTCGCCTCACTTGCCGGTTTCTGCAAATTAGTTGTGTCGTGTATATTTTACCAACTTAAATATATATAAAATGTACACTACAACTAATCAAAAATCTTAAAGATATTTTCCCCCATATTTATGATCTATTAAAATTATTTGCTGTTATACCAGTTTTAACCGCTACTCCAGAAAGAAAGTAGTTATTCTACACCGAGGCGGCTGAAAGTACAAAATAGACAAACTTCCCTGGCTTTAATAAATATTTATTATCACTTCAATATACATTGATGTAGTAGAAGTGTTGAACAAAATGGGCCGAAAAGTTCGTAGAATAAATATATTTTTTTAAATTAGTATTTTAATCATAATTTTTGTTTTGCTAATTTTCCTTGGTTTTTGTATTTTGTTCACTTTATAATTTTAAGAACATATTTTCTTTCGTATATCGAGGTAGGTATAAGATAGTTATGTATAATATAATAAAAATATTAAAAACTCCAGTATGTAGTAGGTACAGTCTTATTTACTGCGATTTAATAGTTGTTTAATATTTATGTAAAAGTACATGACATATGGATCTATCTAGTAAGGCTTTCCATGAAATCCTTGTTGCAAGGCAGCTCCCTTAGACAGATCCAAATGGCCTTGTCTGTGTCATGGAGAGATTATTATTTTTATGTTAAATAAATGTTGCTTGTGTATATACCCTGTGTCCTAAATTCGATGCTCACCATTGCGATCTCGGAAACCATATGAACTACAAGGCCGATTAAATGGAATAAGTTTTAGCAAATTTTATGTTGATTCCAAATCCGTTAAGAAATCACGTCTAACTAAACCGTTTTTGGGATTTTTCAAAAAAACGAATATTTTGTGATTTATTTTTTTTGGCTGTAGTCAAGTAATCCTTGGTCAGACAGGTTTTAGATTTTTACATTAGGACACTTTTTAGATATATTTTGATGTAGAAACGAATGTTCGATAGCCTTTTGTTTTCGTGATATCCGAGGTAACTTTTGTTTTTCTTATGGCAGTCATATTGAATTTTTTGTTTTTCAGATTGCGCTTAAAAAGAGCTTTCAAATGATGTATCACAAGCCGAGGAAAAATTGTTTTTCAAGGGACTAATTTAAGAAAAGTTACAAAACAATATAGTAGGCCATGGAAAATCAAAAAATTATTTTGGTTTCATGGATATACCTAATACCAACCATTATAAAAAATAAACGTAATATTAAGGTTACCAGTTTGATATGTTTAAATAATTTAAATTTTTTTGTTAAAATACTGGCAAATTAACATAATAGAACAAATGATAATAAAGAAGTAAGAAGATTTAATAAAACTATTCAATATGACCTCCATTTAGCTGAATACAGTTTTGACATCTACTTCACTGAGCTGATTTACTTTTCTGAGAGTATTATCTGAGTTATTGTGCCGAAAACGTTCCTAACTCTGTCTTCCAAAATATCTATAGTTTCCGGGCTTTTAATATCATACACTTAATTTTTCACCGTACCCCACAATTAAAAATCAGGAGGGGTTATATCAAGCGAGCGGGGAGGCCACAATACTGGTCCTCTATTTGAAACTATGCAGTTACCAGAGTTTTCCTGCAATAACCGTCTAACATTATTAGTAGTATTATGTGCAAGACAACCATCCTGTTGGAACCACAATTCGTTTATTTCTTGTTCTGTAAAAAGCTTTTTCTAGAAGTTTGCGATAGGCGGCTCCTGTTAAATTGTTGTGAAAAATGAATGGACCAATTAAATTGCGATCTAAAAATAATAATTAAGGAGAGAGTTATAGGCAGATCATAGGAGTAGAATAGGAAAGGCCGCACCAAACATTGAATCCTAACCTAGTTTGGAATTTTCTTTTCGTAGTTATATGCGGATTTTCTGTGGCCCAGTGGTAATAATTGTGCTTGTTAAAGACTCCACAATTTGTAAAAGGACTTTCATTGGTCCATATAACTCGATTGAAAATCACGTTGTTCTTCGTATTTCTAATCAAACCAACGACAAAATTCAAGTCTTCTATCAAAATCATTATTGTTTAAGGCTTGGACAATCGTAGGTTTGTACGGATTTTTCCTTTGTTTTGTCTTGTGTACAGTTGTCTTTGGAATATTTGTTTCGCCTGCAATTTCTCGCACTGATATGCGATTATTGTTAACAGCTTCGGGAATGTTATTTGTGCGGTCAACGTTATCAACGGGTATGATACTGGTCTCTTTTATTATCAAAACAGTTATTCCAGAAACTGTTCTATGTGGTTGCATTCTCTCCGGAAATGTTTCTACATACAAAGCCGATGCGTTTTGCGAATTTCTGTTTATTTTTAAATAACATTCTAACATCAAATTTTTCTTCATTTGAGAATTTGTGCAATAATCATACTCTTGAACAGTAATAATAAATATTCTTGAACAATTTACAATAATGCCATTACCATTTAGTAAACAACTGTCAACTAATATTAATTAATGCTTATTATTTGTTTTAAACCACAGCCTACTAAATTTAACTGAAAGTTATGTGAATTTGGTCGTTTTTAGAAAAGTGTTTTTTAAATTTTACTAATTCCTAACAACTTTGCATGCAAGAATGCATTGCTGAAGAAGATTTCTTAGTTCAAATTTTGAACACTTTATTGATAATTTTATGACAAATGGCAAGTGATACATCATCTGAAAGCTCTTTTTAAGCGCAATCTGAAAAACGAAACGAAATCCAATATGAAAAACAAAAGTTACCTCGGATATCTCGAAAACAAAAGGCTATCGAACATTCGTTTCTACACCAAAATATTAGCTCCAGAAAGTGTCCTAATAATGTAAAAGTCTAAAACCTGTCTGACCAAGGATTACTTGGTTACAGCCAAAAAGTGAAAACACGAAATTTTCGTTTTTTTTGGAAAATGTCAAAAACTGATTTCTTAACGGATTTTGAATCAAAATTTGCTAAAACTTATCCCATTTAACCGACCTTGTAGCTCTTACCGTTTCCGAGATCCCAATGGTGAGCATCGAATTTTGGACACACGGTATATGATTAATTTATATTAAGACGCCAACACCAACCACAAAAAGTTAAAAATATGTTATAAAGCCATAGTACTAGTGCAAACGATATTTCTCTTACATGAATTAAAGTCGTTAAATTTCGCCATTTGACAACCTTGGTTATTAATTGAAACATTACAATTAATGCATAACAAACGTCTTATTGCATAAAACATTTGACCATATATTTTTTTGTTTGTAATAATCATAATTAATTATTATGGTGACTTGCAAACAAATTAGTCTATTCATTAACATATGTAATTATTTATATATTTCAATTTAGTTGTCCAATACCGTGCACAAAATGTGCCTAAAAAAAATGTTGGAAATATAAATACAACTAATCACCGTAGATTTGCAATAAGAAGTATCCTTCCTGTGCAGAACAAGTTACGTAAGACATTCCATCAGCCGGAAGAAGTGTCAGCTCCACTTCCACTAAGACAAATGGGTTTTACTTTTAGCTTATAATCTTGTAAATTATATATAAATACCTAAATAAAGTACGTTCGTCATCAGCTTAAAGTCACCACCGATATGCTCCCTTTTTAGCACTATTTGTAGTGAGGCGTGCCAGAAAGAGAGCATCGAAGACGGCGCGGCGGCGACTTTAAGCTGACAACGATTGTACATCGAAAACTGTCAAAATTGTGTACTCCATTCCAAAATTTATTTCCTGATTTCAAAACATACATTTTTATCATAATCTGGAAATTGATTATTCTCACGACGCGACGCCAATACTTTCTATATCACTACAGATAGATGAGATAGAAAGTAAAAATAAAAGTAAAATAAAGTTTATTGTATATCCATTATCCGTGCACATGGAAACTAAATATTTTTCATAAAAGAGCGTCTCATTTATTTCCTTTAATTTTCGTTCAATAACAAAACTAAATATTACAATAATTCCAAAGATTTTGTTGACTAGCAGTCAAATACATGTTTATATTTACTTTCATAAACTCACGTACGCTCGATAACATTCCAGGAAAATTATGTTTTGTTTTTATTATGCATCTAATAAGAGGGGCTGGGCAAATAATTGTTGAATATCTATCTATGTATGTAAATACGTATAAATGCACATTTTTTTGTTTTATATCTATTCTAATTTTAGTATTTTAAAAAAATTACGTTGAATGTATTAAATGTATATGTTTTATATGTATTTGCGACCTACGAGGGTTGTTTTTACATTCTCGAACTGGGCAGTTTTAAATTTGCGTATGCCTTGGAAACTTGTATATCAATTTACAGAACAATTGCAGCATTATTAATTTCATTAACTGTCAGTTTGTGTTGTCGCGCATTGTTAATTTCTCAAAACGAATAACATCGAATACCGTGCTGTTATAAAATTACTTACGAAACAAAAAAAGAAAACCAAAAAATGTTGGTTGTGTACGGGAATGATTGTCTTTCCATGTCAACTATCTGCGAGTGGTCAAAACTGTTTAAATATGGTCGAGAATCATTGGATGATGATACCCGTCAGGTCGCCCTGTTGATATGATCACTTCAGATATTGAAAGAACCAAGAATTCTTCATGCCTACCTTGATATGACAAAGGTTACTGCAAGATAGGTTCTCGAATGCTTTTCCAAATGCGTGTTCGGGTAGACTCGTGTGAACAGCCCTTGGCGCTTCGTGCAGAAAAACCAGATTTAATTATCAGCCGACTTGTCACTGGAGATGAAACGTCGGTTAATTATTATGGTCCTGAATCGAATCAAGAGTCGATTTAGTGGCATATCAAGGGCTTTAGACCTCCCAGGAAGTTTAAGGAAAACTAATGAAATGACAAACATCTTTTGGGATTGTCAGGGAATTTTTGTATATTGATTATCTGAAGAAGGGTAGAGCAGTAAAGGAAGAGTATTAGTCAACTTTAATGCATCGCCTCAGAGATTCTATTAAAGTGAAAAGACGCGGAAAACTGACGCGAGGTGTTTTGCTGTTCCATGACAATGCACCAGTGCACAAGTCAAGATATGCAAAAACTGCTGTTGTTGATCGTGGCTTCGAAGAAATTGAACACCGTCCTTATAATCCAGATTTAGCACCCAGTCACTACTTTTGTTTCCGAATTTCAAAAAAGCACTTAGTGGTACAAAATTTAGAGACAATGACGAACTTATAACAACTGTTGAGGGCCATTTTGTGGAGCAATCAAATGAATAGTTTTACAACGGATTAAAGATGTTATTGAAACGATGTAATACCTGTATTCAAAAGTAACTGTACTGAAAATTAAGTTTTTTGTTGCCTCTCTAGTCTTTTGTATTCATATTCAGTGCGACAATATGAAGTGTTAAAAAAACAACTTGCCCATGCAAATGAAAATGTAAGGCTTAAAGAATCGATGTGTTATTTAAACTGTCACAGTCACTGTTAATGTCAGTTAGCGTGTTGAATAATTTTGTAATGACATTTTCTCAAGAGCACAAAACTTTCAGACCCCAGCCGTACATTCGCAATGGGAGGGAAGGTTGATGGACAATGGCAGTATCTTATTGAAGACTGTTTAAAAGATTTTGGAGTGATTTTCTAATGTTTTTGATTACATTACGATGTACAGGATGGACAAATTTCGATATTTGTATAGGGTAACTCGGTAACTGTAAGAGATACAAAAAATGGAATACACATTCTCGATCTCTTTTTTGAGACAAATTGTATATGAATTTCCTCTAAGATCATGTGGCATTATTCAATGGGATTTCTTTTTTATGGTATTGTTACGCCACTGGACTGTGCAGACTGGTTAGATTAGGCTGGAATTGTACACGAACGGCCGGAAATATTCTGGAGTGCTCTAGACTGGGTCAATGGATGTATAAATAAGACGTACGGCGGGCCGAGATTTAGTCTGAAGTCGAACGTGAGAGAGTAAAGAAGAAATACGAAAGAGACTTATAAGTGTTCAGTTGTGATTATAATTAGGACAGTGATTAATCTATTGTTGTTAATTGTTAATTAGTAAATAAAGTAGTGATTAAGTGTTACCTGGACTTTCAATCAACGAATCTACGAGTAGAGGTGTTTGTGTGGATAGCAAACACGTAACAATTTGGTGTCGGAAGTGGATTGGAAGAGAAATTTCTGGAAAATTCGAAAAGGTTCTACAGTGTTCTTCTCAGAAATTAGTGGTAACACGGAGAATTAAGCTACTGGACAGTGTTTGGAGGACTATTTCTGGACTGAGTAGTGACTTTAAAGTGGATTTTCGAGAAGTTTCTAGAACATTCGATTTAGAAATAGTTGCAAATACGCGAGTGCCGCTAATAATAACGTGTTGTAGACTGAGAAAAAGGACTACTAGTGCAAATTCGGGAAAATTCTAGAACATTCTATTTGAAAACAACAGGAGATATGTGAATTGTGTCGACGGGAACGTGCTGTAGACTTGAAAACAAGACTATAAGTGATTTTTAGTGACAATTCTAGAACATTCGATTTGGAAACCACAGAAGATACGTAAACTGTGTTAACGGGAACGTGCTATAGACTCAAAACAAGACTTTTTTAGTGATATTTCGTGAAAATTCTCGAACATTCCATTGCACAATTAGTGGAGATAAGTGAATTTTGTCAACACAAAAGAAGTATAGACTCTAAATAAGACTTTCTAGTGCTGTTTCGAGATTTTTCTGGAACAATCCATTATTAAAATAGACGTGATATCAACATTTTACGGATTTTGAACTGATTTACGTGTCGTGAGTTAATGCCAACAACAAGAAGTATGGCGGAGAAGCAAACACAGGACATGCTTGCAGCATTGTTCCAACGGATGGACGAACAGAGAAAAATTATGGAAGATCAAGAAAGAAAGGGACCAGGAAGTCAGGCGAATTCTTAAGTTGGCCAGGCATAAGCTTAGTAGTGAGGCTTTAGTACATGCACTGGAGATTGAGGCTGCCTATAAGGATACCACACAATCAAATCAGAGAGTACGAGCTGTGAGTGTGGAGGAAGACAAGCCAGACAACACAACACAAAACCTGATATCTGATCTACACAAGATGTTGACCCAACTACTGACAAAATCGGGCTCCCAGCAGCGACAAGACCAACAACGAAGTAGTGGGAGGCCAACTGGAGACATCCGTTGTTATATGTGTGGCAAATTGGGCCATATTAAGAGGAACTGTCATGAGCTCAACATTCAAGATCCGAGACAAACCCAACAGCAAAGTAGTGGGAGACAGAGTGGAGGACGCATGCGCTGTTATAAGTGTGGCAGAGTGGGCCATATTCAGAGTAACTGTCGTCAGCGCATCCCTGACAGGGTCGCAGTAATGGAGAAGCCGCAGGAAAACTGGCGAGCTGGTACTTCGCGGAATATAACAGATGGTCTTTCCAAAAGACCGTGTCAGAAAGACTGCAAGCCTTGCCACCGTAAGGAAGAACAACAAAATGTACAAATAATGAAGACCGTTAAGATTGATGTTCCGGATTATTGGACAAAAGAGTCGTTAAGGGAAGCGCAGTTAAACGATAACGAGATTGGTCCTATTCTGAAATGGAAAGAAGAAGGACCCGACCCGATTGGAAGGACATTTCAAATAAATCAGTGGGGCTGAAGGCTTTATGGGCACAATGGGACTCCCTTATCGTAGAGGATGGACTGCTGAAGAGAGCGTGGGAAAGTCCAGATGGGAGGAAAGTTACTTGGAAATTGTTAATCCCCAGGTGTCACGTAGCAGATGTACTTCAGCAAGTGCATAAAGGAACGTCTGGCGGACATTTTGGCATCAACAAAACTCTGACAAAAAGTAAGACAACGTTTCTACTGGGTAAACAGTCGTCAAGATGTGGAGGCTTGGTGCCGCCAATGTGAAGTTTGCGCGGCAAGAATGGGGCCGCAAATAAGAAATAAGCAATATAACGCCAGGGCTCCATTTGAGCGAATTACCATTGCAAGTGATCGTATGAAGACTCGTTATGATCTTAAGGCTAATTCAGGAGGGTACCAGGTGGAAGATTTGGTTTGGCTATATAACCCACAACGGAAGAAAGGCAGGTCCCCGATGCTTCACCCGCCCTGGGAAGGTCTTTACACTGTCGTAACCAGACTAAACGACGTTGTATATAGAATTCAGCAAAATCCAAAATCCAAGATGAAGGTGGTGCATATAGAGAGACTAGCCAAGTATGCAGGGAACAATGAATTGCCTGATCGGGACGTTCAGGCTTAAGGAGGGGGCAGTGTTACGCCACTGGACTGTGCAGACTGGTTAGATTAGGCTGGAATTGTACACGAACGGCCGGAAATATTCTGGAGTGCTCTAGACTGGGTCAATGGATGTATAAATAAGACGTACGGCGGGCCGAGATTTAGTCTGAAGTCGAACGTGAGAGAGTAAAGAAGAAATACGAAAGAGACTTATAAGTGTTCAGTTGTGATTATAATTAGGACAGTGATTAATCTATTGTTGTTAATTGTTAATTAGTAAATAAAGTAGTGATTAAGTGTTACCTGGACTTTCAATCAACGAATCTACGAGTAGAGGTGTTTGTGTGGATAGCAAACACGTAACAGTATTTTTAAAAAAATTCAATCTTTAAGGTTCCTATTCCTGACATTGACCATCTTCAAGTTAGATTAGCAGAGA
>JANEYF010002786.1:0-323043 GCA_029963845.1 Rhamnusium bicolor
GTCACTGGTAACCAAAACAACTAAATTGTGGTATTTGCAACATTAGCAGAATAAGCATTCAGCTCAGATTGTTGTTGAATGTCACTGTTTACATTTGAAAACATTACCATATATGGTTGTCTTAAATTTAGGGACTGTGGAGAGGGGAGCGCGCTTGGGTCCGCCCTTGCGAACGGAACAAAACCGAAGCCCGCACGTTTATTGAGATCAGATTATATTAGTTATTCAGAGCTTGTAAACTCGGATAAAGTTAGTGCTTAAAGTGGTAATATTGAAAGGGCTGGCGGTGGCGGACCGTTAGTTCTTTTCTGCAGAATTGTTTCTGTTCTCATTTTATAATTAATCGTTTATCAAAAAAAAAAAATAATAAATTTGTTAATTTTATTATGGAGTTTGATCCTGAAACTACCCCCGTATCTTCGCCATCTCCGACATCAGAAGTGGTCGAACAGCCAGAAATGCCTTTAGATTTTCGTGAAGTGACATCGCAAAGTGCGCGAGGAATAAGTGCACGAAAAATTAGAGATGACACTAGAAGCTAGCGGCTTCTACAAGTGCAACAGTAGCAACTGTCTCAAGTTTTTCCTTACCTTCATTTAATCCGTCCTCAAAATTTGCGGATCCAGAAGGATGGTGTGCCATCGTAGATTTATGGGTTGCTAAATATAAACCCGATACCATGGAGCTGATAATGTTAATATCAAAAGCTTTAAAAGCTGTTTTTGTAAAGCCTTTGGATCCACTCCGAGCAGTTTTCTGAAGCTGTCAACGGCAGAAAAAATGCTCCAGAAGACACTTCTTTAATCGATGAAATGCTCAATTCAATGCGAACCATATTGGCACTCCTTAAGTCTAAAGAAAGCGACGAAGCTTTTGCTGTTCTCGTAGCTTGTTACTTTGGTTCAACGCGTGAGAGTTTTGTTAGAAGAAGGTTTCAAACAGAGCATCCAAAAGATGCCAAAAGTATGTGTGCTATGTTGCAAGGGAGACTTGGTGGTAAGCGACCGACGCTATTTCCCTCCGGTCCACATACTGGAGCGAAGCGTCGAGCCTTATCACCCAAGCAAGAAAGAAGTTCATATTTCCCAGGAAAATGTCATGAATGTGGACGAACGGGACATCCATCTATTCATTGACGAAGTCGTTTAGCCAGAGCTCATAAACCCCATCGTAATCAAGAATACAAGGAGGTTACCTGTTACAAGTGTGGAAAACCAGGTCACATATCACCCGACTGTCCTGCCGCCCAGAGAAAATCGAGAAATGAGGTTCCTGAGAAGCGAGTCAGCCTGTGTGAAAAGCAGACCCTACCAGTTGGATAATTAAAGCTGAAATCTGGTGAGCTCTTTCCTTTTTGTTAGATACAGGCTCAGATTGTTCTCTTGTCAAAGAACGCTGTGCAAAACATTTTGATGGTAAACGTTTTTATGATTTAAACTCTCTGAAGGGTATTGGTTTTGGCTCTTTCTTAAACACTGCTCAAATTTTAGCAACCGTAGTCATTCAAGAAATTTGCGTTGAAATTTTATTTCATATAGTGCCTGATAGTTTTATGTCTGCTCAAATTATTATTGGTAAAGATTTAACAGCACAAGATATTTCTGTGAAATACAATACACGGTTTATTTTTTTACAGAGAATTTAATATACAAAAGTTGGAACGAGAAGTTGTGAATTTTAGTGCTATAGAAACCAATTTGACAGGTTCTGACAAACAAAAATTTAACAAAAGTATTGTCTAAATATCAGAATAATTTTGTTTTGGGTTTTCCAAGCGAGAGAGTTAGAACAGGTAGTTTGGAAATAAAGTTAAAATCCAAGCGAGAGAGTTAGAACAGGTAGTTTGGAAATAAAGTTAAAAGATCCGACAAAATATGTTCAAAGGAGACCTTATCGCTTATCTCCTGCCGAGCGGAACATTGTGCGGGGTAAAATAGATGAATTATTACGTGCTAACATCATTGTGCCCAGTAGTTCAGCCTTTTGGAGTCCTGTAATTCTAATTAAAAAGAAAGATGGCTCTGATCGTATTTGTGTTGATTATCGAGAACTTAATTCCAATACTATACCTGATAAATACCCATTACCACTAATAAATGATCAAATAAATAGGCTACATGGCGCTTAATACTTTACGACACTTGATATGGCTTCTGGTTTTCATCAGATACCTCTTCACCCAGAGTCCATTGATAAAACAGCGTTTGTCACTCCAGATGGGCAATACGCTTATCTGACTGTTCCTTTGGTCTTACAAATACACCAAACGTCTTTCAACGTGCTATTAATGCAGCTTTAGGTGATTTACGTCACACATATGCTATTCTTTATATGGACGACGTTTTAATACCATCATCTTCCATTTCTGAGGGTCTAGAGCGTCTAGACTGTGTTTTAAAGACTTGTAAATGCCGGCTTCTCTTTTAATTAAAAAAAAAAAAAATAATTTAAGTTTCTTAAGCTAGAAGTCGAATACCTTAGATTTCTCGTGCGAGCTGGAGAATTACGTCCTAATCCTTGCAAAACTGCTGCTCTTATACATTCTCCTTTACCAAAAACACCTACACAGGATCGTCAGTTTCTTGGCCTTGCGTCCTATCTCCGACAATTCATAGCCGCACCATTGTATCAGTTAACAACGTCAATCGGTAAAACAATTAAGTGGCTTCCTAAGCATGAAGAAGCACGAAAAAGTTTGATTAACTTTCTTACATCTGAACCAGTTTTAATGATTTTTGACCCTAAACTTCCTATAGAACTTCATACTGATGCCAGTGCTGAGCGTTATGGAGCAATACTTTTTTTCAAAAAAAAAAAAAAAAAAAAAAAAAAAAAAAAAAAAAAAATTCGAAACTTCATCCTGTAGTGTATTTCAGTAAACGCACAACCGCGTACGAATCTCGTTACCATTCGTACAATTTAGAAACACTTGCATTAATAAAAGCCGTTAAGCACTTTCGCCATTTCCTGTATGCAAAACACTTTACTGTCTATACAGATTGTAACTCCTTAAAAGCTTCTTATAGAAAACGCGACTGCCAGAGCACACCGGTGGTGGGCATATTTACAATCGTTTAATTGTGATATAGCTTACAAACAGGGAAAACGTATGAAACACGCAGATTTCTTTTCCCGAAATCCAGTTCCAAAACAAAATGACATAACCGTTACCCGTCAAGAAAATATATCATCTCAAAGTGTTTACGTTCTTGACCTACGCAAGTATTGGCTTACAGTCGCACAGAAACGCGATGACAAGATCATCAAAATAATAGTCTCACTAAAATCAAATGAACTTGACCCTGAACTAACTAAAACATACGATCTTCGAAAAAATGTGCTGCTCTGCAAGATTGAAAGAAACGGTCGATCATATTATTTACCAGTTGTCTCTAGGTCAGTAACGTGGTCAGTAATAAATCACGTACATACAGATTTGAAACATTTAGGATGGCAGAAAACATTAGATAAGCTATATGAACTGTATTGATTTCTTAGAATGTCTCGTACAGTTAGAAAATTTGTGGAGAATTGTTTAATTTGTAAAACATCTAAAACTAAATCGGGAAAAGCTCAAATTATTGTACACGCAATACCTAAAGTTTCTCAACCATTGCATACTATCGAGCATATTATCCACATAGACATTTCCGGAAAATTAACTGGAAAAAGTGATACGAAAGAGTATGTTTTCGTTATCACAGACGCTTTTTCGAAACTTGTTATTTTGCGCCGCATTCGATGTCTTACTGGTATGTCAGCTGTTAATTGTTTAATAGAGTTTACGCACTTATTTGGTTGTCCTTCGCGTATAATTAGCGATCAAGGTAAATGTTTTACAAGTAGCGAATTTAAAGCTTTTTGTTCTAACTTTAATATTGAATTGCATTATATTGCACATGGTACAGTCGAGCAAATGGTCAAGTAGAACGAGTAATGCAGACATTAAAGAGTATTTTAACTACCATTGAGTCTGAGGGCGAAAAAAGTTGGCAAGATAGTTTAGGTGAAGTTCAATTAGCCTTGAACTGTTGCAAAAATAGAGTGACAGGGTTCAGCCCTGCAGAGATTTTATTTGGTACCATAATCCGTTCATTAGAGTTACAAAAGATATGTTCAAAATATTTTGAAGTGATTGAGGATAACTTACCGTTATCTGAAATTACGCGATTGGCTAGCAAAAATATGGCAAAAGTAGCGCAAACAGATGCAGACAGAAATAATAGTGGGAGAGCCACTATCAAACCTTTTTCAGTGGACGACTTTGTTTACAGTAAAGTTAATGAACGAATGATTTCTAAACTTAACCCGAAATACCGAGGACCATTTAAGATTACTAAAATTTTAGAGAATGATTGTTATGAGGCAATGAGATCAACAAAAAAAAAAGGCAAGGGGGCCACTTTTAAATTTGCTTATGAACAGCTTATTACTGTGCCGCAAGGGCAACGTGAAGTTCTAAGTGAGTCTGACAATGAGAAAAAGAGAGAATAATCTGAGATAATCTAAGCAAGGTAACTTGTACTTTACTTGCAGTTACGAATCTTGAGAAGTTTGTTCTTGATTGATGACTTTTATGCTTGTTGCTATAAAGCCATGTATAGTTTTGAGTCGATCCCGCAATGCCGGAAGAAATACAGAGTTATTTACTTGTTAATCTTTGTTGAGTTGATCCCGGAGTTTCCGGAAGAGATACAGTAGAGTATTCTAGTTGAGCCCGGAGTTTCCGGAAGAGATCCTAAGAAAAAAAAAGGAAAAAGTATCTGTTGGTCGAACCCGGTAAATTCGGAAGAGGTACAAATGTTACCTAAGTATGATTAGTTGGTCGAACCCGAATCCGGACGAGGTACAGGCGTTACCTACATCTAAGAGGTACATGTGCTACCTAGTTCTTTTATGTGATCCCTTGTGTAACCTAGTATGTTTACTTTGTAAAAGTATGAATTAGAGGCACATTTTGTTGATTGTCAGAATGGACGAGCGTTCCTTTTAGTTTCCTGAAACTTGATGTTGTTTTTGAGATGTTCGATGTCAAGTAAAGAAGTGCCCGAGGACGTGCACAATGTCAGAATGGCCGTGTCGGCGCCACCCAGTCACTGGTAACCAAAACAACTAAATTGTGGTATTTGCAACATTAGCAGAATAAGCATTCAGCTCAGATTGTTGTTGAATGTCACTGTTTACATTTTGAAAACATTACCATATATGGTTATGTCTTAAATTTAGGGACTGTGGAGAGGAGCGCGCTTGGGTCCGCCCTTGCGAACGGAACAAAACCGAAGCCCGCACGTTTATTGAGATCAGATTATATTAGTTATTCAGAGCTTGTAAACTCGGATAAAGTTAGTGCTTAAAGTGGTAATATTGAAAGGGCTGGCGGTGGCGGACCGTTAGTTCTTTTCTGCAGAATTGTTTCTGTTCTCATTTTATAATTAATCGTTTATCAAAAAAAAAAAAATAAATTTGTTAATTTTATTATGGAGTTTGATCCTGAAACTACCCCCGTATCTTCGCCATCTCCGACATATATATGTATATATATATATATATATATATATATATATATATATATATATATATATATATATATATATATATATATATATATATATATATATATATATATATATAAAATATATATATATAAATATATATATATATATATATATATATATATATATATATATATATATATATATATATATATATATATATATATATATATATATATATATATATATATATATATATATATATATATATATATATATATATATATATATACGGTTAATTACGAACAGTAAAAATGATGAAATTAATCGGGTATTCCCGCATAAAGAAAAAATTTGCAAGGTGGAAAAATGCAAAATTGCAAATGGCAGAAAGATGCAAACCGTAGACACGTGTTTCTGACTAATTGGTCTTCATCAGCACGGTGTAGCTGAGTTAAAATTGGAATTATATATATATATATATATATATATATATATATATATATATATATATATATATAAAAGAGCAAACTTATCAAGTTAACAATACACATGTATTATTATCTGTCAAACTTATTTTAGTTTCCACTATGCACAGCACACTTTTATTATTTGCAGCGTTGTTTTGTTGACAAAATGAACGTTTTGAATATCGTTTTATTCAATTTCCACGACATACTTGATAAGCGTATTTTCTCGATATTTTAATTATTATCTATCAAAGAACTTGTGTATTTGGGTTAATATCAAACCGATTTTCGATTTGAAGATATCAATGGATTTGCCGTGAAAATTAGTATTTAACTACTGGGTGTCTAAAAGATGTTGCCATTTGAAAAAGTTTACATAATTACCAATTAGTGATTTTGGATATTTTGGTTGGTCGTAGCTATTAAACCAATTCGAAAAATCTCACGTTTACATTTTTCTCCTATCGTTTTGGTCCATTTAATCGATTTGAGTACATTCACTGTACTCTGGATGCGAAAATAAAAATAGCCCTAAAAATCAAGTAGTCTCAAAATTTTGCAAAAAAACTATGCAATCGTACTTAAAATCGTTTCTGGATTCAAAAATGTAAGAATATACAAGGTGTTTCGCTTAAAATTTCAAAGTTGGGATCATTTCCGGGTAAACCGGAAGTAATGTCTTGTGGAAGCTATGGCTTGTCTAATGATTCTGTTGGCACCCGTTATAACAAAAATAATCATGGTTCTAAGATGGAACCTGGGGTACTCCAAGGAAGACCTCATTATTAAAGCTGCAAATCATTTCTGTGTATCATGGTCGTAGAGTACAGATGTACTTATTGTCGCCGGCATTCAGCTTGACCGCGAAACTCTTTCTCCAGTCCAGTCTATTATTAAGTCACTTGGGCGTATTGCATATTGTTTTTGTGTTTTTATTTTATTTATTGTACTGTAATGTAGACATTAATTTAATAATAAAGCATGGCAGACGTACGCAGGGGTAGAAAACGGCCATTTGCTGACAAAGTGAATAAATTCATAGGTGAATTCCCAGATTTATTCTGTGATGGTGCTAAAATAATTTGTAAAGTGTGCGAGAAAGATCTGATGTGCTGGGATAAGCGTGATTGTGGACTTCACGCAAATAGTGTACACCATAAAAATAAAAAAAAATGGCGTGCCTTCGACAACACAGTTTATGTTTGATTTACTATTAATGCTGATTGCCTGTGATGTTCCGCTGCACATACTCCATAAACAACTATTTCGAGAGTTCTGGAATAAATACAATGCCCAGGTGAAGTTACCAAGTCGCACAACGTAATGTAACTATCTACCAACTGTACACGTAGACATGGTAAATGAGATGAAATGTGAATTAAAAAAATACACGGCTGTGGTTATCTGTTGATAAGACAACAGATTGTAAAAAAAATCTATTTTAAATGTTAGTACGAGTACTGGATCCTCTTAAACTGACAGTTCCACTGTTACTAGCTAGCAAAAGACCAAGTCAGTGTACTAGCGAAACGATTACCAGGGTGGTACTGGAGCCGTTAGAAAAATTTATACTGTCAAAAAGTCAAGTGTTTATGTTTGTGACTGATGGCGCCGCACTATGGGCCGATGGTGGAGGCGCCGTCTCAAAAATCTGTAACTTTTTTATTTGTTACTATTGACACATGAAACTCGGTATACAGATATAAAGAAAAGTCTGACGTTCAGTAATGACGGTAAATAATTTTTATTTTGTTTTTATACATTTCATTTTATAATTGTATAATGATAACATACAGCGTGTAATTTATGTACATAATTATATGTAAATAAATATTTATTGTAATAGTTGCAAGGCTTCTTCTTCAAGTTCCACAATCTTGCGTGACACAGATTGTCTTAAGCTCGTTATATAAGGATCTGATGTATACAATAAAGTATGAAAGGCATCTTCGTTAGTAGCTTTTCGGGAACATTTGCGAGAATGATGTAACCTGAAACGTTTATAATCCTTATATCTGGATTCCTGTGCATCTTCGGATAACTGGCCAGGTGGTAAAAGTGCATTATATCGAATTATGTTTTCTCCATGAATGAGTGCTTTATGTACAGAGGAGGGCATATAGTACCATGGATATATGCTCACATATAATTCGGCTGTTCTAAAAGCATATCCACCAAACTTTTTGGCATTGATTGCCACACCACTTGACTTTGTCTGAAGTAGTATGCGAAATCTCATAATTAATTCTTCATCAACTCCAGTAATTTGTGCAGTGCCAGCAGAATTGGTAAAGAACCTTCGAGTGGTATTTCCGCCATTACTAGTTCCACTGATTTGTCGAGGTTTATGAATTAGTAATCCTAATTCTTTCCGAAACTGCTCCTGTACATAAGCTTTTTTAGATTGCTTTTGCTTTTTCATGTCCTCTGAGGTTACTGACCATTTTTTAAATAATAAATTATATGAAACATGAAGTACTAACTCCATAAATCGAATCCATGCATGTAAAGATGAGAGTCCAAATCTATAATGCTCTTCATTCTCAGGTCTCTGTTTAACACGTTCCAAATCGTTCATTTCTGTTGGTTTTGCAAAACATTTATGGCATGTGGCACTTGACGGAGTATTTGTTACTACTTGTGTAACCTTACCATCTATCATTGTAAAGAACAGCTCATGTTTAATAGACATGTGCTGTTCATTATTCACTACAAAAGAAGGCAAAAGAGTGCTTATTTGAGTTTCCACATCATTGACAACAGATCTTGTTTTCTCTGGAGTCTCTTTTGAGAATTCTATTAAAATGGGCCTACAGTATCGAACAGAGGACGGGGTTGGATTTTTCCAAACGACGTTTTTTGTGACTTCATCTACAATTTGTAGTGGAACCAAGGATGTTACAAAGAAGTTAGTATCGGATATTACGTCACTTTCACCAGACAGTATTTGCTTGTACTTACTTTGTCCCGAAGATCCATCACAGCCCCATTTACTGTATAATATTAATTGTGAAAAGTTGGCCACATTCACAGAATCAATTTTGATTATTCTCTTACATGTGTGATCTAGAAGAGACTGCAAACTTACTTTAGCACCAATTTCAGTTACTTGCATGTGCTCTGGATAACATTCTCGCTTTGCTTCTGTAAGTTTGGTATATGATGGGAGTACAGTACAGTCTTTGTCCTGTAAACAGGTTCTAAGGTATGTATATTGGGTTATCGTTAAATCTAAATCAATGAAAAGAGCCAATGCCTCTTGATTTGTGAAAGGTTCAACAGAAGTATTACGTCTTAATAATGTGTGGATAAAAGCCTTCCTTTCTTGTGATGCAGAATGTAGTTCCTGTATAATTTCTGATTCCCATGTCTCACCAATTGAACGAAATATGAGTATATGAATGATAAATCTGATCAAGTCCAGAGTCTTGAAATAGTTTTATTGCTTTTCGTTTCTGTGTCTTCTCTGCGGATTCGTTAAATGACTTATATGGTCTCCCTCGTGGGTTTTCATATAAGGACGTCGATGGTTCTTCGTCTTCTTGGAATGGTACACAAAATTCGCCATCTAACCATTTCTCGTTGCTGCGTAAGAATACATCCATTTTTCTTCCGACTTTATTCCAGCGTATCTTAAATTCGGGCAATAAGTGTTTCTGAATTTTGATGATCACATTGCAACTTCTCTTCAGAAAGATCGAAATGCTCATTAACATACCGTTCTGCTGTTGATATATCTTTTTCCGTGCTCTATAAAAGCGTCACATATGTTACGTTTAGTAATTTTGAAATTGTTCGTTGTTTACTGTCGTAGATACAGCTGACAGCGGCAAATTATTGATTACTATTAATTAATGCTGCTTGTATACATTAAAAATAATCTAAAATTTTAACAAACCCAAGTTTATATATTTTCCTAAGGACAATGGTAACCGCAGAATACACATCCCGTGTATGGGTGAAGAAAAAGAAATATTTTCTCTTTGGATTATTTTTCATGGCCAAAAAAATATTTTTTTTCAAATTATATCATAAACCATTTTTATCGATATACCACTTTCTTTAATCAGTTTAACAACTACAAATATTTATTTGATTTTATCTAACCGCAAGTCACTCGTAAACATATTTTGTCAAACGTGGAATATGGTGGTGCTGCTAAAAAAAATCAGATGGGACCGTCCCGATATACGATTTCTAAAATCCGGGCATTCAGTGAAATGCTATGCTCTGATTTGTTGCAATTCCATAATGTATATGTATTCTTTATAACGCCGTATTTTGCAAATTCATAATTCTTACGGAAGGAGTATTGCAGATTTTTAAGTGTTCGTCGTGCGCGCCTTTTTGTATATTTTGTTGATTTGCAAGAGAAGCACAAAAAATCCGCAAGACCATAAGGAAAATGAAAACTTTTTCAGCGCCTCGATTGAAAATAAGCAAATTGACGATTCCGATGATGATTCATTGTTGACTACTACAGTTAACGCTGCTGGCAGTGCCGACAATGAAATCCAACAGATGTTGCTAATTTCAATAACATCGATATTTTACATAACGATTTAGTGCGAAATTTGATAATAAATAATGGTCTTTGCAGACCCAAGGGTCCATATCCCAAAGATAATAAAAATAGGAGCTTTTCTGAACAACATTTTTATAAAAATAATAACTTTTGGTTATGTTACTCAAACATTAAAATTTGTGTATGTTTTAGGAAAAATGTTTTATGTCGTGAATAAATAACATAATTTTTGTCAGTACTTTAAAACTTTTTTATTGTCTTGTTTATATTAACGTCCTGACGGAGTTTAGCTGTAGCCTATAGTTATAGTTCATTTCACGTCATCAATTTTAAATTTCTAAATTTATTCGCAGTGCCTTTGCTATAGAGTTATCGACAGTATCGGCACTGCTCTCGTAGCCCCAGAAGACATGCATTTCTGTTCTTATGTGGCTACGACAGCAGTGCCAACAGCTCCTATAGCAAAGGCACTGCGAATAAATTGAGAAATTTAAAATTGATGACCTGAACGCCAACATTCGTGAAATGAACTATACCACTCAACATTTTGTAAGCCTTTTGATTTTAGGATATTTTAGACGACTTCATAAATCACCAATAACAAAATTTCAGTGAACTTAAAACAAAATAAATAGGTGTAGAATAAATATTTAAGTATAAACTTTTATTTTATAAAATATTACATTAATACAATACATAAATAACAAAATAACAAACAACAAAATTTATATACGATTAATGATTATGCATATATATGTGTCTACATAATTATTATTATTTATTTAAATTTCATGTTACATATACAATTAAAATATATAGTAATAATTAATTATATTTATTAGTTGTCTATAAATCCAACATCGATTTTGTAAATTAGATAAATATTTTTTTCCGTGCTTTCATTTGTGCGAAATATGTGATATTAAATCTGAATATCCATATTCGCGGCCGTTACAGACTCAATTGAAAGTATTGCTAAATCATCTAATATATTTTGAGTCGTACTGTTTCTTAAATAATTTTTTATTATCTTTAATTTGGAGAAACTCCTTTCAGCACTAGCAACAGTGACGGAAAAGGTTACAAATAACAATAAGACAGTGATAATCTGATCAAAAGATGAGGCTAATGTAGCATTTTCGATTAATAAAAATTCGGCAAATTCGAAAATTGTTTTAAAATCTTTCAATTTGTCACAAATTAAACGGTTATTTCTTAAAATAGATAATTCAATGTCGAATGATTCAAATATATCGTCTTTATAAAATTTTTGTAACTTGTCACTTTTTTCTAAGATTTTCTGTTGTGTTAAATTGCAAACATTTTTAGGTGATAAAAAATTAAATTTGTTTACAATATGTAAATGAGATTGAAATCTGTTATTTAATTGTGTATGTATAATATCTATTACTCTATAAAATATATTTATTTTAAAATTATCTTATTCATCTGTATTCCGATGATCAATACATAGTTCATCATAATGTCGTTTAACTTTAGGTTGCTTTTGCCTTTTTTTTAAACTCTGGGTTTGCGATATTTATTGCTTCTAATTTTATTTTTTCAAAATTATTTCTTGTTTGACTAAGAAAATGCATGTTTTTTCAATTAAACTACAAATGTCAATTAAATCAACATTTATGTTTTGGGACATTTTGGACACAAAATTTAACTCATTAAAAACAATTAAAATTTTCAATGTTATTTAAAATGTTTTTTGCATCGTGATGATGCAAAAAACATGTTCATCTTTTTTTGTGGATGTTAATATTATCTTATTAATGCACACTATAATATCTTTATAACGTAGCTTAATAGCTGTTAACGACTTAATTCGGTCAACCCACCGAGTTGGATTTAATCTTTTTAATTTAATTTTTTGAATATTCATTAAAAGTTGACAATAAATTCCATCTCACAATACTTGTTCCAAAAAAATTATATATGCTTTGATTTATTGAAAAAAAAATGAATATATTTCTTTAATTCCATTTATTGCATCATTTATCACCAGATTTAAATTGTGAGTAGCACAGTGAATGTATAAGGCATTCTTTTCAATATATTGAACTCTTTTTTGTGCTCCTGAATATGCACCACTCATGATATTAGCACCATCATAGCCTTGTCCTCGACATTTATGTAAATTTAGTCCAAAATTTTCCAGTGACTAATAGTTTCAGTTAAACCTTCAGCTGATTGAGAATCAACTTTAGTAAAACCGAGGAAGCTTTCTTTAATTAAAATTTGTTGCACTACGGAATTTTCATCTTTTATCAGTTGCACATATCTTATTACTTGACTAAGTTGGTCAGTTTTACTAATGACTTGAGTGGTATCCATAATAATCGTAAAAAACGGCGCCGCTTTAATTTCATCGATAATTGTTTTCTTTAATCTTGTGCCGAATGTACTTATTATTTCATTTTGAATCTGAGCTGAAAGATATTTATAAGAACCTTTGGGTAAAGAAATTATATGCCTTAATATATCATGATATTTAGCCAACAAATGAACGGTGGATAAAAAGTTACCATTATAATTCATTGTCAGTGACGTCTTCGCGATGCCCACGAAATGCTAACATATTTTTCATTAACATTAAAGTTATGTTAAAAAGTCTCTCAAGAACTTGTGTCCAAAAATCAGTTTCATATTTAATTAATTTTTCGTTATCATTATTTAAAGTTTTTTTCTTTTCCATATTTCATAAATAAAACAACAATTAATATGTGAATGTGATAATGAGTGGTCTTTAATTTTTGTTGATAATCCCTGCCAATCAGAAATGCCATTTTTCGACCAATTATTTTTTCACGGATGAAAATAACCAACATGGTTAACAATATACACAATTTTTAATGTTTGAGTAACATAACCAAATGTTATTATTTTTATAGAAATGTTCGGAAAAGATCCTATTTTTATTATCTTTGGGATATGGACCCTTGGGTCTGCAATGACCATTATTTATTATCAAATTTCGCACTAAATCGTTATGTAAAATATCGATGTTATTGAAATTAGCAAAATCTGTTGGATTTTACCTTGTTAAAAAAATCGTAGCCGTCGTTGTCGGCACTGCCAGCGGCGTTAACTGTAGTAGTCAACAATGACTCATCATCGGAATCGTCAATTTCATCATTTTTAATCAAGGCGCTGAAAAAGTTTTCATTTTCCTTATGGTCGTTTTCATTTGAATGATTTGATTCACTTGATGATGGTGCTGCTGCATGTTCGCCCATTTCATTTTGATTTTTTTCAATTTCTTCTTGTTGGGTTGAAGTAGATGTAGATGGACACATAAATGATGTTATTTTGTTATATTTTTTAACGTATTCTTCTTGTTGCTTTCTTTTGCGCTTCTTTGCCGCTCCGCTGGTCATACTTAAGGAGCTTGGATAAGGAGTCAAACTCATTTTCTTGCTGAAAAATTAACATCATTTTTTAATATTTGAATTCGAATTAATCGAATTTAATTAACTTTAAGCTTTAATTAATTTTAAGCTTAATTTGTTTTATGGCAACTCTTGAAAATCATTAATACAAAAAAATTATGCACAATTTACATAAAAATTAAATAAAATTTTCGCTTTTCATTAATCACACCGTATTTTATTTTAGAAAATAGATATATTTTTTTCTTTCATTCTTCATAATTATATAATTATTTTGTGATTTGTTTATAATAATTAAAACTTACCTTTTTTAAAGTTTTGATTCCTACACAACACAAATAAAATTTTGATTTTATTCTAAGGTGTCCAAGGCACTTTTACTTCTGCACTTTTGTTTTCTATTTTAATTTTAAATAACGTGTCTCATGCAAGTTAATTCTTTTTATATGTTTCCCCCTCCCTTTTTGTAAAATTATTAAATAAACAAAGCCTGCCTTACCTTCTTGTTAGAACTGAAAAAAATTGCATCCAAGTTCGACAGCAATAAATAATTTAATATACGCGACGAGGCTAACTATATTAAAAAAATTTTTTTAAAAAAATACACGTTTTGCTTCGGCCGTCGGCGTCTCAAAACTAAGTAAAATATCTCGGCATATCTGCCATGGAATTAAAGTCGGATGTCGGGAAGGATTTATTATATTTTACAATGAAATACTTAAATAGAGCGGCTTTTCTTTTCTCTATTTTGTTTTGAACTAGTTAAACTACAGATTATTAAATTACTTCATTTAATTAAATTAAAATGTTATATGCAGAGAACACATGCGGGTAATTGTGGCATATATTTGTTGATGTCGGTACAGAGATCTAAGAAATATAAAAAACATAAAACCAAAAATCACCGTCACTGAATGATGCCGCCCAGCGCAGGTGTGGTGTGAGAGTAGGACAAAACACAAACATGGACCGCTCTACGGCTGTGTTGTTTTTATATTTCTTAAACTCCGCAAATCGCAACGAAATGCACTTCTCGTGGATATAGTGAGCATAAAAAAAAGTCGGCTTGTTTGATAGCGATAAGACATCAAATATACCGACCCCGACGTTTCTTTCATTCTACTATAATAGCGACGATACATTTTTTTTATAATAATGGTTAGTAACGCATCGGCCATTCCATAAATATAAACAATAAACATAAAAAAATCGAGAAAGCTGCGACCGGCGTTTGACTTTTTTTATTTAGGTTTTTACGTTGCACTCGACTTGGCCGGGCCCCTAATGTGCTCGGGACCCCCGTACTGCGGGGGCTGGCAGGGGTAAAATGACGCCACTAAGATTGATCATTAGTAAATAACAGACATTTCCAACAATATAATTTATTTCTAACTGTTGATGCTGTTTTGTTTACCACTTGTGAAAACTAATAACGGCATTGACGGTGTAGGTCTGACCATTTTTTAAATTCTTACTTTACTTACTTTTTGATCATAACTAAGAGAACTAAATCCATTTAACAACAAATAATCCACGTCTGGACAACAAGACATGTTGGGAATATTTTCACCTAGAACACTCATTTTTCAACCACCTGTTAAATATTTTATGTATGTTCTCCCCACGAAACCACAAATTGTCCTTGTTCGATAACTGTTATTCTCTTGTGAGAGAGGGGATCAACGCACAACTGAAGTGTACATGCGCTAGAGATGGGATCCTAGAGGCTAGCTGCCCTAATTAACAGATACAGAATGTTTGCTGATAAGCTCCAAAAAATCAAGGTCACGAACAGTGTATTTAAATGGGGGTTGGCTGACCGCTAGCCTCCTCAGCTCATCCAAGCAAGTGCGAAAGTTCGATGAGAGACCGGGAAATATTCATACGTGGAGTGAACTATCCAGACTACAATGTTACATGTTTGTGAAAGGAAATGCAACTTTTTTTACACTGAAAGTTAGTTAATGAATTATAAACAACATTGAGAATTAAGACATACCTAAGTAGAAGTTTATACTTGTGAAAAATATTAGTTTGGAGATATTCTGCTTCTACCAAAATTGTAGAGGAGGCTCAGGGTCCACTGCCTCCCTTGACCAGCCGCCACTGCTTGAAAGCATTCTCAACTTTGAAGTGAAAATTAGTAGTAATGCCCACTGCATAGTGTTACCAAAGAATCACCTCAAAGTAATGATGACTAAAGTGTTCCATTTAAAGTTCCTGTGATGTTGTCGGAAAATTTTCTGGAACTTTAAAGCTTTGTAACTTATTAATGACATCTTGAGTAAAAATACGAACAAAGAGACTTTAAGTAATTTTTACTACTCCCCACTAGTTCAAAACGACTACAAAGTTACGTATACCTTGAAAACCTACTATAAAGTGATATAAACTTTAAAGACATTTATGTAAACAGTTTCTTGTTCCCAACCGTCGAACATAGCATGGAGGAACGGTAAATTGATAAAAAAAAAAAAAAAATTCTGGCATTAATCGACCTTTTATAGAAAATGAAAGTACAGTTACATGTTGTTAACAATTTAACTTTTTTTTTTTTTGGCTAATGCGGAGCCGGCTCCTTATTCCGCGAAACAGGTAAATGTAAATGACCGCGTTAGGAAAATGGGCCATAAAGAACCTATTCTGTGTGAAGAACCAACAAATGCTCAAGTAAAGAATTTAGTTGATGTTGATGATGGCGCTCTTATTTAAACACTCCACCTGAAGATTTATAAGACAATTCTATGATTTCGTAAATTTCCTCTTCCGATCAACTAACACAGTGGTGCGTAGTACATAGAATGACACATAGTTCTGTGAACGAATTGATCCACTTATTAAAGGCAACTGGGATAAAATTCGACAGCCGTACTTTATTGAAAACTCCAAGATCAGTAAATATAGTTCCGATGAAAAATGGAGAATTCTGGTATAATGGCATCAGGAATTGTTTGCTTATGGCGTTCTCTAAAATTGATCAGCCGTTATTACTGTCACTAAATTTTAATGTAGATGGCCTACCACCATTTCGCCTACCACTTGAATTTTGGCTAATTTTATTCAAAATTGAGAACATGCCCGAGTTAAAACCAGTAGCTGCCGCAATTTATTGTGGTGAAATTTATGAAATTATTGGTGCAGACGGTATAAGTAAAAAAAATCTTGGAAACCACTAATAAATATGATTATTGAGGGGGTCGATGGGTAAAGATATTATTTAGCAAATTGCTAATGTCAGTGAAAAATATTTTTACCAAACTTTATTCACCAAAGACGCGGAGTTATATCGTTTCTTAACTCCTTTGCCAATTCGAAATTATAACATCTACCTCAATAGGATACTCTAATTTTTGAAGCAATGTCAGTTAACCTCTTTATCTATCGACCCCTTAAATTGTGTCATGCTATATATGGTTAAATTAAAAGCTTGTACAAATATGTTAAAATGTCCTAGGTACCATCAACAATAAAAAAATTCATGTCACTTCCGACTAAACAAGAAATTAGATTCAAATTTTTATTTATATTTAAAAATTTACATTACATTTAAAAATGTAAATACTATAATAAATAATATTTATACAATAATTGTATTTTTTTTTAATCAGTCCTAAGAAAAAACTTTCATTTTCTTCTGCCACAACCTGCGCCTGGGGATCATCAAATATTTCCGTTAGTTCGTCTTCATGTTGTCTTGTGTGTCTGTAACAAGTACATCTATAATTATCATGCACAGTTATCTTGTTAATTTTTAATAATAATAAGCTTAATAAGATACTTAAAAATAAATTAGGTATCCTCTTCTTGGTAAAAGTTCAAAATATAGAGTGAAATGAAAAATAACGCTGAAAAATATTTTTTTGCTAATTATTATTTACTACTTTTACAAAACTTATCATAGATAGGTACAACATATATCTTTTTAAACAATTATTTTCCTGGCTATTTGTCAAAACGCTGAAACTTGGATTACAAAAAAAGATAATATGCACATTATGTTCAGTACAACTGACTCAGTAATGTTATTTTTAAATCCAACTATTCTGTTCAGTAAAACCAAAAATAAATAAAACAAAAGGTACTCACTAGTTGAACAATCACTTTAAAAACTTTACAACATCTACCGACACGTGTTTCTGCTTTTAGCCTCGTCTGGATAGCTCATTTAAAGGATGCAAAGTAACTAAATACTAGTAAACCCCAATGTAATAGTAATAAACATTGATGGATTCAGAGAACAGAATAATTGAAATTATATAGTGGAAATTCCCTGTAGGGTAGAATAATTTAAAAATAAATTAGGTTTCCTCTTCTTCGTAAAAGTTTAAAATATAGAGTGATATGAAAAATAACAACGCTGAAAAATATTTTTTTTGCTAATTATTAATTACTACTTGTACAAAACTTATCATAGATAAGTGCAACATATATCTTTTTAAACAATTATTTTCCCGGCTATTTACCAAAAAGGCTGAAACTTGGATTACAAAAAAAGCTAATATGGACATTATGTTCAGTGTGACTGACTCAGTAATGTTACTTTTAATTCCAACTATTCTGTTCAGTAAAACCAAAAATAATTAAAACAAAAAGGTACTCACCAGTTGAACAATCACTTTAAAAAACTTTAAAACATTTCCGACACGTGATTCTGCTTTTAGCTTTGTCAAGATTTGACAAAGCTAAAAGCAGAAACACGTGTCGGTGGATGTTTTAAAATTTTTAAAGTGATTGTTCAACTGGTGAGTACCTATTGTTTTATTTATTTTTGGTTTTACTGAACAGAATAGTTGTAATTAAAAATAACATTATTGAGTCAATCACACTGAACATGTGCATATTATCTTTTTTGTAATCCAAGTTTCAGCGTTTTGGCAAATAGCCGGGAAAATAATTTTATAAAAAGATATATGTTGTACTTATCTATGATAAGTTTTGTAAATTAGCAAAAAAATATTTTTCAGCGTTATTATCTTTCATTTAATAAGATACATACCGTCTCATCAAAATTAGCAAAAAACGAACATATCACTTTAAAAAATATAGGCCTGCAAATGCAACATTTTTTAAAAAAACAAACTAAAATATATCTCAAAAAACTAAGGGCATTAAACCTACATAGGACATGATGGTTATTTAATGTAGACCTAAAATACGTAAAAATATACATATGATAAAGTTATGAAAGCCCGGGCCACTCGAATGTTGGACACACAGTGTGTCCCCACACACTGTATACAAACAAATATATTTGTGAGTGGTCATACGAAAAGGGACCTGGAAGGAAAAAGTAAATTCCGAGATAAATGCGTTTAAAGTTGACTAAAAATTAATCGCGATCTCGATATTTGCTTATATTTCCTGCTATGTTCATATTAGCTCACTTTACCGTATTATTGTTGTCAAGTGGATCATCGAATGACGCGGGTGCAGCGGGGAGGCTGTGTCTTTACTTCCGTGCTGTTGACTAGTTAATGTGTGTTTCGCAGTAAACTCATTTTGTTCTCTCAAGGTCCCTTTTTGTATGACCACTCACCTATTTGAGATAATACTGTTGTTTGGATCAATTAACGCAGAAAGGTTCAATGCATCCAAAACCCCGAAAAACTGGAAAACTCATTTTGTTCCCTCCAGGTCCCTTTTCGTATGACCACTCACATTTGAAAATTGAGAAATAGTCTGAATGACCCTGACAAAATTAACAGTTTGTCTGAAAGTTTTACTGCTTGGTTGTAAGGCTCTCCTCCTTCACGACGAAATCCTATACAGCGTTTTGATTGTAGCACACAAACTACATACGTTATGCTATTTAATTTCTATATAGGTTCTTTCCAAACAAACTTACCTTACAAGAAACCAAAGTTGACGTATAAAAGCTTTTTATCTGATCACTATTCACTAATACCACTATAACAATAAACACAAATTTATCTATGTACACAAATAAGTAGAACGCAATTATTAAAATTGCGCGGGGCCCATAGACATAGGATATAGTTTTGAGGTTGGTGGCGGTGCTGCGAGTTGATTAGCCGACGGTTAACGTTTATTACATGCGTGTTGCCAATACCAAGCAATAAAATTATCCTTATCAACTTAAAAATAAGTTAGTGTTGTAAGGTCCATGAACCATGAAAGTCATATTTGTAATATTAAAAATGAATGTCGTACACAGTTTTACAAAAAAACAACACAACAATATATGAATATGGGTACAATAAGAGAAAACTTTGCAGTAACTGTTCCATAGCAGGATAGCAGATACCAGTTTAAAGCTATCGAGATAATGGCGTGTTTGGTCGTACTTGCTACTTCTTGATAAACATAACTACACAGTGAAATTTTTATAGTTCCCATTACCACTTTTTAAGTAACTATAATTATTACGTTAGTCGTATCTGCTACTTTATAGTAAAGGTATCTTTGAAGGGAAATAATTTTGGTTTTGTCACCTCTATTAAGTGAAAAATAATTTGTTGACATATAATATGTCACTATATAGTGCCTCAAATTAAATTCGCCATTATTCTGTTATTAAGTGATGACGCCATCTTGACAGATAAAAATATAATTCAGATTTTTTTTATTTATTGTGGTCATTTGTAAACATGTTTTATGAATAGAACATTATTACTTTATAATACATATAATAAAAAGAACCGTTTTCCATAAAAAATGTTGCAGTTTAAATTGTACACATAATTTTTGAAAAAATATTTTTACTCGAAAAAACAATTTTTTACAGGGCGTCTTTTTTTTCGAAGTATCATAGTAACATTTTACAGAAAACAAGTACTCGTTTTAATTTCCACACTCAGGAGTGACTGCAAAACATTATTGTTTATTATCTGTATTTGATTCAATCAATTCAACTTGGACATATTTACTTCAACTCATCTCGATAAGTCCGATTGCAATACATTATATTTGAACGAGAAAGAAAGCAAAACATAGTTTGCTTTCATACCACTGATAGAGTTGTTACAAAAATAGTAATTTCTACTACTTGGTTACGTTCCGTTTACGTAATAATCTAGTTCTCAACACGTAACATGGACGGTCCCGGAATTGTAATTGCTACGTAATAACTATTTTCCATTTTGGTTACTGCTTGGTAGAAGGATCATTCCCATTACGTAACAGTCGTTAGTTGCGAAAACCTTTAAAGTTCCACTGATGGTAGCTACTACGTAGAGACTACTAAATGTGCTGCTTGGGTATAGTTCCCTTCATCTAACCACGCGCTTTTAAAATATTGCCATACTGGGCGATACAAATAAATATTACTTAATATGTAAAGTTATTATGAATAGTTTGCTATCCATCATATGGTACAATATAAATAAACTATGATTCAATTTTAAATAAATAGGTGAAAATCAGAATAGAAAAAGGTAATATTTATTTGAATATAGCGCACAAAACCAGCTCTCGCACGGGACGGGAAAAGTGAAAATCTCAACTCACAGGGTAATGATTAATGAGTAATGAGTAATCAGCTGTGCATCTGTGCATTAGGTTATGTTGTGATAGAAACCTAATAAATCAATAGAAAATCAATTTCTCTGAATTATTTGATATTTTCACCAAGTTGGAACTGTTGAAGTTAATTTGAGGATCTAGAGTGATAGACAATTAATGGAATTTATTTGTACAATAATGTGGCCATTTAATTGAACAAACAAAATCAGCTGTGTGACTCGTTTCATTAGAAAATTTCATTAAAAAACAGTAGAAGGTATATCATAGTAAATCAGTGTATCTTAGTTAAATATTTATATAGGGTGATTCAAAAGTTCATACGCTATTATCTAGTACAAGATCATTTGAAGAACATGCTCAAAAAAATGCGAAATATATTTGATTATCTGGTCGCATAGAAGATTTGCCACGGCGTATAGTGTAAAAAAATACATATTTATGTTACACGTAATGTAAACCTAACCAGAGATGCAGTAGGTAGTGATTTAATTTAAATTATAGTAATCAGTAACTTTGTTTTGGTATATATTCCTCTAATTTGCATAAGTGGTATAGGGCTTGGCCAAATTAGTTTATTAATTTACAAACATTTTTTTTATTACAAAATTTCTATTGCCTAGTAAGTTAAGATCAAACATTAAATTTTAAAATGGAGATAGATATTTACTGTACATACATACCTATATATCTTACTACTGTTGTGAGAGAAAAAGGTAAATTTTATGTGATTTTTGGATTCTTGTAGTGGTGGTTAATTTCGTTTTATTTACTAGTACCTTGTTTTGTGTAATTAGGTATTTTATTTATTTCATTATAAAACGTTTCCCCCTAATTGCCTATGAAATTTTTCAGTCAGAAGGTTTGGACATTAATGGATGAGGGACAAAAGTTAGAAATCCATCTACCAATGCAAGTATAAGCTGAATGCATTGACAATTTTAGGCAGCAATTTGTAATGAGGTATTACTTAATTTTATTTTGCTTCTTTAGATATTTTACATTTATTTATGAAGAAATAATAATGCACGGGGTTTTCAATTGCTGACTTTTCAACATTGTTTTTTCAAAAATCGTATACTATTTGAGTATACAAGTATATTTCGTTTTTTGAACATTTTCATTTATATCTTGTTTTAATTGTCTTGGATTTATAGATTGAAAAAACCCACTTCTTTGTTTGTTGTGATTTACATTAAGTAAATCACAATAAAAACAAACAGCAAACCCAAGAAAATTGTATCAAAATATATTATTTTAAATTGTACATGTTTGCTTATAAATAAATAGCATTAAAAAAGATGCCCTGTTTGTCCAAGTATATATTATGTTTTCCAAGGGCACTCAAATTATTGTAATATATCATTTGACATTTTTTTTAATTACAACATATTTTCTTGAATAAAAAAATATCTAATCATAACAATTGAGATATCGAATTTCCTGAAGAAATTATCCTAAATCTGGGCCTGAGTTGTTCATGAAATTATAAAATAACATTATTATTCACTAAAACACAAAAGGACTTTTCAAAATGTTAATTAAGATTTATATATGTAGCACAGAAACTACTGCATGGTAAATTGTTAAATGATGTATTTTTACAAAACTATTTTTATTTAGGCATTATCGACTTCCAAGGGCAATGGTTTTAAATTTGTTACAACAGTTACAACCAGCATTGGAACGACCAACAAAGAGAAATTGTGCCTCAAATTTTGCAAATTTTAATCAGTCTATGGTTTTTGGCATCAGGGCTTTTTCAGAACGTGCTTACACACATTATAATACTTTATTGTCGTATGATCTATAAAAGATATTGATGTCATTTTGAAAAGTAAATTACGGTACAATAATTAAAAAACATAAGAAAAATAAAATCACACTCAATAAACAAGAATACAATTAAAATAATTATTTAAAATAGTTTTATATCCCAATAAAAAATAACATGTAATTTTTTATTATTAAATATGTGAAGATTACTTGTAATATTCTCAAAGAGAGTAAAAACAGTTGTCTAGAAGGTAGCACTTTATGTCTTTTAAATTTGGCTATAGAATTAATATCCTTAAAAGAGGTAGGTAAGTGATTGTAAATACCACTACAAAAACAATAGGGACTTTTCCTATATAACGACATATTAAAATTTGAAATATACATCTAGGTCTTGGATCTAGTATTATGAGCGTACACCGAGTTATTTTGTGGAAATTTTCCTTGATTCAATTTAACAAAAATAAGTGCTTGGTAAATAATTATACAGGGAAGTAGTAGAATACGATGCATTTTAAAAATAGGTCTACATAATTCTAGTGGACAAGCAGAAACAATTTTATTATTCATTAGTAAGTCAGGTTGAAGTTGATTGCGTAAAAAATGCACATCATCATACGAAGTATCCTCTAGCTAGAAGATCAAGATGAAATGAATAAAATAAAAAAGGGTTTTCACAACATCAAGTTTCTCAAATATAATTGGTGCCATTGATTGTATCCTCATCCCAGCTGGATCCAATATGTGATAAAAAAAGTCGACTGCTGTCAAAAATTTATATTGCAATTTTATATTATTTTAAGGAGTATTTTTTAGAAAATTGATTTAAACTATAATGACGTTTCTATTATTAGATTCTGCTAATAATAAAAAAGATTGTTTCCAAATTTACCCTAAAATGTACTTTAATGTTTGCAAAGTGTAAATTTCTGTTGTTACTATTACATTACTATTAATTTATTATACTGCATGTAGACATTTTACTGGGTATTCCAAGATCTAATTAATGTCAGTTTAACACCTGATCAATTTATGTATGATCAAACGCCCCTAAAAAGCTAGATCTCAAATTGCACAAATAAAAACTTTTATCTTGTATCTTCTCAATGGTTTGATATGTTTTACTACAGACAGCTTGTTTCTCAACAATAAAAGCAATGTTGTAAAAATTATTAAAAGTAGTGGCATATTTAAATTATAAAAAATCATTAATACAAAATTACCAATTAGTTAATATATGTTTTATTCTGTTTGTTGTTGCTGTTATATTTACTAATTATTTCTCATGAATGAAACAATAAAATAATGCTTGTTTTTACAATTAATTGTTTAAAACAAAATTTGTATGGAGTCAAAAAGTACCTGAAATATTTTTGCACTATATCAATAAAGAAAGTTGAAAAAGGAAAATAAAATGAAGGGCAGCTTATGAAATGCCAGAACCATCTATGTGATTGTTCAAAGGACTAAAGGGACATGTAAGGGAAATTTACCACATTAGTAAATCACTGCTCTTCCTAAATTTTAACAGATTTTTTTATGAACAGTGATTATTGATAAACAGTCAGATTTAAATATCTCCACTTTTGAGAAGACAAAATAAAAAAACTGGGTAACCTATTTTTTAGATTTCATTCAAGCGTAAATCACAGTTAAAATTAATGTAACTAAATTTTGTTCCTGTAAAAAAATTTAAATCTCTTGCATAATCAATAAAAATCATAGATAAAGCAATTTTGTTTTAATTTTATTTCTTCTACTGAAAGATTTTAAAAAATCATTCTGCAACTAAATAGTTTACAGAAACTAATTAAAAAAATCACAGGTACCTAACCTATGCCTATATATAAAAACAATACAGTGTACCTACTATGTATGAACATCATTTCTATTTTACACAATTTCCTTAATATTCCCGGGGCAGCTAGTACACCTGGAAAAATAAGGCTGTTGAAGTAAATTTATTATGAATATATTTAAAATTTAGTAATTGCACTGTACACATATAGAATTAAAATTTTCTATACTGATGTTCATTTCTGTGCTAAATAAAAAAACTTAAATTTTGCTTTAAATTTTTCTTAGCTTTAAATAGGTAACTTAACACGTATGTTACATAGTTAAATTAGGTATTAAAATTTGTTTTTCATGCACTTGGCTAAAATAGTCGAAACTTGTATAGACTGCAAATACTTTATAAATGATGCATTCAGCCTTTTTTTGGTACTTACAGAAATTTATAATTCTAATCATAATTATCCTAGTAAACATCAAAGTATGGGCCTTTACTGAGTCTTTATTTAGCCAGCGTTTGCAGTAAAGGTTTGGTAAAAGCCCATGAAAGGCCCATACTTTGGTGTTTATTAGAATATGTATCCTAACATGTTTAACTATGTTTCGAAACGTACTATACTTTCTCAAAAGATGTCTTGTCCTAGTTCCTTTCTGCTGAAGAAATTAGATGACATGAGTATTGTCTCATCAGGGCCGTAGCGACGTTGATCACTTTGGGGGGGCGAGACAATTTTGGCGCCCCCTATCAGCGGTGGCTGCAGAACACAATATAAAATTTTCTATTTTTCAAGGTCAAACGCTCTAAAATAAAAAAGATAGAAATTCGAGTTGCAGAAACATTTCTTAGAAAAATAGATTTCGTCAAAACAATTTTTCTTTTTTTGATGTAATTGCAAAAATTCTAGGTCTAAAGCTTGACTCTTAATGTTAAGATTAGGATCTATAGGTATATTCATTTGACCTTGACAGAACTGAAGAACTTGACGGTTGGACCTCATTATTAGTGAGAGCTCTACAAACATGCAAAAAATATCTAGCTAATCTGAAAGCTTGAACCCAAATCATATATTATGATAATAACCCATTCTACGGTTTTGCAGATAACAGACAAGCAAACAAGCTATCATATTAAAAAAAAATTATGAATAATAAATAAAAATATCAAAATATGAGAAAAATCTTAATTAAATTTCCATCTCTAAAGGTAATAGCAATTTCTACTTTTTATTTGTATACATACTACATTACTGGCTGGGTGTCTCATATAGTCATATAATAATGCACACTACTACTACTACTACTACACAATACTTACTGCAAGAAATAATATGGTATATGTGCAAGTGCACTTTGGTTCCTATAACTCCAGTAAAATGACAAATTACGCTTTACGCTATATTTTAAAAAATCATCACCCCCACTTTTATCGCAGTGACACCCTCCCCTTTAACTTTTTTCTAACAACCAGAAAAGTATGCCCTCTACAAAATATAGTTTGATTCATCCAAAGATCCAAATCGGTGGGTTCGTTTTGAAATCATGTCATAAGGTGCAAAAAAATACGTAGGTACTTACGATTCCACGATTTGGATTGAGAGCCCCCTCCTTTTTCGAAGTCGGTTAAAAACATAAAAACGCAAGAGAAAAAAGTTATTTAACATTTTTTTCTAACTAACTAGTTATAATTTACAAATACATTACGACTGAGTAGAGTTATAAAAAATTACTATTATTTAAAATTTAAATTAGCCAGATAAAAATTCATGTAAAAAAGTATTACAAACTCAAACATAAAATTATAATAAATGCCAAATTAAATTTTTCTTTCTATATCAAGTATCAATTTTTTGGTATAAGCGAACTTCTGTTTATGCTCCTTGTTCATATTTAATTAATATACATAAAAAACGTGGGCGTCTTTGTCGGCGGTAAAGGCCATCAAAGAAGCCGACGTTTTTTATGTGACTAAATATGCACAGAACTATACAAGATTGTCCCGGTGTGCATTCTTTTATGATTGGACACACGACCCGGTATACCTAATACCGAAATAATTTAATAGGCTAATAATAAACACATTTGAACTATACAGCCCTTACGGTGTCTTTGATGTCGGTTGCAAAAACTGACTCATACTTCCACGCAATGATGCAGTTTGTAACAGTTTTTTTTCTTTATTACGGCGGTTAGCAGCGCCCGACTTCTTTTAATTTTTTTGCATACAAAGTATGCATTTTTCAGCACTTGAAAATATTTACTTAATAAAAAACAGTAAAACTACTGTAAACTAGCAAACTCCAAATTACCTATTATGTACGTCTAAAGAAAAAGAAATGGTCACGTCACGCAAGAACTGCGAGATTAACATGATAAGCGATGCAACCGGATCCTTCCGTATTTAATTCAAACGCTGTATAAAACAGACAAAGAAAGAAATATATATTTATAGCGTATTAGATAAAGTGAAGCGAAGCTCTTGTTTCTAAGCCTAATGTGGGGTGCGCACGCATTGTTTTGAATTTTGATTGTGAACAGGAGAACAGGCTTGGTTATTTATTGCGTTGGCGTTGGCGCTCTCAGTACATAATTAGTGAATGATCAAATTTAGATACGTTTTAATCGGAAATCGGAATTAATAAAAAGAAACGATAATATACATTAATTTAAAAAAAATATAAATACTTATTTGTATTTTAGCGCGTGGCGGCGCCCCTTTAGGTCTGTCTGAGTCCGAATGGCGCCCCTTTAAATCTGAATGGGGGGACGCTCCCCCCCCGCTCGCTCCGGCCCTGTGTCTCATTATCCTTAATGATGTTTTACAGTGGGCAAGTCCTACCAGTTTCTGTAAAATAAAAATATGGTTTATTGAAAAAAAAACACAACTTGTGTGTATAAAATATGTATAAGAAGATTTGATTTAAAAATTAGCAATCTGTTAGGAAAAATTATTTAACAATTAAGCATTTCTATTCGATTCAGTAATTCATGAAATTCAAATTTAGAGAAACAACATAGTACGAAAATTTCTAATAAATGAAACTGATGTGATGGATAAAATAGACAATATGAACTTGCTCAACTTACCTAACACTTTCAGTAAAACTTATTAATATTATTTCATTAACATTAAAACCTCCATAACTTCAACATATCTTCATATTGAAGAACACATCAATAATTACATTTTTGAAATACGAATCCTTATTATATACTTTTCCAGATCTGCATAAACGTTAACAAGTTTTTTAGGTGGATATCCTAAATACGAATTAAATCATGTAGCTGCTTTTAGCATATTTTTGGCAGTAACAAATATCAAATTTGTCACCCTGATATTAGACATAGTTTTAAATCATAAACAGAAGTATAAATATATTTATGGATAAATAAATCAGCTTTAAAGATATTCACGATATTTATAAATAAAGCTGAAAATCGTTTCTGAGTATCATGGTCGTAAAGTACAGATGGACTTACTGTCGCCGGCATTCACCTTGACCGCGAAACTCTTTCTCCAGTCCAGTCTATTATTAGCTTTCGAGTTGTGTACACGTTAAGTCACTTGGGCGTATTGCATATTATTTTTGTGTTTTTATTTTATTTGTTGTACTGTATTGTTGATATTAATTTAATAATAAAGTATGGCAAAAGTACGCAGGAGTAGAAAACGGTGCTAAAATAATTTGTAAATTGTGCGAGAAAGATTTGATGTGCTGGGATAAGCGTGATTGTGGACTTCACGTAAATAGTGTACACCATAAAAATAAAAAATAGCGTGCCTTCGACAACACAGTTTATGTTTGTTTTACTATTAATGCTGATTGCCTGTGATGTTCCGCTGCACATACTCGATAAACAACTATTTCGAGAGTTCTGGAATAAATACTGTTACGTGTTTGTAATCCACACAAACACCTCTACTCGTAGATTCGATGTCTGAAAGCCAGGTAACACTTACTCGCTACTTTATTTACTAATTAACAATTAACAATAGATTAATTACTGTCTTAACTATAATCACACTTGAACACTTATAAGTCTCTTATTTGTTCTTTACTCGTTCACGTTCGACTTCAGACTGAGTCTCGGCCCACCGTGTCTTATTTATACATCCATTCACACAGTCTAGAGCATTCCAGAATATTCCCGGCCGTTCGCGTACAATTCTAGTTTCATCTAACCAGACTACACAGTCCAGTGGTGTAACAATACAATGATCAGGTGAAGTTACCAAGTCGCACAACGTTATGTAACTAACTGCCAACACGTAGACATGGTAAATAAGATGAAATGTGAATTAAGAAATACACGGCTGTGGTTATCTGTCGATGAGACAACAGATTGTAAAAAAATTCTATTTCAAATGTTATAGTACGAGTGCTGGATCCTCTTAAACCGACAGTTCCACTGTTACTAACTAGCAAAAGACTAAGTCAGTGTACTAACGAAACAATTACCAGGGTGGTGCCGGAGACGTTAGAAAAATTTGAACTGTCAAAAAGTGTAGCTGAGTTAAATTGGTGAACAAAACTCAAAAAAGACAATAAAGGAAAACCACTGACAGGGAGCCAGTCGCACCTTTGTGGCTTCCACTTGGATGGCTCTGTATTAGAGCGTCGTCCAAGCATCGCACACGTGGGCAACTATCGCTACCTGCGTGGGATTCCGGACCCAGGAGAATAAATAAGTACAGAGAAGGAATTTGACGCGGGTTTAATTACATTACAGTAAAAAACAATATGACAACGGGTACACCCGCATAAAGAAAAAAAGCTACACCGTGCTGATGAAGACCAATTAGTCAGAAACACGTGTCCACGGTTTGCATCTTTCTGCCATTTGCAATTTTTGCATTTTCCACCGTGCAATTTTTTTCTTTATGCGGGCGTACCCGTTAAGTCATATTGTTTTTTTATTGTAATGTAATTAAACCCGCGTCAAATTCCTTCTCTGTACTTATTTATTCTCCTGGGTCCGGAATCCCACGCAGGTAGCTATAGTTGCCAACGTGTGCGATACTTGGACGACGCTCTAATACAAAGCCATCCAAATGGAAGTCACAAAGGTGCGACTGGCTCCCTGTCAGTGGTTTTCCTTTAGTGTCTTTTTTGAGTTTTGTCCACTAATTTAACTCAGCTACACCATGCTGATGAAGACCAATTAGTCAGAAACACGTGTCCACGGTTTGCATCTTTCCACCATTTGCAATTTTTGCATTTTCCACCGTGCAATTTTTTCTTTATGCGGGCGTACCCGTTAAGTCATATTGTTTTTTACTGTAATGTAATTAAACCCGCGTCAAATTCCTTCTCTGTATATATGTACATATATATTTATACATATATATATATATATATATATATATATATATATATATATATATATATATATATATATATATATATATATATATATATATATATATATATATATATATATATATATATATATATATATATATAAACAGATAATGAATTTGACGCGGGTTTAATTACATTACAGTAAAAAACAATAAGAATTAACGGGTACGCCCGCATAAAGAAAAAAATTGCACGGTGGAAAATGCAAAAATTGCAATTGGCAGAAAGATGCAAACCGTGGACACGTGTTTCTGACTAATTGGTCTTCATCAGCACGGTGTAGCTGAGTTAAAATGATGGACAAAACTCAAAAAAGACACTAAAGGAAAACCACTTGACAGGGTGCCAGTCGCACCTTTGTGGCTTCCACTTGGATGACTCCGGTATGGGAGCATCGTCCAAGCATCGCACACGCGGGCAACTATAGCAACCTGCGTGGAATTCCGGACCCAGGAGAATGAATATGAACAGAGAATGAATTTGACGCGGGTTTAATTACATTACAGTAAAAAACAATAAGAATTAACGGGTACGCCCGCATAAAGAAAAAAATTGCACGGTGGAAAATGCGATGCTTGGACGATGCTCCCATACCGGAGTCATCCAAGTGGGAAGCCACAAAGGTGCGACTGGCTCCCTGTCAGTGGTTTTCCTTTAGTGCCTTTTTTGAGTTTTGTCCATCATTTTAACTCACCGTGCAATTTTTTTCTTTATGCGGGCGTACCCGTTAATTCTTATTGTTTTTTACTATATATATATATATATATATATATATATATATATATATATATATATATATATATATATATATATATATATATATATATATTATTGTGATAATAAGGTTTATTGTATTTTTATTTATTTATATAATTTGTAAAAATTTTGAATTGTTTTATTAAACAGTTATAGAATTGAAAATTTTGTGTTTTACTAAAATCTATGAAAATTGACGCCTTTATTTTAAATTTGTATTTATTTTTATTTATGCCCTTGTATACCCAAACTAGCTCAGATTTTTAATTTACAAAATTTTACTTACTTTTTATTTTCTTTTACTCTCACTCAGGATGCAGGTTCAGTTTTGTTCTTTCTATAGTATATATTCAAAATTTAAATTCACAAAATCAGTACACATAAAAAAAAAACTAAACACTTTCAGAAAACAATTAAGGAGTTTGTTTTTAATAAAATATTTTTTAAAAATTTTAACAAATGTATTTACAAATCTTAACTTAAATTAGCCCACCAAATTTTAAAATCTCGAGATTTTACCTTATATTTTTATCCTTGCGGTTGGCCGAACTGTCGTTTCTTCTCAGCTGTTACCACGCTTTAATGTTTGGATATGGCCGCTCCAATTTCCTGATATGCTTGTATAGTTTATTTACTTTAATTTTGTGTTTTGTGTAGCTGGATTTCTTATAACTGGTAAGTACTTACAAACTTTTTTTACTGTTTCTTTATTTTAATTCTCTGGCTTGAATCTTAATTTACAAGCTTCTATTTACCATATTTTACTCCTAATCTTTATTTTATTAGTATCTCTTCTCTTTAATTTTATTCGATTCTTCAAATTTTTTTAACCCAACTCCCTTTTTTATCAATAATAACCAACTATCCATTGTTTTCTCTGCTTACTTTAATTTTGTATATAGTAAAATCACCAAATTTCAAAATTGACTAGTGACAAATTATTTTTTTAATGTCAAATATTTTTAATTTTGAAAACAAAAACTTTTATACTACCTTTTTTGTTGCCTTTTTAAAACAATATTCTTTTCTTGATACTTTCCTGAGAATTTTCTGTAAGTTTGCATGTGTTACGTTCAGTATAAAAATTTGTATCTTTCACATCTCATTTTAAAACTTTTTCTTAACGAGTGCCCTATCATTTTAAACAAACTCCTTTTTATATAACTAGAACTAAATAACTACTGATAACAAATCTTTTTATATCTAGGTTAACATATCTTTACTCAAAAACTAATATTTTTGTTTCTACTTTTTGTAGGCTGTCGAAATTGGTTTCACCCCTTTTACACACTTTAACACTGTGTCTCGAGCTACCCCCACTCACACACGAAGCACTGAGTTTCTTCTTTGTCCTAATGGCATGTCTTTGGACATCGATGGATTTCCTGTTTAATTTTTGATGAAATTATATATTTCAACTATGCTGTCACACATACAAAAAATCAAGAAATGTTTATGTTTCAACCCCAATATTGGAGAAATTATTATGGCATTGATCTAAACACATTACTGCACCCCTGTTTGGTAAGTTTTATTTCAGTTCATATTCACTTTTACAGACCATGCACTTTTTATGTTTCGTTATGAAAGTTTTAAGATAATTTACAATATTTTCCCCTGTTTATTGAATGTTGCTTTTCTTAATTTTTTATCTAAAGTTCAATTACATTGACTCTATACTAGATTTTTAATAAATTTCCCCTTTTAAAAGTTTATACTATAACAATTGTCTCTTTTATAGGTGAAATCTTTCCCCTGAAATTATGCAACTTTTGATACTACTGGAGTTGAACTGGAGTGAATTTTTATATGGGACTACATTGGTGACACCTTTTCGATGGCAGGAAATACACAATAGGTCTCTCGTCAGCTCTGCCAGTGGAGATCCAGGACTTCGACTTGACACCTTTTTCTTGTTTTTTATTTGTTTTTCATTAATTTTTATGGCCAATTTGGCTTTGCAAATACCTTATACCTAACTACATTTTTGATATGAACAATAAATACTTAATACTACTACACATATGTTAAAAACTAAATTAAAATTATTTTCTGAAATTGTTCATTTTAAATGTATGCATGTATTTATTAAACTTTTTATTTTTACTGCATGTTTGCACTCTATTTTTGTACCTCTATTTATCTGCATTTTATTATACTAACGAAAATAATTAAAACCTTTTAAAATAATTTACAATATTGCTAAATGTGATAATATATATATATATATATATATATATATATATATATATATATATATATATATATATATATATATATATATATATATATATATATATATATATATATATATATATATGCAAAATGTCTTATACGCCGCCAAAATATATATGATATTAACGACCACGCCTCCGAAATCGGAGGCGACTTCGAAAAATCGGAAGTCAATACGAACCTACGTGTATAACAGGTTTATTATTGTTATTACGTCATTAGTAGGCGTTTCCCAAAATTTTCGTCGGAGGTGATTTCGTTAGATATGTATGTACAGTTACACAATGCAGTTCACTGTACCTCCACTACGGGGCGCCACCGTTTAATATACATATACACTACAAATGATGGGCCAGCAGAATTTGCCTCCGCATATTCTCCATACCAATATGTCTCTGAAATATGTCAACACTGTACGGAGGTAGATTAGTACTATGGCTTTATATGTGTGTAAGTAATTCGCTGTTCTTATTAATTTACGTTTTGTAGTAATTGCAAGTATTACGATTGGGCCTCCACTAATATATATTATGTATATATTGCAGTATAACATGAGCGCTTGGAGCTGATTGTCTAAAGCTTTATTTTTATGTATGTAGAAGAAACTGAAATACAATAATTTAGTTTCTTAACATTATTTAACTTAAATATGCACCTTTACGTTATTAAATTAAATTTTAACTCAGAAACTGAGTGAATAAAATGAGTTAAGAGCTTTCATTTTAGGGAAATATTAATATTAAAGATTAAGGGAAAGTGGGGGAATTGTGCGTGGTGGGTAATCGTACGCACCATGATATTTTAAATTACGCGCCGTATTCAGAGATCTCCTACCCTACAATCTTCTAGGCCACATGAACCAAGTCGCCGACGCCGTTAGTGGTTAGTTCATTTCAGTTCTGGTATTAGTGAGTGACAAAATTGTAAATCAGCGCGTATTCTTCTTGTTTTGCCCGTGTATAAATTAAGAAGGTAAGTGCGTAATTTTTAACTGATAGTTTTAAACTACATATATTCTTAAACTGTATAATATTAAGCTGCATGTGTGTATTTTTGTTGAATTTAGATCAGACGTTTTTATGAAATAAGTTAATTAAAATCCAAAAGACATAGTGGGGCAATCGTGCGCGAAAATGCGCACTATTTCCCCACATTACATTAATTGTAAGAGGGCATATTAAACATTAAAATATCTATTTTATTTGCAGATGCCACGCAATTATGTTCGCAAAACCGTTATTAACTCATATAATAAAGAATCACTGCAGAATGCACTAAATGCAGTCATAAATGATGGTAGGAAAATTAGGGAAGTTGGAAGATGTTTTAATATTCCGGAATCAACGTTAAGGAAAAAAATATCACTAAATCAACTTAAGACCTCCCGTCTAGGTCGAAAGCCGGTTTTCACAGAAGAATTGGAGGCAGAGTTGACCGAGTATGTTTTGATGCTTACAAAATTGTTTTATGGTATAACACCCAAGAAGCTGAGGCACTTAGCATATAGATACGCAGACGAGAAGAATATTTCTCATAATTTCAATAAAGAGAGATAGTTAGCCGGGAAAGACTGGCTCTATGGTTTTCTTAAACGAAATCCTAAAATATCATTGACGCAGCCTGAGGGAACCAGCCTAAATCGGATTGCTGCATTTAATGCAGACGAGACAAAGCGTTTCTATTCCAACCTCAAAAACGTTATAGAAAAGTTTAAATTTCAAGCCAATCGAATTTTTAACATGGATGAGACGGGTCTAACTACTGTTCAGAAGAAATGTCCAAAGGTTTATGGACCTAAAGGAGTTAAAAAAGTAGGAGCTGCTATTTCAGCTGAACGAGGAAGGACCATTACAGCCGTGTTTTGTATGAGTGCTTCAGGATACTACATTCCACCTATGTTGATTTACCCTAGAAAAAGAATGGCTCCTACGCTTCAAAAGAATGGGCCAATTGGCGCCAGCTACATGTGTTCAAAAAATGGATGGATAAATTCCGAATTGTTTCTTGATTGGCTACATCACTTCCAGAAACATGTAAAACCTACTGAAAGTGATCCGATTCTACTCGTTCTCGATAACTGTTCGAGCCACATTTCGATAGAGGCATACAATTTCTGTAGAGAAAACCATATTCATATGGTGTCTCTTCCGCCGCATACTTCAGGTAACTTTCAGCCTCTTGACTTGACCTTCTTTAGTCCTTTTAAAAATGCTCTTTACCGGGAATATGATCTTTACCTAACATCCGCAGGTCACGAAAAAATAACGGACTATGACTTGGCTGAGCTTTTAAATAAAGCTTTTATGAAACTAGCGACGATGGAGAAAGCAGTTTCAGGTTTTCGTTGTTCTGGAATCTACCCCCTCGATCCTGACAAATTTAATGAAAATGATTTTGCTCCTGCCAAGCAGATGAGTGAGTTTTTAATAGTTGAAAGTCCATGCAAACATAGAACGCCTAATTCTTCACCAACGCCTGAAACGCCTCCAAATCCATCAAATAGGATTCATAATTCACCCATACCTGAATGTCAGGAAAATTTAAATAGTCCTAAAGACCAACAAGCATCTCATATGCTAAATGGACAGCCACCCCCCCCCCCGTTCAAAGCAATCTACCATCGACTTCTAATTTTGTTGAAAATCATTTACCCTCTACATCTCAACCGAACAATTCATTCTTAAAGTTTGCTCCCATTCCAAGGAAAAAACAAAAGAAACTGCAGAAGGTTTCTTGTGCAAAACAACATTCAGAGATACTAACCAGCACACCTATCAAAGAAAGATTAGAAGAAGCTCAAGAAAAGAAAAGACAAAAAGACGCGAAATTAAAAAATAAACAAACAAGAGGGGATGCAAGAAAGGTAAAAAGAAAATGAAGAGGAACCCAACACCCGAGCTTGATGCACGTGTTGATGAAGAATATGTGGAGAATGCTCATTTCTCGATACCTGCTGTCGCCTTCTATGGAAAAGGCCAATCAAAGAAAACCGTAAAAAAAACTCTCGTAAAGAATGTTTGTAGACGGGTATGTCAGTCCCCAGAAACAAAAGTAGGCAGGAGGAAAAAAAATGTAACACCGGAATCATCCGATTTATCTGATGTAGAGGATAGTGACATTTGTGATGATGATGAGCTAGACGACATCAACCTCAGCTCTGTTCCATGCTATGAAAAACCCGAAGAGCAGAATGAAATCTGTGGTATTTGTGGAGAACTAGGAAAAGATGAACTATGGTACCGGTGTATCACATGCGGCTCATGGCACCACGCTGAATGTACCGCTGAGGATTCTGCAGTTCAATACATTTGCGATTTTTGTAAAGAATAATTCTATATTCTACAGTTATTTCAATACATATTTTTTTGCATCTAAATTGTTTTAGTGCCATGTTATCTGCCCTATTTGTATTTTTCAGACTACTGCGCACCTTTCTCCACTCAATGCGCATCATTACCCAACAGGGTGGGGAAATGTACGCAAATCTAATTTTGTGTTTTTACAATACTATTCGATCATGTTAAAAAATTCATGGAATAGGATGTACATGATGAAAGAATAACAACTAAGCCTCTTTCTGTTAACATTTTTATAGTTTTTTAATACTTAATGACTTGACTACTAGAGCAATCTGGCTTAGGTGCGCACTATTCCCCCACTTTCCCTTACCCACCACACACAAAAAAAAAGTTGTTTGGACATTTGACGCCATCTACCTCCCGACATGTATTTCGACCCGCTGAATCCGAATTTGAAGTCAGTTTGGACCGTACACCCTCAAATATCTAGTAAATTGAAAAACCGTAAAAAATAGCGAAAATTGGGTGTTTCGGTAATAAAAAAAATTTTGTGGATCTAAACCAAGCCTAATTTTTATGTATTTCGATCCGCTGAATACGAATCTAAAGTATATTTAGACGATAAGCCGTTTTAAATCTAAGTAAATTGTAAAAAACTCTCGAAAGTTGCTAAAAATGGCAAAAAATTGTGATTATGTTGATGAAAAAAATTTTGTAGACCCGGACCGAAGAGGATTTTTATGTAATTTGATCTACTGAATCCAAATCTGAAATATATTTGGCCCATTAATCCCTCAAAATCTCAAAGAATCGCAAAAAACCGATAAAATAGCAAAAAATTGCAGTTGAAAAAATTGAAAAAAAAATCTATAAAACATGATTAAATACGTTTCTTCTATTTTTTTTATGCATAAAATCAAGTTTATAACCTGAAAATGTGAAAAATTGTAAAATCTATAAAAAATTACGTATAAACAGAATGAAGAGAACGATTTTCTCGAATTTTAAATTGTTTTTCGTTGGTACCGAACTCTTTTGTTCTCAAATGATCTACGCAGTGGATTCCTCTTTCGTTTCTTATCCTCTCTCGGTAAATCCCTTTTTAGTGTCCAGCAAAAATCTGCCATCATGTTGATATTCCAATTTCCTTGATACCTAGTCTCCATTTCACTTATGTCTTGATGGAATCGTTCTCCCTGTTCTTCACTATAGTCTCCAAGATTCTCAGGAAATTGGTCGATGTGAGAATGTAAGAAGTGTAGTTTAAGATTCATTAAGCAACCTAATTTTTTGTAATTTGTTAGCAATTCTTCTACTAACGTCCTGTAATTTTCACTTTTATCATTTCCCCAAAAAGTTTTGAGACACATTTTTGAAACTTACCCAAGCTGCTATCGTTCATTTTCCCTATAAAATTTGCATCTTGAAATAGAGGTCGAATTTGGGGTCCATCAAAAATTCCCCCTTTCAATTTTGCATCACTTATCGCAGGAAACGTATTTAATCGTGTTTCATAGGTTTTTTCAATTTTTTCAACGGCAATTTTTTGCTGTTTTATCAGTTCTTTGCGATTTTTTGAGATTTTGAGAGATTAATAGGCCAATTTCAGATTCGGATTCAGCAGATTAAATTACATAAAAAATCCTCTTCGATTCGGGTCTACAAAATTTTTTTCATCAACATAATCACAATTTTTTGCCATTTTTAGCAATTTTCGAGGGTTTTTTTACAATTTACTTAGATTTAAAACGGCTTATGGTCTAAATATACTTTAGATTCGTAATCAGCGGATCGAAATACATAAAAATTAGGCTTGGTTTAGATCCACAAAATTTTTTTTATTACCGAAACACCCAATTTTCGCTATTTTTTACGGTTTTTCAATTTACTCGATGTTTGAGGGAGTACGGTCCAAACTGACCTCAAATTCGGATTCAGCAGGTCGAAATGCATGTCGGGAGATAGGTGGCGTCAAATGTACAAACAACTTTTTTTTATGTGTCGAGGATATTAATATATCACTGGCGAACTAACCTCCCACTATGGACAAACTCACCTCCCACTTCGCTTAAAAATTGTTTGCCTATTAATGTCGATTTGGCAATACTGTTGGAGGCGTAAGCGAACACTTGTGTGTCAAAACTTATATAAAAGAGGCGTCTCTACCACTTAATATTTGGAGGTGTGGTACATTTAAAAATATATCAAAAATTTGTATATATTCAAAATGTCTATTTGTTACCCCTCCCTTGTTGCGCATATTAATGTTTGCGGTTATTTGCCATATATACATATACAAATTTTTGATATATTTTTAAATGTACCACACCTCCAAATATTAAGTGGTAGTGACGCCTCTTTTATATAAGTTTTTACACACAAGTGTTCGCTTACGCCTCTAACAGTATTGCCAAATCGACATTAATGGGCAAACAATTTTTAAGCGAAGTGGGAGGTGAGTTTCTCCATAGTGGGAGGTTAGTTCGCCCGTGATATATTAATATCCCCGACACAAAAAAAAAGTTGTTTGTACATTTGACGCCACCTACCTCCCGACATGCATTTCGACCCGCTGAATCCGAATTTGAGGTCAGTTTGGACCGTACACCCTCAAATATCGAGTAAATTGAAAAACCGTAAAAAAATAGCGAAAATTGGGTGTTTCGGTAATAAAAAAAATTTGTGGATCTAAACCAATCCTAATTTTTATGTATTTCGATCCGCTGAATAGGAATCTAAAGTATATTTAGACCATAAGCCGTTTTAAATCTAAGGTTTTTTTCAATTTTTTCAACTGCAATTTTTTGCTATTTTATCGGTTTTTTGCGATTTTTTGAGGGATTAATGGGCCAAATATATTTCAGATTCGGATTCAGTAGATCAAATTACATAAAACCTCTTCGGTCCGGGTCTACAAAACTTTTTTCATTAACATAATCACAATTTTTTGTCATTTTTAGCAACTTTTGAGAGTTTTTTACAATTTACTTAGATTTAAAACGGCTTATGGCCTTAATATACTTTAGATTCGTATTCAGCGGATCGAAATACATAAAAATTAGGCTTGGTTTAGATCCACAAAATCTTTTTTATTACCGAAACACCCAATTTTCGCTATTTTTTACGGTTTTTCAATTTACTCGATATTTGAGGGTGTACGGTCCAAACTGACCTCAAATTCGGATTCAGCGGGTCGAAATACATGTCGGGAGGTAGGTGGCGTCAAATGTACAAACAACTTTTTTTTGTGTGTGCTGGTGTAAGGGAAAGTGGGGGAATAGTGCGCACCTAAGCCAGATTGCTCTAGTAGTCAAGTCATTAAGTATTAAAAAACTATAAAAATGTTAACAGAAGGCTTAGTTGTTATTCTTTCATCATGTACATCCTATTCCATGAATTTTTTAACATGATCGAATAGTATTGTAAAAACACAAAATTAGATTTGCGTACATTTCCCCACCCTGTTGGGTAAAGATGCGCATTGAGTGGAGAAAGGTGCGCAGTAGTCTGAAAAATACAAATAGGGCAGATAACATGGCACTAAAACAATTTAGATGTAAAAAAAATATTTATTGAAATAACTGTAGAATTTAGAATTATTCTTTACAAAAATCGCAAATGTATTGAACTGCAGAATCCTCAGCGGTACATTCAGCGTGGTGCCATGAGCCGCATGGTACCATAGTTCATCTTTTCCTAGTTGTCCACAAATACCACAGATTTCATTCTGCTCTTCGGGTTTTTCATAGCATGGAACAGAGCTGAGGTTGATGTCGTCTAGCTTATCGTCATCACAAATGTCACTCACTATCCTCTACATCAGATAAATCGGATGATTCCGGTGTTACATTTTTTTTCCTCCTGCTTACTTTTGTTTCTGGGGACTGACATACCCGTCTACAAACATTCTTTACGAGAGTTTTTTTTACGGTTTTGATTGGCGTTTTCCATAGAAGGCGACAGCAGGTATCGAGAAATGAGCGTTCTCCACATATTCTTCATCAACACGTGCATCAAGCTCGGGTGTTGGGTTCCTCTTCATTTTCTTTTTACCTTTCTTGCAGTTAGCCCCTCTTGTTTGTTTATTTTTTAATTTCGCGTCTTTTTGTCTTTTTCTTTTCTTGAGCTTCTTCTAATCTTTCTTTGATAGGTGTGCTGGTTAGTATCTCTGAATGTTGTTTTGCACGAGAAACCCTCTGTAGTTTCTTTTGTTTTTTCCTTGGAATGGGAGCAAACTTTAAGAATGAATTGTTCGGTTGAGATGTAGAGGGTAAATAATTTTCAACAAAACTAGAAGTCGATGGTAGATTGCTTTGAACGGGTGGCTGTCCATTTAGCATATGAGATGCTTGTTGGTCTTTAGGACTATTTAAATTTTCCTGATATTCAGATATGGGTGAATTATGAATCCTGTTTGATGGATTTGGAGGCGTTTCAGGCGTTGGTGAAGAATTAGGCGTTCTATGTTTGGATGGACTTTCAACTATTAAAAACTCACTCATCTGCTTGGCAGGAGCAAAATCATTTTCATTAAATTTGTCAGGATCGAGGGGGTAGATTCCAGAACAACGAAAACCTGACACTGCTTTCTCCATCGTCGCTACTTTCATAAAAACTTTATTTAAAAGCTCAGCCAAGTCATAGTCCGTTATTTTTTCGTGACCTGTGGATGTTAGGTAAAGATCATATTCCCGGTAAAGAGCATTTTTAAAAGGACTAAAGAAGGTCAAGTCAAGAGGCTGAAAGTTACCTGAAGTATGCGGCGGAAGAGACACCATATGAATATGGTTTTCTCTACAGAAATTGTATGCCTCTATCGAAATGTGGCTCGAACAGTTATCGAGAACGAGTAGAATCGGATCACTTTCAGTAGGTTTTGCATGTTTCTGGAAGTGATGTAGCCAATCAAGAAACAATTCGGAATTTATCCATCCATTTTTTGAACACATGTAGCTGGCGCCAATTGGCCCATTCTTTTGAAGCGTAGGAGCCATTCTTTTTCTAGGGTAAATCAACATAGGTGGAATGTAGTATCCTGATGCACTCATACAAAACACGGCTGTATTGGTCCTTCCTTGTTCAGCTGAAATAGCAGCTCCTACTTTTTTTAACTCCTTTAGGTCCATAAACCTTTGGACATTTCTTCTGAACAGTAGTTAGACCCGTCTCATCCATGTTAAAAATTTGATTGGCTTGAAATTTAAACTTTTCTATAACGTTTTTGAGGTTGGAATAGAAACGCTTTGTCTCGTCTGCATTAAATGCAGCAATCCGATTTAGGCTGGTTCCCTCAGGCTGCCTCAATGATATTTTAGGATTTCGTTTAAGAAAACCATAGAGCCAGTCTTTCCCTGCTAACTGTCTCTCTTTATTGAAATTATGAGAAATATTATTCTCGTCTGCGTATCTATATGCTAAGTGCCTCAGCTTCTTGGGTGTTATACCATAAAACAATTTTGCAAGCATCAGAACATACTCGGTCAACTCTGCCTCCAATTCTTCTGTGAAAACCGGCTTTCGACCTAGACGGGAGGTCTTAAGTTGATTTAGTGATATTTTTTTCCTTAACGTTGATTCCGGAATATTAAAACATCTTCCAACTTCCCTAATTTTCCTGCCATCATTTATGACTGCATTTAGTGCATTCTGCAGTGATTCTTTATTATATGAGTTAATAACGGTTTTGCGAACATAATTGCGTGGCATCTGCAAATAAAATAGATATTTTAATGTTTAATATGCCCTCTTACAATTAATGTAATGTGGGGAAATAGTGCGCATTTTCGCACACGATTGCCCCACTATGTCTTTGGATTTTAATTAACTTATTTCATAAAAACGTCTGATCTAAATTCAACAAAAATACACACATGCAGCTTAATATTATACAGTTTAAGAATATATGTAGTTTAAAACTATCAGTTAAAAATTACGCACTTACCTTCTTAATTTATACACGGGCAAAACAAAAAGGATACGCGCTGATTTACAATTTTGTCACTCACTAATACCAGAACTGAAATGAACTAACCACTAACGGCGCGGCGTCGGCGACTTGGTTCATGTGGCCTAGAAGATTGTAGGGTAGGAGATCTCTGAATACGGCGCGTAATTTAAAATATCATGGTGCGTACGATTACCCACCACGCACAATTCCCCCCACTTTCCCTTAATCTTTAATATTAATATTTCCCTAAAATGAAAGCTCTTAACTCATTTTATTCACTCAGTTTCTGAGTTAAAATTTAATTTAATAACGTAAAGGTGCTATAGACAATCAGTTCCAAGCGCTCATGTTACACTGCTATATATACATAATATATATTAGTGGAGGCCCAATCGTAATACTTGCGATTACTACAAAACGTAAATTAATAAGAACAGCGAATTACTTACACACATATAAAGCCATCGTACTAATCTACCTCCGTACAGTGTTGACATATTTCAGAGACATATTGGTATGGAGAATATGCGGAGGCAAACTCTGCTGGACCATCATTTGTAGTGTATATGTATATTAAACGGTGGCGCCCCGTAGTGGAGGTACATTGTGTAACTGTACATACATATCTAACGAAATCACCTCCGACGAAAATTTTGGGAAACGCCTACTAATGACGTAATAACAATAATAAACCTGTTATACACGTAGATTCGTATTGACCTCCGATTTTTCGAAGTCGCCTCCGATTTCGGAGGCGTGGTCGTTAAAATCATATATATTTTGGCGGCGTATATATATATATATATATATATATATATATATATATATATATATATATACCTATATATACCTACATATATATATATATATATATATATATATATATATATATATATATATATATATATATATATATATATATATATATATATATATATATATATATATATATATATATATATATATATATATATATATATATATATATATATATATATATATATATATATATATATATATATATATATATATATATATATATATATATATATATATATATATATATATATATATATATATATATATATATATATATATATATATATATATATATATATATATATATATATATATATATATATATATTTTTATATATATATATACATATCGACGCTTAAGAAACAATACCTCTTATCTCCAAATTAGCAGTTTTACAGGAGACGAAAAAAACTAAGTTTTCTTATTAATAGATATGAAACCTACATGTTATTTTTATCATGGAGATCATGGAGATACGAGTTATTTTATTGTTATACGAGGTATTTTTTTAAGTTTTTTAAGTAGAGTTTTTTGGTATCAATATTAATCTTAGAGATACAAGATATTGGGAACTGTTGGACATTAACTTAAAATTCTAAACAGAGTTTTGACAAAAATGGAGATACGAGGTATTGTTTCTTAAGCGTCGATATAATATATATATATATATATATATATATATATATATATATATATATATATATATATATATATATATATATATATATATATATATATATATATATATATATATATATGTATATATATACTTTAATTATTAAAAAAAAAAACTATAAATTATATAAGTACTCTGTCAAATCTGACTCACCAAATGTACATCAACATGTATCTTACTGGTCAAATAAATATATTGAAAATTTTTAACGACAATTTTGAATGGAGGCGACTTTTTAACCGACGTTCGATATCAGGCACTAAATTCAAAAAAAAAAAAAAATAAATTAAAAAATCTTTTTTAGAATTGTTAAAAAAAAAATTAGTTTTTCCTGATCTGGAAAAACTCTTAGTTACTATACCAATATATTACTTATAAAGGACAATTGTCAGACTGTAGTGTGTAATGTAATACAGAATATGAATCTTTCTAAACGAAAGATACCAAAGGGATAAACATTAGATAGATTATTTCAATAATGGCAAGGACGATTATTTGTTTAATTTTTGTAAATATGCATTTAAATTTGTTATTTTTTATCTAACTTATTAATAAGATTATACGTTTAAGTTCTCAATGTCTTTCTTGAATTAACTGACTTAATTTTCTTTATATTGACCATTTCTTGAAATTTTCTCTTTTCAAGATTATGCTGTCTACCTACTATTGTTGTTTCATCAAAATTAAATTCGTGATTTAAACATTTGCAGTGTTCTACTAATGATGTTGTGTTTATTTTATTTTTGTTTTTAACGTCTCGCATGTGCTCTTTCTTTCTGGTTTTTAAGTATCTACCTGTTTGGCCTATATAACTTTTTTTCACAATCCTTGCACGGTATTTTGTATATGACATCTGACTGTAATTCTTTTGGTGTTTTCACTTTTAAATTTGTAAAGAAATTTTTCTTTGTCGTATTTTCACTCTTAAATGCAACATTAATTTTATCCGTGGAAAGTACCTTCCTTACCTTCTCAGAAAGATTTTTAACATATGGTAATTTGTAATATGTTTTTGTGCCTGAAGGTGAGGATCTAGTTGATAAGCTGTTATTATTGTTATTTATTATTCTTGTTAATTAGTGAAATTGGGTATTGATTTTTTATTAGATAATTTTTTATTAGTTGTAAATTTTTATTGTGAAATTGTGGGCTTGATAAATGAATTGCTCTATATTTTAAGTTATTAATGATGTTTAATTTGTTTTTAATAGAATGTTCGGAATTAAAATTTAAAAATCTCTTGAGAAGGTGGGTTTGTGATACCAGTCTACGAGTAATACATTTTCAGTTGTTCGTATAACTTCAACATCTAAAAAGGATAGTCTATTGTTATTTTCAATTTCTATTGTAAATTGTAACTTTTCATGGAAGCTGTTAAACACGTTTAATAGTTCTTCTATTTTTGTTTTAGGTATTACCAGAAAAATGTCATCCACATACCGTTTAAAAATAGGTACTTCAAAAGACAATTTGCTTAAGCAGACTTCTTGTAAGTGAGACATGACCAAATCTGAACAAACAGGAGACATACAATTCCCCATACCTAGACCATATATTTGCTTAAAAAATTCCCCATTAAAGTTGAAATAACTGCTTTCGGTGCAAAAATTAAATACCTCTAAAAATATTTCTAAAGAAATTGTTGTATGGTTTTCAATTAAATGCCATCTATCTTTTATAACGTTAATCGTTAAATCAATGGGTATGTTTGTAAATAGTGATATCACATCCAGGGATACCAATATATAGTTGTCTGGAACTGTTTGTCTTTTAATGAATTCAGCAAATTCAAAAGAATTTTTAACATATTTTTCATCTTTTGTAAAAGCAAAATTTAAAATATTACTGACATATTTTGTTAAATTGTACACTGGAGAACCTATGAAGCAAACAATGGGTCGTAGTGGTAAATTTGGTTTATGTATTTTGGGTAAAAAAATACATTTTCGGAAAAATTCCTGTGTTGCATTTAAGTACTCTCACTTGATTTTTGTCAATAGCTTTATGGTTAAATAATTTATCTACTAATTTATTGTTTTTATTTTGTATGGTAATAGTTGGGTCTTGGGTTAACATTTGGTAAATAGATTGATCATTGAGAATACTGTAAGCTTTGTTGTCGTAATCATTTTTTTCCTAAGACCACAGTAGTGTTACCTTTGTCTGCTTTTGTTATCACTATTTACAAACATACCCATTGATTTAACGATTAACGTTATAAAAGATAGATGGCATTTAATTGAAAAACCATACAACAATTTCTTTAGAAATATTTTTAGAGGTATTTAATTTTTTGCACCGAAAGCAGTTATTTCAACTTTTAATGGGGAATTTTTTAAGCAAATATATGGTCTAGGTATGGGGAATTGTATGTCTCCTGTTTGTTCAGATTTGGTCATGTCTCACTTACAAGAAGTCTGCTTAAGCAAATTGTCTTTTGAAGTACCTATTTTTAAACGGTATGTGGATGACATTTTTCTGGTAATACCTAAAACAAAAATAGAAGAACTATTAAACGTGTTTAACAGCTTCCATGAAAAAGTTACAATTTACAATAGAAATTGAAAATAACAATAGACTATCCTTTTTTAGATGTTGAAGTTATACGAACAACTGAAAATGTATTACTCGTAGACTGGTATCACAAACCCACCTTCTCAGAGAGATTTTTAAATTTTAATTCCGAACATTCTAATTAAAAAACAAATTAAACATCATTAATAACTTAAAATATAGAGCAATTCATTTATCAAGCCCACAATTTCACAATAAAAATTTACAACTAATAAAAAATTATCTAATAAAAAATCAATACCCAATTTCACTAATTAACAGAATAATAAATAACAATAATAACAGCTTATCAACTAGATCCTCACCTTCAGGCACAAAAAACATATTACAAATTACCATATGTTAAAAATCTTTCTGAGAAGGTAAGGGAAGGTACTTTCCACGGATAAAATTAATGTTGCATTTAAGAGTGAAAATACGACAAAAAAAATTTCTTTACAAATTTAAAAGTGAAAACACCAAAAGAATTACAGTCAGATGTCATATACAAAATACCGTGCAAGGATTGTGAAAAAAGTTATATAGGCCAAACAGGTAGATACTTAAAAACCAGAAAGAAAGAGCACATGCGAGACGTTAAAAACAAAAATAAAATAAACACAACATCATTAGTAGAACACTGCAAATGTTTAAATCACGAATTTAATTTTTGATGAAACAACAATAGTAGGTAGACAGCATAATCTTGAAAAGAGAAAATTTCAAGAAATGGTCAATATAAAAGAAAATTAAGTCAGTTAATTCAAGGAAAGACATTGAGAACTTAAACGCGTGTTATTTTAATCTTATTAATAAGTTAGATAAAAAATAACTATAATTTAAAATGCATTATTTACAAAATATTAAACAAATAATCAGTCCTTGCCATTATTGCAAATAATCGGTTTTTTTTTTTCTTTTATCTATGATGGTTTTTATCCCTTCTCATGTGTTTTGCATACTTTAACGTTTAGAAAAGATTCATATTCGTGTCATTACCATTACACACTACAGTCTTGACAATTGTACCTTTATAAGTGATATATATATATGTGTGTATATATGTTACATAAGTACACTAAAGAAGGTTTCTTAATACCCAAGGATTTTATCTTGTTTGTTTCCTGTTTTATATATATATTTTTATGGTGACCAGGAAAAACTCATAATTAATGTAAGTACTTATTATTTTTTCACTGCATATGTAGTTTTACCAAGTGTGATATTATGTTGTTAAATTAAATTTGAGATGCCCTAAAAAAAGTATATTTAAATATTTTTTAATTATTGTTAATATGTTTTGATTTTTTAATATCTATTTATACGTTGTACATATTTTGTGTATGTTTGTAGGTGCATATATCCATTTATTTATTTAATAACTTTTTTTTTTATTGTTTGTACCACATGTTATATTATATACACTTTTTTTATTTACATTTTTTTACAAGTGTTACACATCATAATTTTATATCTTACAGTGCCCTGAAGATGGTAATAAAAATTACCGAAACGTCGGCAAGTTAAAAAAAGTAGTTTTTCTCAAAATAAGGACCCTTACCCAAAAAAATTTTCCAACAATTATTATTATTATTTGGTAGCTACCTATGAGTAAACAGTCTATTTGCTTATTGATAGGTAGCCACAAGCTAGCTGTCGTGCGGTTAACAGTGCATACTGGCTACGATATGATGCCAATTTTCAGTCTTCCTTCAATTTACTATGTTTAATGATTCAGTAAACAACCTGTATATGTTAACTTGAATGCATGTATTGATTATAGGGAAGTAATTTATTGCATTTCTTTAGATTTTATTCGTTACAGAAGAGAGAAAGAATACACGTTATCTTTTAAATCACAAAGGACCTGAAAACCTTTATGTTACAGCAGCTGTATTATCACAGACCTAAATTCTGTGGGCACTACACTTAATCAGCAGGAAGCGGAAATATATGCCATTTTGCCCATATTTCAAAACCTGCAGTTATACACTTTTTAAAGAGCCTTCATATAATTGAATTGATACGTATGCATTTATTTATATACCAGCTCGACAACCAGTATTGTGGCAGGAAGCTGGGATAGATGTACGTAATATTATACGTAACTGGCATTTGTTCCACTCCCTGATAATCAGCACCCAACAGTTTTAAAATGGTTCTAACTGCTGCTGCTGCTCAGATTGAGATATTCGAAACGGTGCACACGAATTATATAAGACTACCGTATAAGCAGCATTTATAGAACAAACACGCAAACAGATTGATTTTAAAACAAACTTTATTAAATTTTAATCAATGTAACAGTTTCTCTTTTATATTTCTGATAAACTTAAGTTAAACTCTCAACATTAAATAAACTTTTTTTCTAATTTAGTAACGTGATCCTGATCTACATAATTTTCTATGCAACTATTTCTGTAGTCTTATGGGTCCTCATATGCTGGTAAAGTGCTCCTTTTCTTATCGTTTTATATGAACATACTACACATTCATATACTTTCGTTTCTTGTTTTTTATGACGTTTACGATGGCTCAAAATGCTTCCTCTGTGTTTTGTCTGAAAGGAGCACATATCACACTTGTACGCTCTTATTTCTAAGGGACTTTTATGTATAAGCCTATGCTGACTAAGATAATTCTTACTTATTGCCTTAAATTCACACAATTCACATTTGTACATTGTCCCCTGCATTGAGTAATTGTAAATAAGTATATGTTCTCTCAAAGCGTTCTTTTTTGTAGTAGTATATGGACAATACATACATTTATACAAAAAACTCTTCAGTTTCACAACTATTAACATTTGGTTTGGGCTCTTCTGTTTCTGACAGGCTTTCCTTAAAACTGGAAAGATAAAAATAAGAATATACTTTAATTTTTAATTTTATCCAAAATGATAGACAATGATTTTTTCAATTTATATCAAACTCGTAATTAGAACGTGGCAAATCAGATGGCTCTCGATAGTGTCACATGTGGATACCTAGATTTCCGATAATTATGGTAAATAATGAAATAAGTAACATTGATTAAATGTTATGCATTGCTGTGCATTGTGCATCAACAAACATTCGCATGAGTAACACCATTTCTATGTTTTTTTGCTGAAAAAGATCCCCTTTGTGGAGTTAACACGTATGTAAGTCGAAAAAGATCTTTCGACAACTACCGACGTAATATTTGCAAACTTAAAACTCTAAATCGTAATGTTACATATTCCACATTTTTATGTTAAATGTCATTATACTGCTTACTCATTTGCATACTAGAGTCATCTTGTAGAGTTTGTAATTTATTTTGTACATTATGAATTATATGTAAAGACCCTTCTAATGACGATGAAGAATTTTCTAATTGTTGAATACTATCCATACCACTGTATAATTGTTGTAAATCACACGTATTGCTGCTTTAAACAGCTTTGAGCCTTGGAGATGGTTTTGATTCACTAGGATTTAACTGTAGAATGAAATAATTCATTGAAAATATTCATGGTAGTATCCAACTGCTGCTAGCACAAACGTATTAAAGTAGGTTGTGGTGGAAGTTGTATGTCGGGACAAGCTAATTTGAAACCTGTTTATAAGCTTTCACAAATATTTGTTTGATATTTGCAAACTTTGGGATAACTTCGTCGAATTTCTTCAGCTACCAAATGAAGTGTATGAACAGGGTAAGTTACGTGTATTAAGTTTGGGTACATATTTTTCACCAATTATCCAACTTCAACCATATATCATGCTGCATTAATTGACTAACATCCATAACTGTGAACTATCTACACCCATTATATCAAGTGTTTGTGTAACAAGTTCGTATACTTTCTGGTCGGGGAAAGAAGAGCCACGGAAAGAATGTGATTGCTACATTCCATTCAGAATTAAGCGTAAATGAAATAAATGAATTAGTGCATGGCAAATTTTTGTGATCGTTTCCATCCGCACCTACACATTGGGAGAGATATTATATTTCTGGTATACGGTTTCGCAGAGAGCTGCCGACTTATCGGCAATACTCTCCTTCGCCGCGCCGGCTGGACAGTACAATTTCTGCATTGACACTGTAATCTTTTACAAACAAGTAAATATGATAACGTGGGCCCATCAGGATCTAAAACACGTGCTAAAACATTTGTCACATGATTTCATTTTGGGTCCATCTACTGTAATCCAAATTTTTTTCATTTTCACTTTTAAGTTTGTTTTTTTATTAAGCTTTTATATAGTTCAGTTTATGATCAGCAGTTCTTCTTGAGTAAACCCAATTCTGCATATATTTTTTTCCAAAATGCTCTATTCTTTCTTCAATATATATGTAGTGGAATATTACATACACAACACAAATATAAAGTCGATTAAAAATGTTGCATACAAAAACCCATTTTTTTTTATTTATTTTGTGGTCTGTCGAAACCAGCGTTACATTGCATACCCAACAAGAGATCAATGAGCCATTATACTTTAAATCTTGATATTTGTCTATACAGATCAAGCAAACCCACTAGTTACACGACTAGTGGTACGCGCAGTTTACAGTTGCTCGCCAAATGAAAAAAGTTTGATAGGAAAATGTAGGAAGAGAAAATAAAAGTGAAAAGTTTTATTCTATGTTGCTTGAGTGTATTGTACTGGTAGTTAACATAAACTAGATTATTATACTGCATAAAAATTCATTTTAAATAAAATACTTATTTAATTATATTTCGTCGCTTCGTCCGATTAGATCACGGTTTCTAATAATTATGTAGTACCGCTTCTCGGTGCCAGATGGCACAGCAATTTTAAAATAGTATTTTAGTTATTTTCTGCATTCAAAACAATTTTAATAAATTTTATACTTTACGAAAAGTATACATTATGAAATTGTTTTTTTATGCTCAAAAAGACCTCCTTCTTGAGAAAGGCTATATCCTAACCTACTGTAGAAGCACTTTCTGACATTCGCGCTTGCAACAGACAGGCGACTGTAAACTGCACATACCGCTAGTCGTGTATCTAGTGGGTTGTTGATTTTTGTTGTATATGATTCTACATTATTTATGTAATCAGTATTCATAAGTAATGTAACGTTTTATGCTCAAATATTGCAAATCCTAAATGTTATTTTTTGCTATTTTCGACCTAAATCTGGTCTACTTATACGTAACTAGCTATTTACCCGCGACTTCGTCCGCGTAGAATTCAGGACAATATATTAAAAGTTTTGATAAAATATTTGATAAGTATTGGAAATGTTGTTTTTGATTCATTATATGCTTTTGTAATACCCAATAATTATTTTATTATTTTTTTCTAGAAAGGCATTCTCATTGTGCTGAGAAGAACGTTTGCGCACGAACAATTTTTCCTGCACGAACGTTCTCAGGGGCATAATAGGAACATTCTCTTCCTCACATCAGTACCTTTTTTTAAGTTTCATTGACTCTAAGAAGAATTATTCATTAATTTTTTTTAAATAATTAAACCACAGGTAATACAACCCTTTGTATCCCTGAAGGTACCTTGTGCAGAAGAGGGTTACACATTTGGAGACAATGGTCACACACTAGGATTAATTTTTAGTTAAAAAAAAATCCTAGTTCCTCGACTGGGCATCGAACTCGGGACTCCAGGGTGAGAGGCAAGTGTCCTTACCACTCCACCACGAAGCCACATTGAAAGGTAATATCTTTTTTAAAAAAAAAAGAGGAATTAAAAGAATGCCACAGCCACAAAACTAAATTTAGATCTCAATTTAGGCAATACTAAAATTAATTTTCAAAGCAATCATGATGAGGCACTTAAGAGGAAATGAAAGAATGCCACAGCCACAAGAATAAATTTAGATCTCAATTTAACTAAAATTAATTTTAGAAAAATGTTAACTTCATTATGAGGCATTTAAGGATTTTTATTCTAGAAAATAATTCTTTCTATTGCCAGAATGAGGCCACTTTAAAGTAGTATTTAAAAAACAACTTACTTGTCTAGTTGTCCTTCATCGCAAAACTCAAGTTTCTCGGTTACGATGGTGAAATCAAGTTCTTCATTACATTTTATATATTTCCCAACATCCTCAAATCCCTGTTCAGTTTTCATAGAACTAGTGGTAGTAGTCCCTTCCATATTCATTTCATTAAATATTCCTAGCTCTTCTACTTCTATTTTTACACAAGGCTGCTCGAAATCTGAAATCCTGTTGTTGATTAGATTCTTTTTTATGATTGCATACTATTTCGATCTTACTATTGTTGTGTATATTTTTTGTTTTTGTGCAAAATAAAACGACATTTTTTAACAATTTATTTCTTAACTTTTTTGAAAAACTAAATTTTTAAGCGGAAAACTAATTGGAAACGTAATATTAATACAAATTTTCTCCTAATCTAATGATTAATACTTTTTTTAGAAAATTAAAATAAGTTAGTTGGATGCCCATTAGCTTTAATGACTTTCAAATATCTTCTAAGCATAGACTCTACTAAACGTATACATGTCTTGCATCATGCCGTCAAATAATTCGTTAAAATGTTGAAAAATTTTCGACCCTACTTGATTTTTAACTATCCAGAGATTTTCTATGGGGTCTGGGCTACTAGAAGGTCACTGTGAAACTTCCATACGATTATCTTGAAGTCAGGCAGTTATTCTTCTAGCAGAATGCTTAGGATCATTTTCATGCTGGAATTTCCAAAGTACTAATAAATCTTCTGGGTTTTCTGACGTTTTCCCATATATTGATGTATTCACACTAGTCCATGGTACCACTTATTCTGTAAAGTCGGCCAACACCATTCCAAGAAAAGCAACTACATACCATGATAGAACCACCTCTAAATTTTACGGTTTTTATCGTGAAGCATCGTTGTTGTCGTTTTCAATTAGTCTGTCGCCACTGTATACCATGTGTGCCAAATTCGATGCTCATCATAGCGATCTCGGAAACCATAAGATCTACAAGGTCGGTTATCGGGATAAGTTTTAGCAAATTTTATGCTGATTCCAAATCCGTTAAGAAATCACGGCTAACTGAAACCGTTTTTGGGATTTTCCAAAAAAAAACGAAAATTTTGTGATTTTCTTTTTTGGCTGTAGCCAAGTAATCCTTGGTCAGACAAATTTTAGACTTTTACATTATTAGAACTCTTTTTTGGAGACTAATATTTTGGTATATGTTTGATATTCTTTTGTTTTCAAGATATCCGAGGTAACTTTTGTTTTTATTATGGCCGCCATATTGGATTTTTCGTTTTTGCAATTGCGCTTAAAAAAAGCTTTCAAATGATGTATCACATGCCGAAGAAAAATTGTGTTTTTCAAGGGACTAATTTAAGAAAAGTTATCCATTGCTTAACAAAACAAAACAGTAGGCCATGGAATATCAGAGTTATTTTGATTTCATGGATATACGTAAAAAAAATAACGGTAATATTGAGGGTACTAGTTTGACATGTTTAAATAATTTTAATTTTCTGTTAAAATACTGAACATAATCGATATGGAGAAATATTTTTTAATAACAGCAAATTAACATAATAGAAGAAATGATAGTAAAGAAGTAAGAAGATTTAATAAAACTGTTCAATATGACCTCCATTTAACTGAATACATTTTTGGCATCTACGCCTGAGCTGATTACTCTTCTAATAGTATTGGCATTTATTGTGTCGAAAACGATAGTTTCCGGGCTTTCAAATTATGCACTTTATTTTTCACCATACCCCACAAATAAAAATCAGGAGGAGTTATATCAGGCGAGCGAACAGGCCACAATACTGGTCCTCTATTTGAAATTATGCCGTTACCAAAATTTTCCTGCAATATCCATCTAACATTATTAGTATTAAGTGCAGGACAACCACAGCCCCAATTCGTTTATTTCTTGTTCTGTAAAAACTGTCTTGCGAGCGAGGAGGCCACAATACTGGTCCTCTATTTGAAATTATAACATTATTAGTATTATGTGCAGGACAGTCACAGCCCCAATTCGTTTATTTCTTGTTCTGTAGAAAGCTGTCTTATCTCGGGTAAAACTTGATTTTCTAGAAGTTCACGATAGGCTGCTCCCGTTAAATTGTTGTGAAAAATGAATGGACCAATTAAATGGCGATCTAAAAATAATAATTAAGGAAAAAGTTATAGGCAGATCATAGGTGTAGAATAGGAAGAGAAAAGGTAATACTTATCATGCCGCACCAAACATTGAATCCAAACCTAGTTTGGAATCTTCTTTGCGCAGTTACATGCGGATTTTCTGTGGCCCTATGATGATAATTGTGCTTGATAAAGACTCCACAATTTGTAAAACGAATTTCATCGGTCCATATAAATCTCGATTGAAAATCAGGTGGTTCTTTGCATTTGATTAAACCACGACAAAACTCAAGTCTTCTATCAAAATCATTATTGTTTACAGCTTGGACAATCGTAGGTTTGTACCGATGATATTTCCTTTGTTTTAATGTCTTGTGTACAGCTGTTAAGAATATTTGTTTCACCTTCAATTTTTCGTACTGATATGCGGAGATTATTGTTGACAGCTTTGAGATTATTTGTGCGGTCAACATTATCAATATCATATTTTCAAAACGTAATTTAACAAATTGCTTACAATTCTTCCAAAAAACTGTTCTATGTGGTTGCATTCTGTGCGGAAATTTTTCTAGATAGGAACCCATATAGTGCAGGATATCCATATGGTGTCTATTTTTGGTCCATTTCATGTCTGTATGTCCATGGACATGTGATGGATATCCACTGGACATCCATTTACGTATTTGTACACAGTCTATAAAGGGATGTCCACTGGACGTTCGTTTTTTATGCGTTTGTGATAGTACACCAAAGTATATGTGATGGATATCCACTGGACATCCATTTAATCTATAGGTTATATTGTTTGTTTTAGTTATTCCTCTTAGGTCTTTATCATGCACATATCGAACAACGATGCGTCAGCATCGTCCATAAAACGTCAAAGAATGACTCTAATCTATACGTTGAAAATTCAGTCTTATGACAACGTTACCGCAACGTCAATAATAAACCTAAGACACCAACATTCACACTCCATATATTGTAGTCGACTTTTAAAACGTGTCTTTTTTATTTTGGTTACAACATGTAATAAGCGACGTCGCGCCAGAGGTCGTAGATGACATGATGACAATTTACACTCTACACCTAATACAACGTTAATTTCTGTGCAAATGTGGTTGCAAGTCGCAAAATCGTTGCTTGGGTTACTTCTAATATCACCCCTAAATACGCCGCATCCCCCCTTGGACAAATCCTAAATTTACCACTGCATAGCCCGTGCTTCACACGCGACCGATCGGGGTTCTCATCCAACTCTAGGAATTTTATTTTGTTTTTTTTTTAATTTTTATTAATTTATTTATTTCTTGTAATATTATTTATTATTAATAATTTATAATTAAATTTAATATAGAAATTTCTATATAATGTGAATAAATATCAGGAATTAATTATTTGACCTGCAAAATAATTTTCTGATCGTCAAATTTGAACAGAACATTATAAATAATGTGAAAAGTGATAAGTTTTTTTCTGTTGCTTGAGTGCATTGTACTGGTAGTTAACATAAACTAGATTATTATACTGCATAAAAATTCATTTTAAATAAAATATTTATTTAATTATATTTCGTCGCTTCGTCCGATTAGATCACGGTTTCTAATAATTATGTAGTACCGCTTCTCGGTGCCAGATGGCACAGCAATTTTAAAATAGTATTTTAGTTATTTTCTGCATTCAAAACAATTTTCATAAATTTTAAACTTTACGAAAAGTAGACATTATGAAATTGTTTTTTATGCTCAAAAAGACCTCCTTCTCGAGAAAGGCTATATCCTAACGTACTGTAGAAGCACTTTCTGACATTCGCGCTTGCAACAGATAGGCGACTGTAAACTGCACATACCGCTAGTCGTGTATCTAATGGGTTGGCTCGATCCGTGGCAATGGGGATGTCCCACTAAATTAAAAGTTGGATTTTTGTTGTATATGATTCTACATTATTTATGTAATCAGTATTCATAAGTAATGTCACGTTTTATGCTCAAATATTGCAAATCCTAAATGTTATTTTTTGCTATTTTCGACCTAAATCCGGTCTACTTATACGTAACTAGCTATTTACCCGCGACTTCGTCCGCGTAGAATTCAGGACAATATATTAAAAGTTTTGATAAAATATTTGATAAGTATTGGAAATGTTGTTTTTGATTCATTATATGCTTTTGTAATACCCAATAATTATTTTATTATTTTTTTCTAGAAAGGCATTCTCATTGTGCTGAGAAGAACGTTTGCGCACGAACAATTTTTCCTGCACGAACGTTCTCAGGGGCATAATAGGAACATTCTCTTCTTCACATCAGTACCTTTTTTTTAAGTTTCATTGAATCTAAGAAGAATTATTCATTAATTTTTTTTAATTAATTAAACCACAGGTAATACAACCCTTTGTATCCCTGAAGGTACCTTGTGCAGAAGAGGGTTACACATTTGGAGACAATGGTCACACACTAGGATTAATTTTTAGTTAAAAAAAAATCCTAGTTCCTCGACTGGGCATCGAACTCGGGACTCCAGGGTGAGAGGCAAGTGTCCTTACCACTCCACCACGAAACCACATTGAAAGGTAACATCTTTTTTTTAAAAAAGAGGAATTAAAAGAATGCCACAGCCACAAAACTAAATTTAGATCTCAATTTAGGCAATACTAAAATTAATTTTCAAAGCATTCATGATGAGGACTTAAGAGGAAATAAAAGAATGCCACAGCCACAAGAATAAATTTAGATCTCAATTTAACTAAAATTAATTTTAGAAAAATGTTAACTTCATTATGAGGCATTTAAGAATTTTTATTCTAGAAAATAATTCTTTCTACTGCCAGAATGAGGTCACTTTAAAGTAGTATTTAAAGAACAACTTACTTGTCTAGTTGTCCTTCATCGCAAAACTCAAGTTTCTCGGTTACGATGGTGAAATCAAGTTCTTCATTACATTTTATATATTTCCCAACATCCTCAAATTCCTGTTCAGTTTTCATAGAACTAGTGGTAGTAGTCCCTTCCATATTCATTTCATTAAATATTCCTAGCTCTTCTACTTCTATTTTTACACAAGGCTGCTCGAATTCTGAAATCCTGTTGTTGATTAGATTCTTTTTTATGATTGCATAATATTTCGATCTTACTATTGTTGTGTATATTTTTTGTTTTTGTGCAAAATAAAAGGACATTTTTTAACAATTTATTTCTTAACTTTTTTTGAAAAACTAAATTTTTAAGCGGAAAACTAATTGGAAACGTAATATTAATACAAATTTTCTAACAAATAAATTTTCTCCTAATCTAATGATTAATACTTTTTTAGAAAATTAAAATAAGTTAGTTGGATGCCCATTAGCTTCAATGACTTTCAAATATCTTCTAAGCATAGACTCTACTAAACGTTTCCATGTCTTGCATCATGCCGTCAAATAATTCGTCAAAATGTTGAAAAATTTTCGACCCTACTTGATTTTTAACTATCCAGAGATTTTCTATGGGGTCTGGGCTACTAGAAGGCCACTGTGAAACTTCCATACGATTATCTTGAAGTCAGGCAGTTATTCTTCTAGCAGAATGCTTAGGATCGTTTTCATGCTGGAATTTCCAAAGTACTAATAAATCTTCTGGGTTTTCTGACGTTTTCCCGTATATTGATGTATTCACACTAGTCCATGGTACCACTTATTCTGTAAATTCGGCCAACACCATTCCAAGAAAAGCAACTACATACCATGATAGAACCACCTCTAAATTTTACGGTTTTTATCGTGAAGCATCGTTGTTGTCGTTTTCAATTAGTCTGTCGCCACTGTATACCATGTGTGCCAAATTCGATGCTCATCATAGCGATCTCGGAAACCATAAGATCTACAAGGTCGGTTAATGGGATAAGTTTTAGCAAATTTTATGCTGATTCCAAATCCGTTAAGAAATCACGGCTAACTGAAACCGTTTTTGGGATTTTCCAAAAAAACGAAAATTTTGTGATTTTCTTTTTGGCTGTAGCCAAGTAATCCTTGGTCAGTCAAATTTTAGACTTTTACATTATTAGAACTCTTTTTGGAGACTAATATTTTGGTATATGATTGATATTCTTTTGTTTTCAAGATATCCGAGGTAACTTTTGTTTTTATTATGGCCGCCATATTGGATTTTTCGTTTTTCCAATTGCGCTTAAAAAAAAGCTTTCAAATGATGTATCACATGCCGAAGAAAAATTGTGTTTTTCAAGGGACTAATTTAAGAAAAGTTATCCATTGCTTAACAAAACAAAACAGTAGGCCATGGAATATTAAAGAGTTATTTTGATTTCATGGATATACGCAAAAAAAATAACGGTAATATTAAGGGTACCAGTTTGACATGTTTAAATAATTTTAATTTTCTGTTAAAATACTGAACATAATCGATATGGAGAAATATTTTTTAATAACAGCAAATTAACATAATAGAAGAAATGATAGTAAAGAAGTAAGAAGATTTAATAAAACTGTTCAATATGACCTCCATTTAACTGAATACATTTTTGGCATCTACGCCTGAGCTGATTACTCTTCTAATAGTATTGGCATTTATTGTGTCGAAAACGATAGTTTCCGGGCTTTCAAATCATGCACTTCATTTTTCACCATACCCCACAAATAAAAATCAGGAGGAGTTATATCAGGCGAGCGAACAGGCCACAATACTGGTCCTCTATTTGAAATTATGCTGTTACCAAAATTTTCCTGCAATATCCATCTAACATTATTAGTATTAAGTGCAGGACAACCACAGCCCCAATTCGTTTATTTCTTGTTCTGTAAAAAGCTGTCTTATCTCGGGTAAAACTTGATTTCCTAGAAGTTCACGATAGGCTGCTCCCGTTAAATTGTTGTGAAAAATGAATGGACCAATTAAATGGCGATCTAAATATAATAATTAAGGAAAGAGTTATAGGCAGATCATAGGTGTAGAATAGGAAGAGAAAAGGTAATACTTATCATGCCGCACCAAACATTGAATCCAAACCTAGTTTGGAATCTTCTTTGCGTAGTTACATGCGGATTTTCTGTGGCCCTGTGGTGATAATTGTGCTTGATAAAGACTCCACAATTTGTAAAACGAATTTCATCGGTCCATATAACTCTCGATTGAAAATCAGGTGGTTCTTTGCATTTGATTAAACCACGACAAAACTCAAGTCTTCTATCAAAATCATTATTATTTAAAGCTTGGACAATCGTAGGTTTGTACCGATGATATTTCCTTTGTTTTAATGTCTTGTGTACAGCTGTTAAGAATATTTGTTTCACCTTCAATTTTTCGTACTGATATGCGGAGATTATTGTTGACAGCTTTGAGATTATTTGTGCGGTCAACATTATCAATATCATATTTTCAAAACGTAATTTAACAAATTGCTTACAATTCTTCCAAAAACTGTTCTATGTGGTTGCATTCTGTGCGGAAATTTTTCTAGATAGGAACCCATATAGTGCAGGATATCCATATGGTGTCTATTTTTGGTCCATTTCATGTCTGTATGTCCATGGACATGTGATGGATATCCACTGGACATCCATTTACGTATTTGTACACAGTCTATAAAGGGATGTCCACTGGACGTTCGTTTTTTATGCGTTTGTGATAGTACACCAAAGTATATGTGATGGATATCCACTGGACATCCATTTAATCTATAGGTTATATTGTTTGTTTTAGTTATTCCTCTTAGGTCTTTATCATGCACATATCGAACAACGATGCGTCGGCATCGTCCATAAAACGTCAAAGAATGACTCTAATCTATACGTTGAAAATTCAGTCTTATGACAACGTTATCGCAACGTCAATAATAAACCTAAGACACCAACATTCACACTCCATATATTGTAGTCGACTTTTAAAACGTGTCTATTTTACTTTGGTTACAACAAGTAATAAGCGACGTCGCGGCAGAGGTCGTAGATGACATGATGACAATTTACACTCTACACCTAATACAACGTTAATTTCTGTACAAATGTGGTTGCAAGTCGCAAAATCGTTGCTTGGGTTACTTCTAATATCACCCCTAAATACGCCGCGTCCCCCCTTGGAAAAATCCTAAATTTACCACTGCATAGCCCGTGCTTCACACGCGATCGATCGGGGTTCTCATCCAACTCTAGGAATTTTATTTTGTTTTTTTTTTTTAATTTTTATTAATTTATTTATTTCTTGTAATATTATTTATTATTAATAATTTATAATTAAATTTAATATAGAAATTTCTATATAATGTGAATAAGTATCAGGAATTAATTATTTGATCTGCAAAATAATTTTCTGATTGGCAAAATTGAACAGAAAATTATAAATTATAGTTTTTGCTGGTGAATTCCGGAATTTGCTAAATCAAATTTTTTGCTGTTAAATTTCACAATTTGCTGGAAAAAAATATTTTAGAGATTAACGACTTACTCGTAATTCTTTAATCGGTTAATAAATTACCTATATTAGAAGTGTTTTAATACTGCAATTTTTTATACGAATTTGTTGCCTATGTAACCCATCATTGTTAGAATCTAAATGTCTCTGTGGTTAAGCGTCAGGCTACAAATGGGGAGGTCCCCGGTTCAACACGCAGGCAAGGTGAGTTTTTAATTTAATACAATGCAATAATACTAATGGTAATGGTAATGGTGGGGGAGGCTGACGCCTGGCAAGTAGGCCACAGATGGGCCCTTTTTACCAACCCCCAGCTGTCCCCTCAGCCATGTGCTTCTCTTGCTCCCTCATCGAATCTTTCCGACCTTCTGATGAAGGTCAGGATGTCACTCATTGCGAGGGAGCTCATCTCCTCCCTTAGAAGCGCCTCAGAGCCGAAGATACTGTGTCTCAGGCGCCCAAACGCTTCACATTGTCCCAGGAAGTGGTAAGATGTCTCTTCATCACTCCTGCATCTTGGACATGTAGGGTCTTCCTCAATACCTATCAATGATAGATGCCTCTTAAGTCTGCAGTGGCCTGTCAGAACACCGATTAAGAGATTCAGGAGTCTTACGACTCCGTCCCAGCAACCAGGCCGATCTCGATTTGTTCGGCCCCGTCACAAAATCTCGGGTTTGCCTGCAGGCCCTGTTGGTCCTCCAGTGCGTCCTCAGTGTCTCGTGGGCCCACTCATTGAGGGCCGTTGTGACCTGCCTTCTTGAAATACCTAACATAGGCTCAGGCCCGTGACAGGGTTCCTCGGCTCCGAGTCTAGCCAATTCATCGGCCTTCTCGTTGCCTGGAACTCCCATATGTCCCGGGACCCATACCAGTCTCACTTGTTTATGCCTGGCCAGCTCTTCTAGGGCATCCCCACACTCCTGGACGAGAGCTGATCTCGTCCTGAGGGAGCACACCGCCTTTAGAGCAGCCTGGCTGTCGGAGCAGATGTATATTATCTGTTCCGCCCCATTCCTAACCTCAGCCCTACCTGCCACCGCTAGGATGGCGTAAACCTCTGCCTGGAAGACCGTGGTGTACGAGCCTAGAGCAAAGCTCTCCTGTACTTCTTTGCCTTCCAGATATATTCCCGCCCAGGAAGACGATCTAGTGGCCAGCCGAGATCCGTCTGTATAACACACCAGAGAGTCCGGGCGGAAGTCAATTCTTCCTTCACTCCACTCCTCCCTACTAGGAAGAGTGAGAGTGTAATTCCTTTCCAACCTTAGCTGATCTTTCGCTTCTCTCACCTTCAGGACAGAGAGAGGGATTTCCCTCTCCGTCAGTCCAGCAATTGCTGCGTGACCTTCAGCTCTGCCTGAACACTGCCAGCTCCCAGAATCCCGCATTCTCAGATAGGCCGCCATAGCCTCCCTCTTTATCCACGAGGGAAGCGTTGGCAGGCCTAGCAGAACCTCCAGAGCAGCTGTCGGTGTCGTCCTCATTGCGCCAGTGATCCCTAGGCAGGCTAGTCTCTGGACTTTTGCCAGCTTTCGGGACGTCATCGCTCTGTCCACGCTCGGTCACCAGACCACGGATCCATATTGGAGCCTAGGCCTGATGACCGCCGTGTACAGCCAGTGTAGGATCCGTGGGTTGAGGCCCCAGTTCCTACCTACCGCTCGGCGCAATTGCCAGAAGGTCGCAGTCGACTTTTTGATGACGTTGTCGATATGCGGCCCCCATGACAGTTTGCTATCTAGGGTCGCGCCCAGATACCTAACCTCCTGCACAAGCGCAAGAGGTTTACCGTACATGGTTGGTGCCCTAAAATCCTCTATTTTTCTTCTCTTGGTGAATAGGATCATCTCAGTCTTAGATGGATTGACTGAGAGACCTGTTTCGCCGCACCATCTTTCTATTATTCTACAAGCTACCTGCGTTCTGTTGCAGACGACATTTAAGAAGCGGCCGGTCACTAGGACCAGCCCGTCGTCCGCATATGCCTGCGCATAAAATCCTTCCGAAGTTAGGCGCTCCAAGAGTCCATCCATTATTAGACACCATAGATGGGGTGATAGGCAGCTACCTTGTGGACAGCCGCCCCTCACCCCGACGTCCAATTGGCAGTCTCCTAAAGCAGCACTAACTCGTCTCTCTTCCAGCGCAGATTTCACCCATCTGACCAGTACTGGAGCAGTACCTCTAGTCCGAAGGGCATCGCAGATAGTAGTAGTCCTTGCTTTATCAAAGGCACCCTCTATATCAAAAAAATATTACTAGGGTGACCTCCTTATGCAGGAGGGCCCTTTCTACCTTATGCACGACGGCGTGAAGGGCTGTCTCCGTGGACCTCCCTCGCCTATATGCGTGCTGATTCTTGTGGAATGGGTACCTGGCTAGGTCCCCTTCCAACAGATATCTGTCCACTATCCTTTCCAGTGCTTTTAGCAGGAAGGACGTGAGACTGATCGCCCTAAACGATTGGGCAGCTGTGTAGTCCTTTTTTCCCACTTTGGGGATGAAGACCACTTTAGCTGACCTCCAGGTCAGGGGAACATATCCCAGTGCCAGACTGGCCACAAATATTCCTCTTAAATGCGGTAGAAGAATATCCAGGCCCTTCTGAAGCAGAGCTGGGAAGATCCCGTCTGGCCCCGCTGCTTTAAAGGGCTCGAACTCATTCACTGCCCAGACTACAGCTCCGTCCTTTACAATCTCCTCGGCAAGCCGCCAGTCAACTGGTGGCATCGGCCGCTCCGAGGGTACTGCAACGACAGGGCGTTCGCCCGGGAAGTGAACCTCTAAGAGGTGTCTTAATGACTCCTCCCTAGAAGTAGTCCAAGTTCCATCTTGCCTTCGTAGTGATCCTATTGTCTCCCTTGTCTCGCAGCTGAGTATTTTCATCAGTCTGGCGGTTTCCGGTAGGGAGTTCATTTCCCCACAATACTGCCGCCAGCTTTCTCTCTTGCTACGCCTTAGTTCCTTTTTAAAATTTCTCCTAGCCTCCTTGAAGTCGTCCCATGAGGAATCCGTCCCTCTCTTGACGGCTCGATTGTTAGCACGTCTGGCCGTCCGGTGCAGGTCATCAAGCGACCTACTCCACCATCGGGCCCTGCGTACTCCCACCGCCTTGAGTGGGCAGGCTTCCTCATATGCTGAGACTATATGACTTTCTAGGCTAGCTACCTTTATGTCCAATTCCTCAGGGGAGATAATCCTCCCCCCCGGTTCGTCTTGAAGACTTGCCAGAGTAAGGAGATACCTCTCCCAGTCAGTTTTCCTTGGATTTCTTCGGAGGGTGTCCTCTGTCCTATCGGACCCAATCTCGAATCTAATCATCCTGTGATCAGACATCGAGATATCCTGAGTTACCCTCCAGTCAGAAATTTTTTCCTTCAAACTTTGAGAGACCAACGTAATATCTATCACCTCCTGGCGGATACGGTTGATGCAATAATACTAGTCTCTATAGCTTAAAACTAAACCGATAGATGGCGTGACCCGATCACCAGAAGCTTTCATGTCCCTATGTGTATACAGTGAGTTTTAATGTAGATAAAAACAATAATCCATTTTTGGGGTTCTAGACATCCGTGAATGGACATCCACAGGACGTACAATTTTGTGACAAACGGCTGTCCACTGGATGTCCTGTGGACTACTTTTGGTATCCAGAGGGATATCCGTCGTACTTCCATCAAGTCCAGACGTACATCCAGGGGATTTCCAGTGGACGTCCTTGTGCTGTATGGAAAGCCGATGCGTTTTTGCGAATTTCTATTTACTTTTAAATAACATTCTAACATCAAATTTTTCTTCACTTGAGAATTTGTACGCCATTTTGCAATAATCACACTTTTGAACAATAATAATAAGTATTCTTGAACAATTTATAATACCACTACTATTTAGTGAAAAACTGTCAACTAACAGTAATGCTTATTGTTTTAAACCACAGCCTATTAAATTTTGCTGAAAGTTATGTGTGAATTTGGTCGTTTTTAGAAGTGCATTTTTAAAATTTTACTAAATACTTACTTACTTTGAATAAGATTTACACGAAACAACTATTCAGCGGACAAAAGCCCGGACCTGCGTTGAATTAAACCTGCAAGTCTTGTTTAGTAGCTAAAGTCATTTGTCAATTCCTCACTAGATATAGACCGGTTTCGAACTTGTTATGTTCTCATCAGTATGCCATAAGTAATAGAAACGACAAATAATAGCACAACTGGCTAGCCTAGAGCAGACTTAGCAGGACAGGCATAGTGAGTGATGAGTGTATCTCTCTGGTGGTCAATGTTACTACCCGTCAGACATGATTGATGTCTTAGTGACTGACAGCGACCCGCAAAGCAGGTACCAAGAGCTGCGACCTCTAATCCTGATGGGCTAAACTATATATCGAATAAGATTTACAGGAAACAACTTGTGAATTGATTTAAGGCCAATGTTTGTATACAAAAGTCAACTTATTATTTATAGATCTATTACCCTCTTGAATGAGGGTACTTAATTATGGCACACTTTGTATATAACCATTCAGTCAGTATGTTTAAAGAAAATATAGCCTCTTATTGCTCCAATTACATGGTTAATTTAATAATAGAATATGGACAATTTCTTGACAATTTAAAAATAGCAAAGATTATTCCATTGCTAAAATCTGGAAATGTAAGGAATGCTTCAAATTACATATCAATGGCCTTATTCCAATTTTAGCAAGAATTGTGGAGAAAATTATTGTTTTATTAGAATGACAAATTACCTTCTGTCAAATGTTTATTTTTCCCCAAAGCAGTATGGATTGAGGCAAAATTGAAGCACGTCAGAAGCCATAATTCAGCTGGTAAAATTAATATATGATGGTTTTGAAGAAAATAAACATACCTAACCATATTCATTGACTTAAGTAAGGCATTTGATTGTGTATCACATGAAGTATTACTAACTAAACTGACCTACTACGGTTTTAAAGGAACTGCATTAGATTTGATGTGCTCTTATCTTTCAAATAGATACCAGTCCGTTCTATTCAATGATGAGTTAAGTTAAAATTTATAAATTAAACATGGAGTTCCACAGGGAAGTGTCTTTGAGACATTACTTTTTTAATTTATATAAATGACCTCTACATCAAATAGTTTCTTTAATGTGCTTTTTGCTGATGACACTACATTGGCTCTAAATATAACGAAAAATGTAAATTCTTGATGTCATCAGTCAAAAAATTATTAGACTTCAGACTGGTAAAATGTAAACTATTTATGTCTAAACAGGAATAAGACACTAGAATTCCAATTGTAGTCATAAACATCTAAAGTAGTAACATTTTTAGGTCTTAACATCGACACAAATTTAAATTGACAAAATCATATTATTACTCTCTCTAAAAAACTGCCATCTATTATACAGGGTGGTTCATAGAGAAGTGTGTATATGTTAACTGTGGATGTGGGGCACCTAGGTGGTACCAAATAACACATGGTTAATAGGTCTAATAACCTTCATTACCAAGGTACAAGGTTTTGTCTAATTTTTTCTTAAGCCTAGCGTACAAACCACTCTGTATAAAAATTTGATAACCAATAGGTATGTTTTACTTAATTCACCAAGACGATTAACAATCACATTACAGAATTTTTCATTGTCTTTGGCCTTTAGAATAAGTGTACCAAATTTGAAAGCTTTATCTCAAAAACAGGCTGCGCGATACTACATACATGCGGGCAGATTTTTTTTTCAAAAAATTTGTCCATTATAATTCGTCCAGAAATGCAATGAAAAATTTTTAATTTTTTTTCCGAAATTGTATCTTTTTTCTTCTTTCACATTCACCAAATTTAATGTGTCACACACACACGCGCACGCACGCACGCACCGCAGACATCATTCGGAAAATAGTCAGAATGGATTCAGAAGGGTTCAAAACGTATATATCAATCAAAATCTCGAGGTCCAAAAATATCACGATTACTATACTTCCTTATATTAGGTATAAGAAAGTAAAAACTATTTTTGTTGCTTTAGTGTTATAAAAGTATTTCAAAAAGAAATTACAGGTACGAACTTAAACCAAAATATTATTTTTCTTAATCATCATTTCAAACACTCTGCATACCGTAATTTTAAAAATAATATTAAATAATCGTTTAATAAATGGGTAAAGAATCAAACAATATGAATAAATAATTTTATTGTTTACGTTTCGGCTAAAGCCATGGTTTTATTCATTTATTTTTTTAACATCTTATTATTTATACTAACGTTCTGAAGGAGTTTGGCACATTGCTATTCAATCACTCAACCAGAACAGACACATACACAAGAACCATTCCTTCCTACAATTGCCAGATGCCGTAGTTGAGACTCAAACTTAGGAGAGATATAGTGACTAGCCATGTTCTGCCACACACTAGCAGCCAAATATGTGCTACCATATCAGTATTTTAAAAATGCCACATACATCCATGCCCTAGTCAAGATTAAAACTCGAGATCCTTTGGTCTCAAACCTAACGTATAAGAACTGAAACGCTGAGTCGTTTCTATTTATATTTGCCTACACTTAATTTAATAATCCCCAACAAATTTACTGGATCTATGTCACGGTCATCAGATCAATGATAACATACGGATCCATCGTTCGGTGGCCGAAAGGATTACAACGGACGGCCAAAGCCAAACTCTCTGAATTACAAAGATTAGCATGCTCGACCATAATGGCGGCAATTACCACCACACCGTCAGCTGCAATGGAAATCCTCCTGGACTTACCCCGTCTTCATATATATTTGGGGAGAGAAGCCACGTGGGCAACATATAGACTGCTACAAGCGGCCAATAATATGCCGCAGACATTGAGCGGAACAGGTTGCTGGATGACACAGAGCGTCACAGCATCCTTGGAATGCTCTCGGATACTATGCCTACCACCATCCTTTTTTCGGAAAGGGATGTGATATCGGAATAAAACCGACCTACTGAGGGCAAACAGTTGTTGGTTTACAGACGGCTCCAAAACTCCTGGGGAAACGGGGAGTACATAGCTACAGACCAAGGGTGTGGATATTCTCAAGCTTAGGTACTAATGCAACTATTTTTCAGGCCGAGGTTCATGCCATTGAACTGTGTGTGCGAAGGCACATGCATCTTACACGCAGATCAATTAAAATAGATCAGATAGCCAAGCAGCTATAAAAGCTCTTGGCTCATACTGTTGTAACTCCAAGACGGTATTGGAACTGTCAGAAGGCTCTAAATCTTTTGAGTAAAAACAACAAAGTGACTCTGGTCTGGATACCCGGCCACTCTGGTATGGAAGGTAACGAAATGGCCGACTCCTTGGCCAGAGAAGAAGCAGGATCACGAATCATCGGACCAGAACCGATAATTGGCATATCTTCAAGTACTGCTAAGATGGCTATCTCAACCTGGGCTGAAAGGAAAACTTTCCAGTACTGGCAAGAGTTACCGGGATTAGTTCATTCGAAGGCGTTTTTAAAATACCCTTTGAAATTAAGAACTAAGAAACTTTTAGAGTTAAACAGGGTAAACTTGAAAACTCTAACATGCCTATATACCGAGCACTGCCGACTAAACTATCATCTGCATAAACTCGGTCTAGCGGAAAACGCCGAGTGCCGTCTATGCTTGGAGGATGATGAGGAGGCAGACCACGTCTTATGCACCTCTCCCGATGTGGAGAGGATCCAATTTTCAATATTTGGCAAAGGGCAACTTCTGACAGAGGATCTCGACACATTCTGACCCAATAAAGTTATCAGATTCATTAAGAGACTGAACTTATTGGGTGAAATATAATTAGGAGTGAGCCACAATAGGCCTGCTAATAGCCGCAGTGGAGGGTCCACAAGGACCCACTCACAATAACCTAACCTAACACTTAATTTCTGTAATTCGTTGGTTACATAGGTTAGTTGAAACGTAAAGAGAATAAAGTTATTTATTCATATTGGCTGCTATTTTTTCTATTAATTAAGCGAATATTTAATATTGTTTTTAAAATTACATTATGCAGGATGTTTAAAATGATGGTTAAGGAAAACAGTGTATTGGTTTAAGGTCGGACCTGAAATTTCTTTTTCAAATACTTTTATGATACTAAAGAAACATGTTTTGGCGTTTTAATTACTCAAAAGTAATCTTGTTAATCTTGTTAAAAATAGTTTTTTTTAAATTTTACCTAATGGAATTTCCTATAAAATTGAATTTGTGTTGAAAATAAAACATGTAGAATTAAATGTCGAAATGTAATTTTTTCCGCTGTTTTCAAATATTTAAACAGAATTTTCAAATTTTGTTATACAGAGTGTTGTTTTTAGAATACACGGATCGATATAATTTTTTTTGGAGTCGTACCTGTATTTCCACTGGTTAATATGTTAATCGATTCGATAAAGTAAGTAAAACATACCTACTGAATTCAAATCAAATTTTTATAAGATGGTTCGTATGCTGTGGTTTAAGAAAAAAAATAGGCAAAATCGATAATACACCCTGTATCTTCGTAATGAACATTATTAGAACCATTAACCATAGATTATTTGGAACCACCTAGGTGTCCCACATCTGTGGTTAACGTATGTACATTTCCCTATGAAAGACCTTGTATATGCAATAAAGAATATTAAGTACAAAGTCAATATGGAAGCAGCTCTAATTAGTTATAGCGCTTTATTCCAGAGCACCATGACATAATAAACTGGGGAACTTCTTGCCCAAAAAATTTTCATAGTTCAAAAAAAAGCTACTAGAACATAATCTAATACTGCATGTTATGATAGTTGTAAACCATGGTTTACAAATTTCAAAATATTAACCCTTCCATCTGTATATATTCCAACTTAGTTCATGTTAAAAGTAATCTTGATAAGTTTATGACAAATGTGGAACATCATATTCACTTAACTCGTTCGAGATCAAATTTAGTCACCACTTCACAGATTAGCTGAAATAAACAAAATGTATATTGGTATAAAGTTATTCAATAAATTATCAAGAACTGTGAGAGAGGCACCAATTAATAAAATATAAATCAATTATAAAAAAATATTTAATTGAAAAAGCCTACTACGATCTAAATGATTTTTCATTTTAGTTAACTTTTAAATTATTTTTCTTTTTTTTCTCTTTAAATATGTATGTAAATTTTAACCGTTTGTAAAATGATATGTATGTAAATATACAGTGTGTTCCACTTTGAACAGACACACCCCTGTGTTTCGGTTGTATTTGGGTGAATTGAAAAAAATCTTTGTTTTCAAATTGTAGTACTCAACGAGATCTACTTTCCTGAATGACAAATTTTTTTTTATGTTGTGTATCCACGGCCTATTATAATTAAAATAAAATGGTAAAAATCAAGAAACGCTATTAGGGATTTTTTTTAACTAAACAATTTTTAGGAAATATGAATCGGACATGCTTAGAAAGCCTAAAGGATGATACACAATGGGTTGCAGTAAAACTTAAGACTTAAGACTTAAAACGTATTACGTAACCAACGCATGCCGTTTAATGAAGCAATACACAATGGGTTCCAGAAACTTAAGACGTAAAACTTAAGAGTTGGAATTTCCGACCGGTTCGATTTTTAAGTCTTTCGTCTTACGGAGAGCCAATCAAATTGAGGTATTTTTGGTGAGAAAGAATAACCAACAAACGAATAAAATATTACCTGGAAACGGAAATGATAATTGTTGTACGGTGTACGACGAGTTTTGGGGTCATATAAATCAAAATCTCTAATTTGTTCAGTCTTTTTAATATTTATCTCGATATTCTACTAAATATGCTAATATAAAAGTATTAGATAGCTTTAGTATTAAATAGCTAAATACTTTAAAACAAATTATTCTATTAAAACAACTACCTCAAAAGGCAAAATAGGCCTGCCTGCATGGCACACATGATGAGAGTTAAAATTTCGCCATCCATTGTCTCCAACAAAAGTATTTTAAAATGTTGGGTTTAGAAAAATATTTGTTATGGTATATTATTATCCAATCTGGAAAACTAAGGCTAATGTCCTGCTCCTATTTTGACGTTTCTGTTAATGTTTTTGATTGGCTACGTATAGCAGAGGGTTGTCCCTGCATGTTAAGTTTTTCATGCATTGTGTATTGGAGACAGTATTAAGTTTTAAGTTTGTTTTAAGTCTTAAGTCTTAAGTTTTACTGCAACCCATTCTGTATCAGACTTAAATACCGAATTTCATATTACGCGCGGCATTGGTCTATGGAAAATCCACACAAAATACAAGAAAAAAATTCCGAGGTAGGGCATTTGTTCACGTGTGGTGTGGCATTTTGGGTAATAAAATCCTGGGACCCATTTTGTTTGAAGGAACCTATATTCTAATTTATATAATGTATTCCTTAGAAATGAAATTGAGAATTTCTTGGATGAGTTACTTCTTCAATAACGTGATCAAATAGTTTAGCAACAAGATGGAGCGCCACCCCACTGTGGTGTTGTTACAAGGAAATATTTAAATGAAACATATCGCGTGTAGGAGGGGAGGGACTACAGTATTAAACTAAAAGCTGGCGGCCGCGGAGGTACTACGACATTACCTCCGGCTGGAATTTTGTGAAGTGGTTGGGGGGACCATGAGGAAGTGCCATCTGCAAGGATTTTGCTCAAAACCCCTGCAAAGAACACGTCAGACGGCTCAAAAATGAAAAAATCCTTGCTCAAAAAATGATCATACCTCCGGCTGAAAATTTGCACATTACCTGTTTAAAAGTCACAGATAACGTATGTAAATCGTCAGACGTCTCGGTCGCTGCCAAAGGGGTGTCAGACGCCCTCAAAGTTGTCATTTTTTTTTTTTTAATTTTTTTTTCTTACCTCCGTCTGAAGTTTTAACATATTGCAACAGAGACCATTTTAAGCACATTTTAAAATCGTCAGACTAAAATACCGCTGCGAAGTCCCCCCTACAATGTTCACAAAGTTCCGACCCACATGGAACGTGATATTTTTTTTTCGAAAAATTATTTTCATTACCTCCGTTTGACGTTTTTACATATTATCGTAGAGACAATTTTAAGCATATATATAAATCGTCAGACGAAAATACAACTGTGGAATTCCTCTGCAATGTCGCGAAAATCCAACCTACATTACTACATAATGGGGTATTTCAAAATAAAGTAATTTACTATTTTCTGACTTAGCATCCCGTAAAAAGTTTACTGACGATGAACTAGAGATTTTGATCAAAGATGAGCGCTCTAGGTGATGTGGAGCATCGTCCGCAATTGTTTTTTGATGAAAAATCACAAAATTACGTAGAATCTTTGTGACAAATAGGTCAAAAAGAAATTTTTTCAGACGAGATGGTATGTTTTAAGTGATTTGAGTCATTTTGAAACGAAAAACTTTCTTGACATTATTTAATAAAATCAACCGTTTAGCCAGAAAAAAATCAAACAAATTGAAAAAAGTGGGTATTCTCCAAACTTCAATTAATTTTTCATGGCGAAACAGTTGATTTTTTCGAAAAATGGGGAGAGATCGTTTCTTTTCCGAATGGGCCAATTTATAACAATTTTCACTTTTAACAAATTACGTCTATTACAAAATAATTCGTGTTCCTCCACAAAAAAATAGTTAAAGTTTGGAGACTACTCACTTTTTCAATTTGTTTGAATTTTTTCTAGCTAAACGATTCATTTTGTCGAAAAAATGTCAAGAGAGTTTTCTGTTTCAAAATCACTCAAAAAACTTAAAAAATACTATGCCGCCCGTTAAAATTTTATTTTTGACTTATTTGCCACAAAAATTATATTTTATTTTGTGATTTTCCATAAAAAGTTGGATTGCGCTGAATCTTTCACTCTACAGAAAATTCTCATCTTTTGGCAGAATCTTTTGGTTCACTTAAACTAACAATTTCAGCTACAGCTCGTTGAGAACCACCATAAAATGAATACCGTATATTGTTTCAATATTTTTTTTGATTTATTGAAATGCGTATTGAGGTAATAAAATATATTCTTTTCACCCATACACATCTATGTAGCATATTTATTATATACCTGCGGCCCAACTTTTCGAACATAAATGATGAAAAGTAAAAAAAACTTATAATTATTGAAAATATGGAGCGCGTCCAAGAGTGAATGAGCTGGATTTTCGCGGCATTGCAGAGGAATTCCACAGTTGTATTTTCGTCTGACGATTTATATATATGCTTAAAATTGTCTCTACGATAATATGTAAAAACGTCAGACGGAGGTAATGAAAATAATTTTTCGAAAAAAAAAATATATGTTCCATGTGGGTCGGAACTTTGTGAACATTGTAGGGGGACTTCGCAGCGGTATTTTCGTCTGACGATGTTAAAATGTGCTTAAAATGGTCTCTGCTGCAATATGTTAAAACGTCAGACGGAGGTAAGAAAAAAAATTGACAACTTTGAGGGCATCTGACACCCCTTTGGCAGCGACCGAGATGTCTGACGATTTACATACGTTATCTGTGACTTTTAAACAGGTAATGTGCAAATTTTCAGCAGGAGGTATGATCATTTTTTGAGCAAGGATTTTTTCATTTTTGAGTCGTCTGACGTGTCCTTTGCAGGGGTTTTGAGCAAAATCCTTGCAGATGGCACTTCCTCATGGTCCCCCCCAACCACTTCACAAAATTCCAGCCGGAGGTAATGTCGTAGTACCTCCGCGGCCGCCAGCTCTCCATCTATATGGTCTGCTATAACAGCCCGGATTAATGATCTTAGATACGTTTCTATGGAGTTATTTAAAAAACGAATGTTATGAACCTAGCAAACAAGATATACATAGATGAAATTAAAGTTAAGAAAACTAATTGCAAATTTAAATCGCAGAGATATTTCAATGTTTTAGAAAATTTGATGAGATACATGGCTTATGTCGAAAATTGTGGGGTGTCATATTGAACAATTTCTTTAGAGCTATGACATAGATTATAGTTTTATTATAATATTTAATAAAAACGTAATAAAAGAAATTAACTAGTAACAAAAGCAATAAACTGTACAATTTATAACAATGTATGCACAACTTACCCTCTTAACTAGCTTAATGAACTAGCTTGGCTATCACAAACTGGAGAAGATCTATAAAAACTTTGCAGCAACAGGTATGTTTCTATTGTTGTCTCCGTGAGTGATGTTCACTGTTGTGAAAACGACCGTTTGACATCTATTGATGTAATACAGGCATACTTAAAATAGTCTTTGAACGCATTTAACGGATCTGAGGTTGCACCATCAGTACCACCACAAATTTGTTTTAATCTGATAAAACCGGTGTTCTTGAAAAATCGGCGTACCAAACGCATTGTTGCAGCACCATCGGTCACAAATATTAACACTTGACTTGTTGGCAGATCAAATTTTTTAACGTCTTCACCACCACCTGCGTAATTATTTTGCCAGTATACTCAGTTAGTCTTTTGCTAGATAGTAATAGTGGAAATATCGGTTTAAGAGGATCCAGTACACGTACTATAACATTTACAATATATTTTTTTACGATCTGTCGTCTCGTCAATACATAACCACAGCCGTGTATTTGATCTTATTTACAATGTCTTCGTGCACTGTTGTTACATAGTTACGCAACGTTCCACGACTTGGTAAAGTCACCTGGGGACTGTATTTATACCAGAACTCCCAAAATGGTTGTTTTCGAGTACGTGCAGCGGAACATCACAGGCAATCCGCATTAATAGTAAATCGAACATAAACCGTGTTTTCGAAGGCACGCAATTTTTTTTTTGTTTTATGCTGCACAGTATTTACGTGACATCTACAATCATATTTATCCCAGTACATCAGGTCTGTCTCGCATACCTTACAAATTATTGTAGCACCATTATAGAATAAATCCGAGAATTCACTGATAAATTTATTCACTTTGTCAGCGTATGGTCGTTTTTTACCCTTGCGCACGTTTGACATATTTTATTAAATTAATATCAACAATAAAATACTACAAATAAAATTATCAACAATACAATAATATAAAATACAACGGAGAGGAATAAATTAGCGTGTAAACACTACGACATACAATGGCTAGTCTCGCAGCTCGCTTTGATTTGTCCGCCAGCCGGTCATTGCCTCACCAGATATCTATCTACCTGCTGTTGCATCACTGAATAGCCGCACGACTTGCCAACTCTAAAAATTAATTTTTCCATTTAATTCTGTTTTTTTTTCTATGGCATCCTTGAACAAATTTAGTGCAGAATATTATGTAAATAATGAAGAAACCTTGCAACATGTACATATATATCGTTGGAATCAGCAGAAAGCGTAAATCTTAGAAATCAAAAAAAAAAAAAAACGTTTGGTTTATATCTCGAAAATGTGGTTTGATTCAGGGTTGCGCGATTTAAATCAATTTGATTTAAATCGTGATTTAAATCATGATTTAAATCAAGTTGTGTAAAGCCAGTAAATCAAACTTCAGAAAATTCAAATAAAAAGTATAGTTTATTTAAAAGCTAGATACAAATTAAACTGAAAAAAAATAAATAAAAAAGAAGAAAAGAACACATATAAAACAAAAGTTACTTTCTTAAATGTACATTATAAATTAGGTGCCTACTTAAAAGCAGAAACATAAAGTAAACAAATTAAACAGAACCAACTCTAAAAAAAATAAAACATGATTTACTCCAAAACAAAAATTTTAAATTAGGCTAATTATTGTAGTCTGTACAAAAAAAACTAATTTAGCTGCTTTTTCGGTCCCTAAACGATTTCGAATCTTAGAATGAATCAAACCAAATGTCAAAAATATTCTCTCAATCGAGGCTGAACTAGCTGCAGCAGAAAATAGTTGCTTGATAATCGGGAATAATTTGTCAATAATATCAATATTTCTTTGGGATTTCCACCAGTCCAAGGGTTTTGTGTTTTTAAGAATTTCTTCGTGAAACATAATATCGGCAAAAGGCTCAGATTTTACCAGAAATTTAATAACCAGTGGTAGTAAACCACTTTCAGATTTAATTCATTAGCAGCTTCTAAAGCACGATTCTTTTCGCTTTCTGTTAATTTATGCTTTGTTTTCGTAGGGTTTAGAATGAAGGCTAGCAAATGGTATGAGGTGATACACTGACCATATCGGTATCTAAATGTTTGCATTTGCCTTAAATTAATTTCAGTTTCGTCAAAATGCGACTCAAGAATTTTAAATTGTTCTACGACGTCTGATAAAATTGCATCGTTTCTTTGAAGCCTATCAAGTACAACAGATATAGGTTTTAGTAGTGATAAGTAATCTTCAGCAGTTCTTTTTAAATAAATGTTTGATATTTTCTGTCTTACGATGCTGTCAATTTCATTTTTATGTTCCTCACTAATTTTAAAAACTGTGGACCATGATTTAACGAAACCCTCTAAGCAGTCAGCAAGTGAGTTCCATCTTACGTCAGAAGGTAAAGTAAGTTTTTTTCCTCCTTCTTCTGCATATGTGGCAGAGGCAAAATGATTGTTTCAGAAGTATTTTACAACGAACGTAACGTGTTTCTTAATTTCACTAATTTCCAAATCCTTACATAACAAGTTTAAAATGTGTGGAGCACAACAGTAAGTAATAACAATTAGTTCTGTTGACTCTTTAATTTGGTTTCTCATAGCATTCATATTGGCAGCATTATCCGGCACAAAACTGCTTACTGTACAGGTATAGTCAGTGTTTAGAGTTTTAGTTAAGTTTGTTGCAAGTTCTGTTAAATATACAGATGTATGTGGATTTCCCGATGTGTCTATCGTATCTACTAAAAAGGAAGACCCATTTTCCACAGTTACAGTTGCACATATTATTGGTTCACTGTGTATGTTGGACCATCCATCCAATGACAGACAAACATTTACTTTTTTCCTCGTTATACACTTCATCGAGCAGTCTGTTGGACACATCATGTCGAGATGGTGGTACATATCCAGGTCGTAAAAGCGTTACTGCCTTTTTTACTTCAGGTTGTTCAATCCACATGAAACTGCTGTTTGTCACATAAAGAGCTCTAGCAGTTTGTTTATCTATTTCTTTTTTATTAGACTTGGTTGTACATACAACAAAAGATAATAAAGATCCAGAACTGGAGTCAGGCATTACTTTTCTTTTTTTACTTAATGGTGTAGAAGATAAGAGCGGCTGTGGGGCACTATCTTCCTCTGCATCTTGTTGTAACGTGTTCAATTGTATCTGTAAAAAAAAACAAGATTGTTATGTTGTTTAAATCCAGTTACACACAGACAGGCATAGATATTATACTTTGTTCTTAAAACTAGGAGTGAATGAAGGTCACATTTGCACAGGGAAAGTTAGTAGAAATCTAGAAAATGCACTAGATCATTTTAACGCTAAATTTGAATCTGACACTGACGTAGTTTTCCACGAAACACGAAAACACTATATACTGCACTCGACGAGCGTTTCGCCAACTAACTTGGCATCATCTGGAGATGATTAAAAACAGTTTTAATCATCTCCAGATGATGCCAACTTGGTAGGCGAAACGCGCGTCGAGTGCAGTGTATAGCGTTTTGGTGTTTCGTGGAAAACTACATTAGTGTTATTTTCGCATCAAAGGTTTCAACCCATTCCGGGTCGTAGAAATAGACCAACGTTAAATAAGTAAATTAAAAAAAAAAGGTTCTCTTAATATTTTGTCTTACTAAGAAGTTATAATTATAAATAAAATATCACTATACTTACAGTGGACACTGTTCCTGAAGTAGAGGAACCTTCATTATTTGTTTCTACACTTTCTACATTACGCGAAGCAAATTTTTTCCAGTGGACTTTCAGTCGGTCCACAAGCCGTTGCATTTCTACATTACACTTTTTACATGTAGCTCTACTAACACTTTTTCCATCAAGCTTACTTGATTTTTCAATAAAATATTGCCAAATAGGATCTTTTTTCCTTCCACTTCTATTAGAGGACATGTTAAAAAATTATTTAATATTTAAATACTATAAATATAATCACTCAGACTCGCTTTCTCACTTGTTACGCGTTACGCGACAGATTAGCAAATAATGGCAATTCGCATCATTCCCGCGCATTATAAAGACAGGCGAATTATCAAGTTCTGACAGGAATTTTCATGTATGCTCTAGCTTATTTTACAATTATAGATACAAGGTATACAATTTATTCCATTTGTAAGTTTAAACAAAAACTATCTGTTAATATAAGTACTAAATACATTGTTAATGTCAATTATTAGGATGTTTATGTAAAAAAATAAATAAAAATCAAAAAAAATCATAATTTTTTGATTTTTTTTTAAATCATAATTTTTTGATTTTTTTTTAAATCGTAATTTCTGATTTTTTTTTTTAAATCATGATTTTTATTAACCCTGCAAGATACCCTTAAATAAAATAAGGTTATTTAGATTTAGAATACCTGCAGTTAAATCAACTTCCTGCACTTTTCATGATGGCCTTTTAATCTTTGAACAAGTCCTTTCTTTACTTTTTTTACAATTTTTACACACTGGTTTTTTCTTTTTCTGTTTTTTTTTTTATAAAATAATCCCAAATTTCATCTTTCTTCCTTCCGCTCATTTTTATTTTACACTTCAGTCGCGCGTCGCCTCGGCTTCTATGAAATTAATGAAACCGACCACCAAGCTTGTCAGAACAGGAAAATGCTGATTTTTTATTGTTTGTATGAAAATATGGACCATATAGAGAATTTTTCCAGTGACTTGAATAATTTATATGTGCAAATTGGTAGTTAGAAAATAATTAAAAATTAGTGTATGGAAAAATCTTATTTGTTTTCAAAAAATTAAAGAACAGAAAAAAATCAAAAAAAACCTGATTTTTTTGATTTTTTGAATACAAATTATTGATTTTTGATATTTTAAAAAAAAATCATGATTTTTTCCAACCCTGGTTTATTTGGTGTTCTGATAATGGCATTGAATTCGCAGGCAAATTTTGTGCAATTTTTGTACTTACAGTTTTTTCTAGGTTAGAAAATATAATAGAGGAGGGTGTGCATTATCGCGTGATAACCCTGTACAGTGATTGGTTCTTTCACAGGTAGAGCACTTATTTTAAAATACAAGCCATATTTAATTTAAACAGAAGATTTAAATTTCAACTTACTTCTTCCATTCTTCCTCATAGTAAAACTCCAGCCTCTCAGCTTTGATGGTGACATCTGATTTTTCATTAATTTCTATAAATTCATTCACATCTTCAAATTTAGGTTCAACTTTTACAGAACGGTTGGTGACTATCTTTTCCATATTGATTTTATCAATAATTTTTTAATCATACACCTTTGTTTTTATATAATACTACAATGATCTGGTCCACCGTTTCTGATTAGATTTTTGATATTTATGCTGTTGGAAGCGAGTTTCAATGTTTCCCTCTAAAACTAAAGACCACATTAGCTACAGGCAGACAGGCGCCAAAATTAAAATTCAAATATGGCAACGCCATGAGCAAATATCACATGAAGATTATGGAGTTTTATAATGTTTGCTGGGCAATGCAAATTTAAATAAATATCGTAATACTTTTTATATTTCTAACCTCTAAAATTATGGGTGTCGATATTTATTATTATATACTTTAATTCAGATATGATAAATACTTGATGATGTCCACTGATATACTACATTCTTACTTAAATTCAATCTTTTAATAATTTAAAATACTGACGTTTAAAATATTTTACTTATTAATATCAGAGAGGGTTGTCTCTGTTAATATTGAAAACTGGAATGACCATTGGACCATGCAAAGACTGAGTATGACCATTGACCATATGCTTTGTGTCAACTCTTCTTCCACAATTTAAAACATTGCAGGTACAAAAAGGTCAAGTTACAATTAGATTTTGCCTGAGCTGTGATGGTGAAAGTTGCAAGAAGAAGATTTCAAAGGTTATATGCAATGTCAGTAGATTATTTAAATTTAAATTAGTTTTTATATTGAGAATATAACATATATTTACAAAAAACTTGCCACGGCACGTAGATATGGATGAGATTTTCGTGTGTAGATTATGTCTGAAAGTTCTAACTGACAAAAGTTTTATTACTTTAGAAGATAAGGAAAGAACCATGTTAAAAATGATATTCCCAACATTAGTAAGTACATAATTTAATTAATTTAGCATTGGAAATAATTATTAAAGGACATATAATCACTTCTTGCATTTTCAAAATAATAATTCCACAACAGTCACAGTTGAAGTTTCTGTTCATGAAATTGAAACACATTAATAATTCTGGGATTTACCTTGGATGCGAACAACCAACCCAGAATATTTTGTGCTTGTAATCATTTATGAAACTGTAAAATGTAACTGTTTATTTTCCAATTTTTTATTATTTGGTTGGGACTGTCTATGTCCACGCCTAACGGGAATGATACTTTTATTAAAACCACGGTGACGTGGATCTTAATTTTAATAGTTGCATGCTTGACGTACTATTTATTTACACGTTATGGACAACTGTCTCACTGCAATCTCGCACAAGCACGTCTATGGAAGGCTAGGCCATAACTCTTTTAGGAAAGAGTGAACAAGTTTAGAACTTTGCAGAGATACGTCACGTAAGATTAGCTTTCAATTCAAATTTATGCTATTACCCTTAATTTTTTTTCCCTAAAATAACCTTTAAATTGTAATTATTCCGTTCCATTTCCCTTGCCCATCATTTCATTTTCGATCACGGACCTTAAAAAGACATTTTAGGACAAGGAAAATTAAGGGAAATGACATAAATTTGAATGGTATTGGCTCTTTCCCAAAAGAGTTTGGCCCAACCCCGTCAGCTGAAATCTAACCTGGACGTGGACGTAGACACATTATTATCCTCATCGGACGTGGAAGTAGACAGTCCCGTTTTGGTTTGAAAAAAAGGTTTCAGAAAATATGATAAAAGGAAAAAGTTATATTAAACTTTGAGCTTAGACATCCAATTTTACTGCTATTAAATAATACAATATCTTTGCCTGTCTGTTGTTAAATTTATCTACAGTAGTTGCTCGAGTTAAAAGATCCTCATCTGTCTGGAAAAAATGAACTGGAGCTGCAGCAGTTGCAGATCTTATAAACTGAAACTGTAATTTCCTATTCTTCATTGTGTTACAGATGTGCCAACTACTCTGGCATAATTTATAAATCCAACTGAACTTTCCATACATCAGATGTTTAAATATTGTCTGAACGTTATTAGTAGCAGTATCTAAATTATCTTTTTCCTCCTCGGGGCTTACTATCACATAAATAATTCTTGGTTATCTGAAAAACACAGTTAACCAGTATGCTACTGGTAAAATAAACCTGTGCGCTTATGACTTTTACGTCAAAAGATCAGTCAGAGGGTGTTCTTTGACAACTAATATGAGACAAAAAAATAATATGTTTCTCTAATGTTTCTCTAATTCGTTTCCGAAAGGAAACGAATCTGTTTCCTTTTAACATCGGTAACCACGTTGTACCAAAAACTACAGAGGTAGTATGGTATAAACATTGCAAGTTTGAAAATTTTGGATTTTTCAATTTCACCCTTCCTAATATAATTTTTATGTTCACCAAACCTTATATTGAGAGGTCTGGATGACTCTCCTACACACGGAATACTGCAAATACAGTTTTTTGAATTTTGCTTACAGTTTACCGGTTTTGTTTTTACTCGATTTCATTACTGTATTTTTCACCTAGGAAAAAAATGTTTACATATATATGTATTTTTTTTCTGAGGAATCCAAATTCGAAAAGAAAAAACAATTGAATGTCAAATGAAAAAGTTAAGGCCGATAAACTGAAAAATACAAAAATTACCAGACTGTATTTTAATGCAAAAATGAACATATGATATTCCATCGGTTATAAATCAATAAATCACAAATATTTTTCACTTCCGGTTTAACCGGAAATTATTTCACCCTGTATATTCAGCTCAATTTAAAGAACGTTTCTTTCAGAATTCAGAAATATATAATATATTATTATTATCTTTCATATTTAATTATATATTGGGGTTTAATTTGAAATAACACAAAATATATCTCGTAAAACAAGGTCATCTATGACATCAAATAAAAACATTTAAATTGTTTATTTATTTCAGAAATTAAAGTAATTTCATAGATTATAGATTATAACGAATGTTCAAAAACATTACCATTTTGCTACAAACAGTGGTGAAGGCATTTGACCAAATTCTCTCTGCATCTGTTTAAAATAATTGGGTTGTTAATTATATGTTTTGTTGAATTTTTAATTGTTGTTAATGTTTTAGAACATTTGTTGTAAATTTAAACCCCAATATCTTATTAAATATGAAAAATAGTGATAATATATATTGCTGAATTCAGAAAGAAATTTTCTTTAAATTGAGCTAAATATACAGGGTGTGTCACTTAAAATAAAAAAAGAAGTAATTTCCGATTAAACTGGAAGTGAAAAATATGAATATGAAACGCATTTATAATCAGTGGAATATCATATGTTCGTTTTGGCATTAATACATAGTCTCAATTTTTGTATTTTTCAATTTTTCGGACTTAACTTTTTTATTTGATGGTCAATTGTTTTTTCTTTTCAAATGTGGATTTCTCAGAAAAAAATACAAGTGCAGTTTTGGAATTTTTTTCCTAGGTGAAAAATAAAGCAATAAAATTGAGAGGCACTTAAAATGATCACCCTGTACATAAGGAATTGTTGTATATAAATAATCACGTTTTGGTTGTACCGGATCATCAAGTCTATTTTCAAAATTTACTAGAGTTCTGTCAACAAATGATTCAGGATATTCATTATTTATCAATACCTCTTTAACATTAATTGCCTGGTTAGATGTTAAATTATTATATATCTATTAGTACGAGTCATTCACACTAATTTCAAATGTGTTTTAAATTTTTTGTTCTAAATAACAATTGTTCATTTCAAAATGATTCCATGTCATTTCCAATTCTCTGCAATAATTTTCTCGAGTATTTATTGTATCATCATACACAATAGATTTCATGTATCCCCATATGCAAAAATCCAACGGATTAAAATCGGAACTCGGCGCAGGCCAAGACATCTGGCGTCCACGATTCATCCAGCGATCAGAAAAATGAGTATTTAGGTAGTTTCTGACTGTTCTAGAATAAAGCGCTGGACCGCCATCTTGCATGAAAAACATATATGTTGTTGTAAATTCGGTGATCTCATCCAAAAAGCTGAGTCTGGAGGAAATTTAAGTATAATTCACCATTTAAAATAGGTGGCAACTCTTACGGCCCCAAAACGTAGTTATCAATAATAACACACCAAAAGTTACTTAAATTCGAGTTGAAAGTGGCATTCGGTTAACAAGTTCGGATTTTCTATGTCCCACGCACGTTTGTTTCTGAAGTTAAATACACCTCTAGGTGTAAACATGGCTTCATCTGTAAACAACACTTTATTTAAAAACATCGAATCACCGTTTTGCTGGATACAAAAGAAACGGCAAACTGTAACCTGGCCAGTAATGCCAAATCTGAGGAATTTTGGTCTAAATTTAGGTATTTATTTCAAATAGGAAATTTGAATACCTAGAATTATCTAAAATGTTAAAAGATCCGCTAAATTCTCTTTTTCTCTATTGGAAATACAAACCTAAATCTAAAAAAAAATTCCCTAGGTCTGGCATTATGGAACCTAGCTGGAAGATCAGCCTCCAGCAGATTTTAAACAAACATAAAATGGTACGGATAAACCTTTTCTTTACGAAAGATCCTTGATATTGTTGACTTGCTTATTCCAGTAACCACAGCCATACACCTCGTACTTATTTCTGGATTTTCCGCAACATTGACCAAAATTTCATCTGCCTGTTCTACAGTGATACTTCTCAGGCATCCCACGGTATCTCTTTTGGGGTGAAAGGCACCAGATTCCACCAATCTATTGTAACAAATTTGAAATACCTTAAAATCTGGTTGCAGCCTGTTTGGATACATTCCCAAATATGAATTATGCACCCATTAAATTTACTTGCGTGTATACGCAGACCATATCTCGCGTATAAAAATAAATTATGCCTCGGCATTTTAAACTTAATTTTGTAGATATTTTCTGATAAACACACAAAATGCTGACGAACAACAAATAAGTTTGACAGAAATTAATTTTGAAAGCGTCTGTTACTATTTTTGCTTTAATCAAAGCCTACTTTGAAAATATGTACATCCCTAAATCATATTTTAAAACAGTGCAAATTTTAAAAGCAAGTATTTCGAAAACGGTTACTCGCAACAACATTAACAAGGTATACCTTTTTTATGTACAAAAGATAGGAAAAAGGTATTTTAATTAAAAAGAAAGATACACTAAAGCAAAAAAAATTATGACATTTTAAAGACACGCAAAGTACCGCAGATGGCACCCTATAGAAATAAGAAAACTATGAATAGACTTGAATTTCCTCCCCTCAAAAAAAACCACCGATGATTAAATTTTGTTAAAATATTGACTTTTTTTTAGAAAATCAAAAAGTACGTTATTTTAATTACGGACCTGTATTTTTTATTGCATTTTTTGTAGTATTTGAACCTCAGACTTCAATTTAGTTTTTTATTGTTTCATTGTTAATAATTATTATGAAAAATAATAAAGTAACGTTAATTTGGAAAAAAAAGGTGATTTTTTTCCTTGATGGTGGTTTACAGCTACGAAACGTTTATCGTCATAAAAGTTTAATACATCAATGAAGTGTGATAAATAGTTTCCTATTCAACACCCGACTTTGAGCGAAATAACAAATTATGCGATATACAGAGATATGCAAGTAGTCTTACCTTTTTGCTTGCTCTGGTCGGATGCTGGCAATCTGGGATTTCCTCGCAGCTGTTCTGACCACAAACTCGGGTTGACTGCACCTCTGGATATGCACATACACCAAAGAAATATACACGAAAATATAATATAAATAATTGAGGACTGGTTAGCGATATATCAATAAGTATATCTTTTTTCAAGGACGAATATCAAAGTGATGTCCTTTCTTGCGCTCTCTCCAGAAAAGGATAGACTAGCTATATCTACAGGAAACTTTAATGTAAACGAAAAAGGATTTTATTATTGCCAAGCATAATTCCACACAACAAAAAAATTAATATTCTATAATTACTAAAATTAAATTAAGGACGAAACAAAGTCTGATGTTCAAATGTTACAAAAAATGCAATAAAAAATACAGCTGTATTTAAAATATGCGTATTTAATGATGGTCGCGAAAAGACGAAGCGTCTTATAAAAAACTTTTTACGCAAAAGGATAAAAAACGCCAGTGAAAAAGTGCTTTTAGTTTTTTGATATCTCTTCAAATAAAGCCAGGAAAAAATAAAAACGAAAATTTTGCGTTTTTTTAATTTCAAATATTTTCGATTTCTCAACGGCATATTCCTGATCGCCAAATTCTGCAAATTTGCCCCAATTTAACCGAATATATTACAACCTGTATACATACCTCTGTTTTAAAGGTTTGACCAAATCAGGTATAGTTTATCCAATGTCAGTTTAAAATTATATAAAAAACAAGAGGGCGACATTCCTTTGTAAACCGACCTTAAACGCATGTCATCCATAGGCGCGCGTAACTTACTTTTCAAAGGCTTTTAATTATACACGTAACACTGACGCTGAATTTATAACATTTTAAACTGACATTGGATAAACTATACAAGTATTGCTTATTATTGAAGCACTCCAGCCCTGAGTTGCTTCATCGTGAATAATTTCCTATAAAATTTAAATTATTTTTAAGCATTAACATCACTAAATTAAATTAATCATTACCTAAAAAGGTTAGAGATCAATTTCTTATAATTTCGACAGAAAAACGTATTATTAATTGGATAGCGATAAACTATACCTTCTGTTCCAAATTATTCATCGTGAACACACAGTATTTATTAAAATATTTTAAATGTTGACAATACTGTACAAAGCCTCACAGGCATTAGCCAGCTGAGAATTTGTAAGATAAATAAACAACGATAAACGCGTAGGGTTGTAGAAACTTACCAAGGAGAGAGTCGAAAGTTGATAGCGCGAAGTAACATAATTCCACTTTGCACCTTAAATACCACGGGTCAGAGTCCCGTTCTACGATCACAGCTAGATGGTTATCGTTTTGCTATCTGCGTCGCTCCCACCGGAATGAGCAGCGAATTCTCTCATGGGAAATAATACAAATATGCGCGACGGCGTAGCTTTGTGGTCAGATCTTTGACAACCCTTGTATTACGCTGGCTCTTCGGGACCTGGAAGCCAAAGATAGACCCTCTCCCGGTTTTCATAGTCGCCGTTAAGGATAGAGACCCACGATTACTTAGCGCCCCACACGTTTGGTGCAGGAAACCTCCGCGGCCTGGTCTCTGTGATCGAGGACCTACACCGCGTTTTACTAGGGTGTAACCACCGACGACGCCCACCGCCGACATGAGTACGAGTGACAGGGGTTACTCAAGAATCCGGGGGAGCGACCCAGCGGAATTCTCCGTATGTAAGAGACTAGGTGAGGATGCCTTTCAATAAGTTTCATATTACGTTGCCATTCTCTCCATGGGCGAATTCACTAAATTTCATTACATTCAATTAGTTTCTTTTTAAAATGACAACGTTAATTAAAGTGTGACTATGTATGCTTTGGGTTCGCGATTTTCATGGATTTTGCACAGTGGTACCAACTGATTAACAGAAGTTTTCATAAAGCTATTTCTCAACACATTTGTCAGATGTCAAGGCTTGCAACTTTCGTTCATATTTAAGTACCAAATGCAGATCAGGTTTAAGGATCACATTATGTGAATAATAAATATATTCCGGTTGGATCTACAATGTAACATTATAAAACATTACTCCTTGTATGAAGGGCTCGAGCGATCAGCTGTTATTTAGATCGGGCCAGAGGTATTTAAGGTATTTACCATAGACATATAATATTATATGTCTATGGTATTTACCCAACATGTTATTTCACTCTGTCATCTGGGATGATAACCTTAAAACCTTGTCTCTCGATAATGGGTTCTGTAATGATTATCCCTGCGATTTTCCTTTTAATGTTATACAGCCACCGTCTACGTACGCGTGCCCTGGATGCAATTGACGCTTGCCAACACTTAAAAAAATACTACGAGACAGTCCGTTTCATCTTGGTTTAAACTATGAAGGTGGGATGCATGTGGCAAGCATAAATAAATTGGACATTTGTCCCATCGAAAATTTGCAGCGTTATTTGTTTCTAGGGCACTGTATTTCGTGCATCGTGCCCTGTTGTCAGTTCAAAGTGTGGTTATCTGCTTCTATCTGTCTAGTTTGGCTGCGGGCGTTCGGGTACTTCATATAAGATAAGTTTCTCTTTTACACATATGTAAGGTTTTACATTAGTCACTTACATTACAAAGCGGAAGTTCCGCTGCGCGTAACAAAGTTTTGTTACATTGCAGATTTAACTGGGTAATTTTCAATGAAGAAATACACTGAAAATTACTTACAATTAGTTAAATCTACAATGTAAAAAAACTTTCGGAACTTCCGCTTTGTAATGTAAGTGACATATGTAAAACCTTAGACCATTGTCTATTTGCACAAAGAAATCTGTTAAAACATTATTTGAGTTTTCTTGGCTTATTTCTATGTTCAGGTATAAATGTGAATTCTAAGCAAATTAGTAATAATAGAAATAAAATCAAATCTTGCTTATACTTTTTATTTTTAAAACATATATCAGTGCAGTGCATATTATGGATAATAATAATAATTGAAAAAAAGTAGTTAATCTAGTTAAACCGAATTAAATCTCATTAATAAACAAAGTAATACCAAACTTTATAAACGTATCTGAAAAGTTACAATCACACACAAAATGGGTGCTACCACTAAAACTAGACGATCATGAAAAAGGTCAATTAATTGAGTATTACCTGTCGCTTCACGACAAGGTAAAACTTATCAAAGGTAAATAAATGAATATGTAAAATAAGGACATAAATACAACCTAAAGTATGCGGGGGAGGGGGGATGGGGTATCACATTATGGACCTCAAATTTTACAATAAATTAAAAACCTCTTGATCAGTTCAGATCTGCAATAAAAAAAAAAAAAATTACAAATTCTACTCACTTGAGGTAAAAATGTCCGTAGGGAATATTTCTCTGTAAACTTATATTTTATTACATTTGTTTTATGTAAACTTTGTTAATTTTTAAATGTGTGTATTATGCTGTGTATAACCATATTCCGCTATATTTTAATATTATCTATTTACATGTAATTTACTATTTTAATAGCATTTATGTTTTTATATTTGACGTGTGTAAATTGCCTTGTATTTTAACATTAATAAATTTACTTACCTTACTAAGAACTTTGTTGTTGATCTTGAATATATTACATGAACTGAATCATTCGTACTCTATTGTTTTTAGATTCAAAGAATAAAAAGTGATGCCAAAATATGTTACAAATGCTCCCAGGATATGCTCTCTACCTATGAATTTAAGTCAAATTGTATAAAATATTATAAAGGTTCACAATTTTACTTAAAATCTTCTTCATCGGAAGTAAATGAATGCTTACAAATGATGGAAAAATGCTTACCAGAATTGGTAAGATTGGAGTATAGTTAAAATCGTTATGATGATTTATAAAAATAATACAAAACTGTTTTCAGGATATTAAATTTATAAGTAACCTAAGTTCCTGTAAAATATGCCGAGACTCTTTAAAACGTGTATTTAGATTTATAAATTGCTGTCTGGAAACTGAAGAAAATGTTAAAAGCTTCTTTTCTTCGGAAACCAAGAATGACGAATATCTAGATGGTCATGATTTTCCAGAATGTCCACAAACAATCTGTGAAAAAATTGAAGTTGAAGAAGATGATATTTTTAATAAAATTGATGTAGAGGAAACTGAGCTGTATAATTCTGTGCCGACTGAAGTTAACTTTGAGGGTACTAGTGAATTTATAGAAAGTAAAGAGAAAAGTAGTAGCCAAGATGAAACCAATTTTAACATCAAAATTGAGTTTAGCTGTGAAGAAGAACCAGTCAAGTAAGTTGTAATTTTTATTTTATTAATCAGGCTTGAAAATGTTTTTTTTTTTTTGTGTAGAACCAGGTCATATCGACATATATTTGTTCAGTAGGTTATTTGGAAATAGCCATTTAAGTATGATATTTTTGGCCGATCCCGAACTTTTTGTTGGTTAAAAAAACCGTAATCACCAAAATCGGCTCGATAGTATAGTTGGTTAGAGCGCGCGATGGCAAGTGTGACTAGAAACCTTTCTACCATAGTTGCGGGTTTGAATTTCACCACTGGCACTGGGAATGTCGGTTTGATCCAATATCTTATTGAATAATTCTGTTTTAAAATTGATTTTAGGGTCAAGATAGTTTCATGTGGATGTTCATAATCGAATAAACGTTTCTTTTTTCTTGGCCGCAAAGTGTGAATTGCAGGAAAATTTGGTTCTTCATCCATTTCTATTGATATTTTGTAGGTTTCTATTATTATTGTTTAAAAATTTTCCTTAGAACGATTATTTTAGAAGAAATCAATTACTGTTCAAATGATCTAAGCAAACCTTTACATTTTACATTCAGATATATTTTGCATCATTTTGCTAACCGTGATTATTTTGGATAAAATATCTCGCCAAACAATAATGAACCATATAAATTTATAATTATGATTTCTTTTATGTTATTATTAAATTAATGGATCTTAGAATGATAGTCATTTTTTCAGTATAACTGGCATCTAGAGTGCAGTCAATATAATTGAATAGTATTTGGATTCACCCCAGTAAACACCAAAGTATGGGTTTTTACGGGGTCTTTATTAGGCCATAATTTCCAATAAAGGCCCAGTAGAAGTCCAGTAAAGACCCAACTTTGGTATTTACTGGGACGAACCTTACACAGAATAATATTTGTTATAGATGATGTGATTAGATCTATCATTTTAATTGGTATTTTGCCTCCTAGATAATGGAGAAATCGATTTATTTACACGTCGAATATATTCGCATCACTACTGGATCGAAAGATGCTTAATAAAATTGCCATTTTCGTGTTTGAAGAGCTTTTTCGACGTGCTTCTAAACACCAGACCACAAGTAACAATTAATCAAAATAAAAAATTAATAAAAATAATTTAACATATCAACTTATTTTTATTTGTTTTTTTTTTATTAGAGCTTTTACTTTATTTTGTTTTATTCAATTCTTAATAAAAACATGGGCAGCGGAAGCAGTTTTCAAAAAGTCGTCGACGTTCTGGTTACATTGAAGATATATTTTTGCTTACAAAATTTGCATATGTAAGCATTTTTGGCTCTCCATATTCACTGGTAAAAGTTACCTATTACATTCAAATCGTAAACACTACCTATGCAAACCATACAAAACAACACTGACATTAGCTACAAACTTGATAGATTATGAATAGCAACAGTACCAACCACCAACAAACACAAAAATAGTAAATGACACGAGGCGCGCTCAGCATAATGGAGGAGTAGACTATTCCTAATATGCAAATTTTGCAAAAATGCAAAAATATGTCTTCAGTGTAACTAGAATCTCAAATCATTTAAATGCGTATATTCACCCAATCACTGCACTCATGGCATTATAGCAGATAATTTCAATTTTCTAATATTAATTAATAATTTATTTGATAATTTACTGTAATTAATCCCGTAATTCGCAGTAAAAAATAGTTGGCTATTAACCGTTAAATTATGGTAAGAAAAACGGTAATTTGCCAAATTAATTACTGTTTTACATCACTGTGGATAGGCCGTTTTATGGGTTGCTTAAGCAGTGCATTTTGAAATAGCATATCGACGCTTAAGAAACAATACCTCGTATCTCCATTTTTGTCAAAACTCGTTTAGAATTTTAAATTAATGTCCACTCCTATGTTCAACAGTTCCCAATATCTTGTGTCTCCAAGATTAATATTGATACCAAAAACTCTACTTAAAAAATACCTCGTATAACATAAAATAACTCGTATCTCCATGATCTCCATGATAAAAATAACATGTAGGTTTCATATCTATTAATAAGAAAACTTAGTTTTTTTCGTCTCCTGTAAAACTGCTAATTTGGAGATAAGAGGTATTGTTTCTTAAGCGTCGATATCATGAACAATTAATTATAAGTTTCGGATCAAATATTGACATTTCCGTTTTGTTCATGATTATTTATTCCAATTCCTGTTCCATAAAACATAAATGAGTTTGCACAAAAACTTTTGGGCAGTCTTTTCTCAGGGTAACTGCAATGATATTCCCTAGATGCCTCTGCTGATTTACCTTCATATAGTCCATAAATAAATAAATAAATAAAATGGATATCTGCATATTGACTTGTAAATATTCTAGGCATTTTATACAATAAATCAAAATGAATGTAACGTTGGTAACGATATATAAATAATTAGAAATTTAACTTTAATTTACAACAGTCTTTGATAATTGACTAAAAATTTAACATTTCAGATTGTTGTTGAACATTATTTATCTCTTTGTTTATTTTTTCATAGCACACTCATTAAAATAGCTTTAAAAATATATATTTCATAATATTAATCCATATGGCTTTGCAGCGTGTAAATCAAATTTTCTCAAAAAAAGATGCATGTTATCGACTATGACTAGGGTTAAGGACCCCTCCTCCTAATGATATGCCTGTTTTTCTTACCCCAACACAAGTACAGTCTAACCAAAGCCCTTTGAAGCAACATTTAGCATACAAAAGTATGTCAGAATACGTACAGCAGTTTTTGAGATTACGCTGACGTAGTTTTGCACGAAACACCACAACACTATATACTGCACTCGACGCGCGTTTCGCCAACCAAGTTGCATCATCTGGAGATGATTAAAACTCCCACCTCCTTAATTGTGGTGTCGTTTCCTTAGGAAGTGATTCAAGTATTAGTTTACCTACTAGTAATATTCTACTTAAAGTTATCATTTCCTCAACCTCCTAGTGATTAAAAACTATATTGTAATAGAAAAACTTGGAAACATTTATATTAAATTATTTTTTATCACTGTAATGGCGCCATTTTTTTTATTTGGCTCATTTGTAAGACTGTCAATGTAAGTACCACGATTTTATGACACAAATGCCTTCTGCAGCAAATAAATAATTATAGACAATTTCAAGATCCTTGTTCCGAAATTAATAATAGAGGCACTATTCTCAAGCTCATCATGGTATCAAAATAGAAATTTCAAAATATTTTCTTGGATTTAACTGACTGTGCTCTAAATCAGTGATTAAAAAAAAAAGGATTTAAATTGACTGAATTAAATTAGCTTAATCTCGTTTGATGACACTTACCATTAATAAACTATTTAATTTTTTACATCTATTTATGTTATCGTTTTTTTCTTCTAGTGTTCTGAATTATATATCATCTTCGGAACCCAAAATTCAAAGTGATAAAGACTCAACAGGCAAGAATGGTTCAGTAAAAAACCATTTAGGGATAGTAGCTGGATCAAGAACTCATAAATGTACTGTATGTGGATACGTAGCAAAGACCAAAAACATACTTTTTTCACATGCACTAGTTCACAAAACTGAAGCAGAAGAAACCATGTACAAGTGTAATTTGTGTGCTTTTAGAACAAAACGAAAGACTTCCCTGTATTCGCATTTGCTACGTCATAAAAGATCATTTCAAAAAGCAAAATGTAAGACTGATCCTGATGCTCATATGGCGACCCATGGTGCAGTCTCCAAACCACCCAGTTTCAAATGTGACAAGTGCTCATTTGATATAAAACACTAGGTGTACCTTAGCTCATGCTAATCCATAAAAGTTCTTTGGAAAACTCAGTATATAATCCATTCATGATATTTTTGTATTAAAATTGGCTGTAGACAGCTGACTGATTTCACACTTCATACTACGAGTAATGATAAGTTTATTGAATAAGATTTTCAGGAAACAACTACTCAGCGGACAAAAGCCCCGACCTGCATTGAATTAAACCTGCAAATCTTGTTTGGTAGCTAAGATCATTTGTCAATTCCTCACTAGACATACACCAGTTTCGTTTCGAACTTTTTATGTTCTCGTCAGGGATCCACTTATCACTCACTTATTATTATTAAGTACTGCTAAGATAGCTATCTCAACCTGGGCTGAAAGGAAAACTCTTCAGTATTGGCAAGAGTAACCAGGATCAGTTCATTCGAAGGCGTTTATAAAATACCCTTTGAAATCAAGAGCTAAGAAACTTTTAGAGTTAAACAGGGTAAACCTGAAAACTCTAACATGCCTATGTACCAGGCATTGCCGACTAAACTATCATCTGCATAAACTCGGCCTAGCGGAAAACGCCGAGTGCCGTCTATGCCTGGAAGATGATGAGAAGGCGACCACATCCTATCTACCTGTCCCACTGTGAAGAGGACCCGATTTCAATATTTGGCAAAGGGCAACTACTGCCAGAGGATCTGGACACATTCTCACCCAATAAAGTTATCAGTTTCGTTAAAAGACTGAACTTATTGGGTGAAATATAACTAGGTGTGAGCCACAATAAGCCTGCTGAAGGCTGCAGTGGAGTGTCCACCGGGACCCACTCACAAGAAACCTAACCTAACCCAACTTAACTCTTCTGAGATTTAGGCGTTTCTCCATTATTGTGGTACATTATAACAAATCAATCACTGGCCACTCAATGGGTGACAAGATCAGCTGAGACTGCTTATGGGGTTCAACCAGTGCCTTGAAAGTTAATTTAAAAAAACACAAATTCTCAGAACGTCATATTGCTTTTGGACTAAAATATAACTTACACAAGTTAAAAACTAACAGTTGAAAACCAGAAGCTGAAAGCTAGAAGCTGAAAGCTAGAAAAAATACAATATGTAGCCAAACAAAATCTCTAGACCACCTATATACCTACCTAGAGCACTAGGGCACTAATTACAATTAAAAGGTTATTTGATATAATTGAGGAAAACCCACAGGGTTGCTAAAAGCTTTCACCTCAATTTTCAAATGTGAATGATCCTGCCAACAGGCCAAAAAACCGAATTCAAAAAACGCGATAAGAAACTAAGCAAAAAGCCCAGCAAAACGTTGGCAAGAGTAAAGGCATGCAGAACAAAGGTGTAAGGTGGGCTGCCTATCCATAAAGATCCAAATCCTAAAGAATACCGAATGCGCTAAATGCGCCGTTCCCGTTTACATTCTCACTGAAATAAGTTTCTAGGAAGTTTGTTGGATTGATACCTGTAACTATTGTTATTAACATTTTTATTGATAATATGGCGCCCACTTGTATCTTGTCTTTTAAATTGCTTAATACCATATAAAAAAATTAGTTACCGGAATCAATCAATATTCTGAACCGGAACGGCGCAATTTAGCGCACCCGGTATTCTTTAGTCGATTTGGACCCTTAGGGATAGGCAGTCCGCCTTACACCTTTGTTCTGCATGCCTTTACTCCTGCCAACGTTTTGCTGGGCTTTCTGCTTAGTTTTTACCGCGTTTTTTGAATTCGGTTTTTTTGGCCTGTTGGCAGGATCATTCAAGTTTGAAAGTTAAGGTGAATTTTAGCAACTCTGTGGGTTTTCCTTAATTATATTAAATAACCTTTTAATTGTAATTAGAGCCCTGGTGCTCTAGGTAGGTATATATATATAGGTGGTCTAGAGATTTTGTTTAGCTAAATATTGTATTTTTTTTCTAGCTTTCAGATTCTGGTTCTTAGCTTTTAGCTTTCAGCTTCTGGTTCAGCTGTTGGTTTTTAATTCCTGTAAGTTATATTTTAGTCCAAAAGCAATATACGACATTCTGAGAATTTGTGTTTTTTTTTATTAATTTTCAACCCATGGGTTAAGCCCCATAAGCAGTATCAGCTCAATTCTAACTTCCACAATTTGTCTTTCTCAAAATATTAACTATAAGTGATACTTTCTTTATTTAAACCACAGTAATCTCTATTTAGCATTGTTGATAAATAAAGCTAAAAGCATATTTGATAATATTTATCAACAATTAATAACTATCTTGACCTACGAACCCACCGGAATTACTGAGCAGATGACAGGCAACATAAAAATTTAACCAATTGGACTGTTAATAGAGGTAATTATAAATCTTAGAGGGACTTAATAATATTAATATAAAGTATATATTGTTGTGGTTACAATTCACAAAGTCCTAGCAGTGTTGCCAACTGAAGAAAGAAATAACCCTTTCTAAATATATCTAAACCTGGAGAATTAATAAAAATATACCCTAATAACAATTAAGAGAGATATTAACAGTCGTAATAATCCTAACTCGATACTAATATGAATTTAATAATGGAATTATTAGAACTAAATCATTAATTTTAGACGTATACTTGAAGATCACGTGAACAGCTGATTCGCTAGCTCTAAGGCAGGTAAATAAAATTCGACAGCAAGCCCATTGATACATGCTGAACGGTAAATAAAATAGATGCTAAATTAATTTAAAACCACGTGTTAAAATTGTAAATCTAATCATTAAAAAAAAAGTAATAATAATCTAAAATCCAGAAAGGTTTACCCCAGCTTATATAAACCTATATTATAAATTAGATGAATTGACCCCTTAATATTTAATTCGGTATTTATTATATTTATTTATTTATTTATTTATTTAAAGTATTCAACAGGTAATAGCCCTATTACAGAATACAAAAGCTACAATAATTGAACATAATTTAGAATATAGAGTTTGAATTAATCAATATTATACATATAGATATACATATCGATTATGCCTTACATTATAATTAATTAGTGTTGTAAAATCTCATGTAGGCCCCCATAAATCTCCCAGAACCTCGTAAACTTTACTACTATGTAGTTTTAAAATCTCCGAATCTCCAGGAAATTCATGGAAACCCTCCGGAAACTCAACAACATTATAATAAATCGTTTAGTACATTTTTTAAAGCATTTAAAGAAATGGCAAATATATCACAATTATTTTGAATTGAATTAAATATACTACATATATTATATAAAGGGGAGTTTAATTGATAATTTATATTTGCACGTTTTAAAAAAAAAGTTCTAAATGTTCTTGTAGGATGAACAGGCACATTCAGATAGAATAATGATAGGAATGTGGAATCATCTATTTTACCATGCATTAATTTATGTAAATAAATAATAAAGTTAATTTTCCTCCGTTTCTCAAGTGTATGAAGACCATATCTTTCTAAAAGTTCAGTTTTGGGTGTAGTTACATCATAGATACCAGTTTCCTTAAAATACAAGAATCTTAAGACCCTGTTTTGTATTTTCTCTATTTCATAAATGTGATTCTGATAAAAAGGATTCCACATCATAACACAGTACTCCAATTGAGTTCTCACAAGAGTTATGTAAAGCAGTTTTATACATGATATATTTGTAAACTTTTTTGGTGTTACGAACAATAAAACCATACAGTTTAGTAGCTTTGCTTGTAATGGATAAGATATGACTATTAAAATTAAGTTTAGAGTCAAACGTAACACCCAAGTCCCTCATGGTTTCGACCCTAGTCAGTGTTGTTCCATTCATATTATAGTCATATATAAGAGGATCAATTTTTCGAGAAAAAGACATTGTATGACATTTATCTATGTTGAAAAATAATTTATTTTTAGAAGACCAATTATGAATTTCATTTATATCATTTTGAAGTTCAAGACAGTCGGCAATTTTTCCAATTCTGGCATAAATTTTTAAATCATCTGCAAAGAGTAAATATTTCGACGATTGTATTATTTCAGTTAAACTATTGATGTACATAAGGAACAACAAAGGCCCAAGGTTGGAACCCTGCGGGACTCCAGATATAGCGTAAAAATATTCTGAGGAAAATCCATTTACATATACTTTTTGTTTTCGATTTTGTAAATATGATTCAATAAGTTTTAGAAAATTATCATGAAAACCAAATTCATTTTTAAGTTTACAGATGAGAAGACTATGTGGTACTGCGTCGAAAGCTTTTTGAAAGTCAGTGTAGACAACATCTACCTGACTTCTGTCATTTAGGGCATCTGATATAAACTGAGTGACGTTAATTAGATTACTAGAAGTAGATCTATTTTTCATGAAACCATGCTGATAGACTGATATTTGATTATTTACCGAGCTATAAATGACTTGGTACAATACATACTCATATAATTTAGCAGGGACTGAAAGTATGCAAATTGGCCTAAAATTAACAATATTATTTTTATCTCCTTTCTTATATACAGGGCATATTCTAACTTCTTTCCAAATGTCAGGGAATGTGTTAGTTTTTAAACTCAAATTATATATACAGGGTGAACCTACAAATAAATGGATTAACTTCCATAAAATATTAAATGAACAACAAACAAAGCTTAACATACAGAAAAGTCATTGTAACAAACTTGTCTGGCCCATTCATTGCAATCTATAGTAATGCCGTAAACAGAGTACAGGAGATTTCATAAAATGTTAAGACTCCAGGTATGTATGTATTTTAATTGTTCCATACAAATGATTGTTAGTCTCAACCTATATGCCAGACCTGCACACACGAAAATTGTCCCCTGTCTAGTTATACCATATCTTAATATTAAGACGCCGTTTTTCTCATGTTGAGGTCAAACATGAAACTATATGCATATTAGCAAAGCAGCAATCACGCCCGCAACCCATTGAAATATTTTGTTTAGTACCGTCCCCCACAAATGTCTAGATTGCCAAGTGTTTCAACAGCTGTGCAGCACTAAAATACCCTAATTTTCTTTGTTTTCTAATAGTTTTTTTTTTTTTTGGAGAATAATGATGGTCGGTGAGCTTGGTTAACTAGCTTCATATTATTTATAAACTGGATACCCACCGCTCGTCATCACTCGTCTGTTTTGCAGTAGTTTCGTTCTTTCACAGAGTCTATAGTTCAAATAATGGAACCTTAAAACATTTAGAGCCTGCCCTGTCCTCAACTATTGGTAAATATCTGAGCTAAGTTTTGCATATGTCATACTTGTCAAAATATTATTTTATTGGTTTTGTGAAAAATACATTTATTTTCTTTCTCTTATGGGATTTTATGTGCTTTTATATAATTTAAAATGCAAGTACAATATTTAAATGTTTATTATTTAAAATGCAAGTACAATATTTAAATGTTTATTTTTGTACAAATTTTTAAATTCTACTGTTTATGTGCAAATTAAGTGGTATGATTAGAATGTCTTAATGGAAGGTCGATTTTTGGAAAATATTACGCCTCAGAATATACAGAAATAATATAAAATGGTATTTGCAGGTACATTTTACAATAATAAATAATATGAGTAATTTTGAACCTGTCGAGTTGTTTTTAAGAAACTCAAAAAAATAAACAATGGGAAATCTGAAAAGAGCTCGGAGCACTGAAACGCCATCTTTAAATATTCATAACCAAATTTCGCCAGCCGTCACTGGTGGTATATCTGGACGAGACAATTTCTTGATCTACATCAAGTAGTTAGTGCAAACACTATGGAGTTAGTTTTGTGTAAAGTCCAACAATCCAAATAAAGCCACATTTTTAGTTGTTTTCAAGTATAATAATAGGATAAAAGCTTTTTATGACGACTATAAACAAGGGTGACAACTCATATCTATAACAAACAACACGTCCTGCCTCAAATAATAAGCGATAAAATACAAAAATGTGTACAAAATTACATTTTGCGTACAAATATCAGATCTATTATTAACGAGCTGAGTTATAGTACTTAAAACAAAATAAAAATGCATTTTAAAATATTTGGAAATATAATATATGTATATAAAGAAATAAATATATCTACCCTTTGTACTTTTTTTTCATTGTTACTTAATTTTCTTAAAATAAATATCAATAATACAATATTGTTACAAATAATCATGATTTTTTTCTTTTCTCTTATTTATTTTTTATTTAAAATTAGTGATGAAAATTAGCCGTTAGACATAAAAAAGACTAAATAATATTGTAGTATTTACCATTGAATTGAACTTACTGTATTTTATTTTTATTTGACATTAAAATGTATATAAAACATTTTTTTGTCAGTGACATTACTTTTTTACAATCAGCTACACTTTTTGGTTGTCGTGAAAATAAAATGATCTTTCAATTCAGGGTTATTCATTATTTTCAAATTATGTTCCAAACCAAACTGATTTTCTTCATTCAATCCAACGTCATCTTTAATATTTTCACTGGCAATGCTTATAATTTGTAGCAATAAGCAATAAAAGCTAAAAATTGATTTTAAAAATAATTATAGTTTTTTTCCCCATTTTTAGAAAATCAATATTTTTGCATTGGTAAAAATCCTACTCATTATTTAATAGTATTATAGGAATTGAAGCACAATACAAGTTTAGGTTTAATTTAGAGTGCTCCTAAATTGTTGTTACCTATATATAATACAAATCGTATCTTTTTGGGAGTAAATATATATACATATAAAAGGTGTCATATAGTCGATGTTACAAACTCAGGTGCTAAATCCTGATAACATTTTAGGGCAAACATTTTCTGTGAATATATGTCCTAAAATCAACCCTTACAAGTTATTATTATTAAATGGAGTTACTAAAATTCACTTTACGATTAATATTTCCAGAATGCTTTATAACAAAATAAAATTTGGTATTTGTATTTACATAAGTGTCATTAAGTGATGTGGTCGATTATAAACAACAGCAACATCCCTAAAGGGACGGTTAAAAGGGTAAATTTAAATGTAACATTTTGGCTTTTTACCAAACAAGAACAGGTCAGGATTAAGGAAATTAGTGATAAGTTGTTTCGTTTAAAAAAATGGTTACATGAAAACAGTGTGTAAAGAATGTGGAAACCTATTTCAATAGAGGTAAAAGCTGTATGACTCAGAAAGCATGTCGATAAATTTTACTGTTGAGAATGTAGAAATTTCGAAAATGTCGCTTCTTCAGTCTATAATAGAAGATAAAAACAGTTTAATAAAAAGTAAAGACAAAGTAATAGATTTATTACAGAAAGACATAGATGAGATAAAACAAAAATAGACAAAAAATATAGCGAATTACAAATTTTATAGTCAAGTAAAATCAGGGGCAAACAGTGAAGCAGTGGTTTTGGTAAAACCAAAAAATGATGGACAAACAAGCTCTATTACAAGGCAAATGGTTCAAGAAAAAATCAACCCAAGCTCACTGAGAGTTGGGGTGTCCAGATTAAAACATGTTCGCAGTGATGGAGTGGCAATTTGTTACAATAATGAAGAATCGGTAAAAAATATATGCAAAGATGTAGAGGAAAAATTGGGAGATTATGAAGTAAAAAAAATCGCAAAGAAAAATCCAAAAATTAAAGTGTTAAATATGAATAACAATTACGTGGAAATGACGAAATACTTGTTGAAAAAATTATAATTCAAAATATGATTAAAATGGATTCAGATAAAACAAAAATAAAACTGATTTCAAAGTATGAAAAAAAAGGAGAGAAACTAGAATGTAATTCTCGAACTAGATCCCCTTACATAGTCAAATACACAGTAATGCTGGAAATTTGGACATATGGCAAAGGACCGCAGAAGTGAAAAAAATTGTTTGTCCTAATTGTTCGGGAGATCATAAATCTAAAAATTCTATATCGGATATAAAACGGATATAAAAATATGTGCCAATTGTAAACATGCCGTTGAAATCCTAAAAATCCCTAACATAGATTTCTATCACTCAGCATTAGATAAAAAATGTGAGGCATATAAACGAGTTTATGAGCAGCTTCAAAGAAAATACGATTACCTGGTGGCGTTTGATACATCTCAAAGAAAATAATAACTAACAAAAGACTTTAATGTACTTAAATATTCAAAGCTTACTACAACATAAAACTCAGCTTGAATGGCTTATAAATGACTGGAAACCTACTATTGTTTGTTTATCAGAAACAAGAATAACCAAGTATATTCTAAATCATAAAATAGAAATAGAAGGCTATAAATACATTTCAATCGCTTCTCCAAGTAGACACACAGGTGGTGTTATAATATATGTTAAAAATGAGCAAAAGTACAGTAGTAAACGAAACACTTTACATGAATTTGTGGATTGAAAGAGAAACAACTTTGAATAAAAAAAAGTACAATATATTTTGTTCCAAGTCCATTGACACAGATTTTCTAAAACAGATAAAAGAAATAATAAGCGAATTCACCACCAATCAAACTACATTAGTTTTAATAGGAGATTTTTTAACATAAATATGGCAGTTAATACCTTTTATTCCAGAAAATTAAGAAATACTATATAAAATATTGGATATCACAATGAATCAACTGACAAGAGATACAAAAGAAGCCAGTACAGTTATTGATTTATTAATAGGCAACCAAAAAATACCCTTTACCGTTCATTCCACACCAAAAATTACAGATCACTTAATAATAACTATAGATATGAAAGACCAGTACAAATACACAGTACAACAAAAAATTGTAAGAAATTTTCAAAACTTTGACGAGCTTCAACATGAATTGAATTTAATGAATGAAGAATGGTTTACCTAATTGCACAGAAACATACATTTTGGCAGAAAAATTAGTGAATATAATAACAACTTTTAATAAATATGCACCAAAGGAAACGATCACAATAAATGGAAAACAGGGAGAACAAAATTGGTGGACAAACGATATAAAAGTGGCCATTGCAGAAAAAGAGAGACTGTATAAAAAAGCAATAATAACTCAAGTAGATGAAGACTGGAATTAATTTAAAAAACAAAAAAATAAGGTCGTAACATTTATAAGGAAAGAAAAACAGAAACTCTATGCACAAAAAATTGACGAAGTTCAGAATACTTCTACAGATATGTGGAAAACTTTAAAAGGCTTATTGTATGTGATCACAAACAAAAATATATTTAATAATTCTTTAATTACAGATGATCTAAACATTGCAGAAAACTTTAATCAATATTTCATCAACAGTATTAAAGAACTAACACTTGTTTTGAATAAAGCTAATAACCATGAAGAGATAATGAACCAAGTTTAGACTTTTTCAAATTTAAGACCCTTAAAATCTCTAAACTGAAACAAATTGTTAATAATATGAAAAATAAGAAAGTAGTGTGGATGACATCAATGTTAATATTTTGAAAATATCCTTTGAGACAATAGGAGACACATTTTTTGAAAACTATAAACAACAGTCTGAAAATGGGTGATTTTTCCAAATCTTGAAAAACATCTACTATTGTTCCTGTAGAAAAAAGCATCACTATTAAATGTGAAGAATTTCATAAACATGGTACCAGTTTATGAAAAAACTTTGAAGTTAGTGGTTGACGAACAAATCGTAAATTATGTGGAAGAAAACAAAACTCATGTGAGACTGCATTACAAACACTTCTTGACAAGTGGAAAAGTGCACTAAATAATAAATTTATTGTACAGTATCAATATAATACAAACATACAAAAGGATAAGATACAGAGAACTGATATATACAGAGAGCAAATGAGAAACTATTATCGGTGCCGTGTTTTTGGACTTCAGAAGACAGGAAGTTGTCTAAACTTCAACATTTGGGATTTAAGAGTGTTGTACTAATGGGGTTAAATGATTATTTCGTCAGTAGATATCAAGCTACAAAGTTTAATAACCGTGTCGTCTGCAGAAGAAACAGAGGTCGGTGTCAAGGAACAGTTCTGGGTCCAAATCTATTTGTATTATATATCAACAACATAATAAAATATATACAAAACAGCAATATACAACTATTTGCTGATGACACACTAATATATTTCATGGGTGAAAATGTGGATGAAATAATATCTGTCTTGGAACTCACATAGAGGTTTATATCGAGTAAACAGTTTAGCTTTCGGGGTCACTCCACCAAGAAAATGATAGAAACATTATTGCAAAATGTTAATAGCGTTGTAAATTTTTTAGATGACATCGTAGTAACGAGGTCGACCACCGAAAAACATCTAAAAAATCTGGAAAGTGTTTTTGAAAAATTGGATAACTTGGGATATACGGCCCAGAATGAAATAAACAACAGTTAGATTGATGTGCACACCTGTAACGATGATGAACTCAAGAAAATTATGAAGGAGAGCAGAGTTGACAGTGGATGGAAATCTGCTTATGTGGGGCCAATAGTGGTACCGAAGTCATTACGAAAGCAGTTTTTGCAAGAACTCCATAGCGGACACATTGAGATTATAAAATGCAAGGCATTGGCAAGATCATTTATTGGCCCAATATTAATGCTGATATCAAGGGTGCAACAAGAAGTTGTATAACATGTTTAAAATATAAACCAGATTCACCAAAGATGGACATGGCCAAGAACACAAAAACCATTTGAACATATCCATACTGATTTTTAAGATCTTTTAAAGGCAAGGTGTACATAGTTGTCATGGATTTTTACTCACAGTGGAGAGGTCTGTAAGATGCTGTTTGAAACTAAAAAAAAAAAAAAATTACATAAAATTTTTGCCACTTTTGGTTTACCAAAAATGGTAGTGATTGATAATGCTCCACAACTGGTTACAAAGTAAAATCCGAACTAGATGGCATTTTTTGAGAGAAAACAACAACATCGAGGAATTAGATAATAAAACGCCAAACACGACTGAAGAGTCAAGATAAAAGCAGAAGCGTAATTATGGAGGGAGAAGGAGAATGTTTAAAATCCAGGACAAGGTGATGGTAAGAGACTATCGATCTCTTAACCAGAAACTGTGGGAAAAAGCATCCATTTTTAAGCAAATTGGCCGAACAAAGTTCCTGCGTTAATTAAATACTGGACATGTTTGGAAGAGGCATGCGAATCAAATCAGGTTAATACATCAGTCGGAGTTGTGTAATACAGGTAACATAATATTCAAAACACTAAATTTGGAGAAGTGCATTGCACATAAAAATAAAATATCAAAAGTAATAATGCCTCAGATTTCAATATATGTCCAGCACCAACCACCAAGATTTGCCAACCAACGGATGCACAAGGAATGAAAGTGTAAGTAGTAACATAGCTAATGTATACAAGTCTATGAGAGACAATTTTATGACAATGCTAGTAGTAGTATAACTAACAGTCACGAAAGTGACCAAGTAGTTCTAAGATTTGTTTAAGTAAAAAATTACAGGCTGAAGAGGGGTGGTAACATCCAGGTAAATTGCATCGAAATTGATTTGGAAAAGTCAAAGAAAAATCCTACAAAGGAAACATCTATAAAATCCACAAGAAAAGTCACTTAAAAAACTATATTGTGGAATTAAATTAATAAATGTTGTAAATTGACGATTTGAGTAATGCATTTGTTAGTAACAAAAATAATAATTTTACACAAAAGTCATTAGTTTTCTAGTCTAAAAAAGAGTTTTAATTGTAATTATACTGAAAGTTGTAAATGTAATGAGCATGTGTTGTAAATGCTGTTAAACTAAATTAAGCTTATATTTTACAAAAAAAAATCTCGTGTTCTTCAATAATGTTAATGTGCACCTCTTTTACAGAGTAATGTAATATTATAATGTTCAACATGTTATAAATGTCTATAAATTTTAGAACAAATTATATAAATATAAGGAGGCTATCAATATAATAAATATTGTTCAACAATATAATTATATAAAATGTACAGTACATGTTTAGTAATACCTTTGTAATTAAGTGTGGAGGTATTATATCAGTGTTTTTACTGAGCATGTGCAGTACACCAGTCACTATGGGCACGTTTTCTCAATTCCGAGCCGGTTTTGTAGTATGTAATCTCGTCTCTATAAAAAGTATTGTAATGTTCAAGTAAGTAAACTCATAATAAATGTACAGCAATTATCCGACTTTAAATAAAACTTCAACCCACCCGAATATACAAGTAATATTCTATATTGTATTGTATTTAGTTAAAGCTAATAAAGATACTACTACTACTATAAATATAAATACTATTTTATTATGATAAGGCGTTCTAGAAATATTAATCATAAAGTGAATTTTAGTGACCCCATTTAAGGGGTCGTAACTTTCCAGAGGATGATTTTAGAATGTGTTCATATAAACCTATCGCTTTAAAATTGTCAGGAATCAACACCCGAAGTATGTAATATCAATTCAATAACACCCTGTAATATACTTATTTTTAATTATAGCCTGTATGATAAGCTTCTAGAGTTGGGTTAGTTGCAGTATTCTTTAAAAGATATTTCAAATAATTAGTAAACTAGCAAATAAATTAATCTTGGTATGAGGTATGTACTATTAAATATCTTTGACGGATTTTGATTTCGCTACTTCAACAAACGGCTGCACTTTTGGGTGAAAACAACTTCTTATTTTTCACTTATTGCCCTTTTGTTTTTGAAATTAGTTAAGTTACTTTGCTTGTCTCCATTTAAATCTACATCAGTACAAACAATATTCTATAATTTACAAACTTCAAAAACAAAGGAAAAATAAGTGAAAAATAATAAACTAATCATTCAAAGTACTGGATGAAATAGCTAAAAGATATTTCATCAAAAATATATATGATAACTGAATTCAGTTTACTCTATGTCCAAACTGTATTTATCAATTTCTTCACATATAATGTTGAACTGCTTTGCCCATTTTTCTAATTCGGCCTCCTAGAAGAGAACAGATTATTGGTTACATTTTATAATGGCGGAATAATTTTTTGTGTTTTGGTAAATAATGCACTTATTTAAATTGGTATTGAGATTATTCACAATAAAAAAAATTCTCGGACATTCACTTCCTTGGCCTTCCCATTCTCTCCCCAAAAAAATTGCAATAAAATAGTGGAAAATATACATGTGGTAGCCTTTAATACATCAGTTTTGCATTGCTTAGTATACCTGTTTCAACTGAAAGCAAATGTCCTGATCACACTGTAACCAACTCTCACGATATACAGTGTGTCCACAGATGGGGTTGCCAAGAGGAAAAACTTCTTCAATCATTTACAAAAAAATGTCAATCTATATAATAAATTCTGCTTCTCTTGAAACCCTTAAATATCTATTCAGATTTAAGTCTATATACAGGGTGTCCATGGGTGAAGTAAAAATATCTACGTTTAGTGAATTACCAAAAAAAGTTACTTTATTTAAAAATGTGCATTTCTTGAAGACTCCAAATATCTATAAAAATGTTTAATTAATTACGGGGTGCCCCATGGGAGAACTTTAGACATTTTTTTTTGATTTGTCAAAACTAGTTCTTTGTCAAGGAGCATCTTTCAGGCCCCCATAAATAGCTACCTATTATACATGTTGACCTGTGTGTCTTAGGGCACAGACAGTCAGACTCAATGAATGTGAACAATTTTTATAAGGAAAGAAAAAAATGATTTAATAAAATTACTACCAAATCCATAAACCGTATTATTGATTTTTGTTCATTAAGGGCGTTCACCTACTTAGCGGCTATAAATAATGTGAATCGCGGCCGCGTCAGTGGGTATCGATAAAGTAAACTCCATGTCAATAGGCGTGTTCGCTGTACCTAATCCCGAATACGTTTTGTTATCCGACTCATGCGCAATTTGTTTTTAATCGTTCGCGGTACGGAAATGAACGTGCTTAAATAATTTAGGATTGATTCCGAAGGTATTCGGAACTTGTTCAGCCGTTACCGCGAACAAAGCTAATAGGAATCGCCCGCGGTTCGTCGCGTGCGGCTAGCAGCTTAGTGGAATATTGCTCTAACACTAGGTGGAATGAAGCAAATGAGTTTTTCATTATCAGTAAATTAATTTCATTTATCATTGTGTATTTTTTGTATTCTTATCGTTAACACATTTCTATTGTTTATAAATTTGGTAGTAATTTTATTAAATAATCTTTTCCATCCTTATAAAATTTTTTCTTATTAATAACCCCGGTTATATGTGCCCTGAGATACATAAATAAATATTTTAATATTTATAAGACTTTCGAGAGAAGCTCCCTGTTTTATAAAGAACTAGTTTTGGCAATTCAAAAAAAAAAAAAAGTCTTCAGACTTCTGCCATGGAACACCCTATAATTAATTAAACATATTTATGAATATTTGGAGTCTTTATACGAGATGCACATTTTTAACTAAAGAGTAACTTTTTTTTCATAATTCACTAAATGTAGAAATTTTTGCCTCACGCGTGGACACCTGTAACGACATAATTTTTTCGTTAATGATTTTCTATTTTAATAAGACTTAAGTGGGTCCTTCTTTCACTTTGGTACACCCTGTATGCGATAACTTGTATTAATGTTTATTTTAAAAAAAGCTTTGAACAAAAGGCCAATTTATTTTATTAGTCAAATACTTGGAATAATAATTATTTCTCTAAGGTAATTCAAACCGGTTTTTTTTTCTGGGTAATCTTAGTTAATTTTATTATTGCGATGATAAATCAATTATTGTGTTTATACTAAACAATCGCTCGCTGAAGCCAAGTAAAAGGAAAGTCTTTGAATTTAACTTAATTTAATTCAAAACCAAATTAAAAGCATAAAAGCATTTATTAATGGTAGATAAATGTTTCTATTTTTTTTTTTATCTACAGAATAAAATATGATTGATTTATTTTAAATAATAGTACATGGCCGTTTTAAATTATTTTTTGTTGGAAACATAGTTTTAAAATTATGAGAAAGCGATTCCCAGTCCGAGAATATTTTATAAACATTTGTTTATATTAAATAACGCAGGGATTTGTTTAAGCGCGATGCGCCAAGCTCGCTTAAATAACGCACGCCGTCATCGCGCAGATTCACGTCACTGTTTCGTCACAATTTAGGTATAAATCCGAACGCGCCCATGGGAACAGACCAGTGTTGCCACCTTGTGGGATATATCCCGATTCGAGGGATTTTTGAGGTCCACAAGGGACAAAAAGGTTCACGTAATTTTGGGGATTTTTGAAAACTGCAATAAATGAATTAAATAATATTTCTTTTGCTATTGATCGCTGCATTTATTTTATTTAATTGATCATCCCCCACCATCTTGTGGACATAAAGAGAATCAACAAATATTGTGCTGGCTCATTCGGGTGCCATTTATATCTAGTGGAAATGTGACGAACTTGAACCTAATATTATACGTATCAAATAGAACATCTGCACATGACGTCACGTTTTTTCAAGGTCCTTGCTTGGAGGATAAACAAATAACAAATTATAACCTCACTTCAGTTATAATTAATATAAAAATACCATTGTATTTATTTAATAACTTTTTTTATCTCCAAAAGACAGTGTCAGTTTTTATATAATTCCATCAGTCCTTGAAAATCATAAACAATATAATCAATTGGCATGTGATAATAATCAATATACATGATCAAAACAAAATTTTCTAACAGCAAACACAGCAATGCGTTCACAATAAAATATTACAACTAATCACCAAACCATTATGTGACTAAATAGTATTTGAGAGGTTATGGTTTCTTCTTAGTTTTGTCTCCACGCCCATAAGCAGCGCCGGTCCTAGCCTTTGATCAGGGTAGAGCGAGATTGTTTTTCGGCGCCCTTTGGTCGACGCTTTCACTTCACGTTAATTCTACTTCGGTTTTATGTTAAATAAATAATAATTCCAAAATTTTCAAAAATCAACTTTTATTGCAAATATCAACACTTATTGAATTTAAATTAAATTAAGTAGCTCTAATTAGTCTACTTCTGCTTCTTTAACACTCAGAAAGATTTTACTGCTATATAATTAAATTATTATTTGGTGTTAATTTCAATCAGTCACTATATAATAAAATCTGTTACCTATGTAGGTATTTCAATAACATAATTAAAAGAACACATAATATTATGTTTCGTTATATCGATCTAGATTAAAATTAAATTATTTTTCGCGTTTGGCTTTTTGGCGCCTCTTGCCATCTGGCGCCTAGAGCGACCGCTCCTCTCGCTCTACCCCAGGGCCGGCGCTGCCCATAAGGGCATGCGCCGCAGATGCTCTATTATGTTCTTCCTCGGAAAAGGTATGTGGTCCGGGTTATAAATATGCCTCGGGATATTTTCAGTGTTTGAATAAAGTCTGACATTTTTTATATTTTACTAACTAATTTCTATTTCATATTATAATATTTTACTACCTAATTTAAATTAATTGGCACATAATTTAAACTTGGCGGGATTTTTAAAGATAATAAGGGATATTTTATGCTTACGCGTGAGATGGTTTGTTACACTCAGGTGGCAACAGTGAAACAGACAGTTCTCAAATCAGTGCTCAACTTAACAGCACACAGCTCCAGATATCCAGTGTGCTCTGCCGCAACCAGGTAGTGGTAAGAATTACTTTGACCGTTTTACTGTTTTTATTTGTATTTCCGTCATTCACCGATTGTGTGTGAATTTCTGCTCTATTGTTTTGTCCATCCATTGTCTACGAAGTGCCTGCTTCTCCGATCGGCTAGGGGTATTCGCGAAATCACGCGTCTCATTAGTAATTTTGGGTTATCTATTCAACGACAAGCAGTTGTCATTATTTGTTTTTGATGTAAAAATATGATAAGGCCTTATATGTGGATAGGACTTCATTAGATAAACGCGAAGTGGCATACGTGAGATTTTAAGGCCTCGTATGCGGATAGATATTCACGAAGTGTCGGGGAAGTAATATATTAACCGATCCGTCCATCAGCCGTACTCACTGATCATAAATTGTAAAGAAGATAAACTTGAAGTTGATGTGACAACCTATCACCTTGAACTATACTAACTACCGAAAGTTAACTTCGTGCATTCACGCATATCTCTGGTCTAGTCAGTTTAAGGGAGTTTATACTAAAACACAAGTTAGTACATTAAACTAAAAGTGCTATAGAGTTAGAAGAGCATCGGGAATATTCGGTTGTCATTATTTGACGCTGACGTAAAGATAGAATTCTAAGACCTCATATGTGGATAGAGTTCCATCTGTCATAGTTTATTTATTACCAATAAAGTTCTAAGTCTGTGAAAAGGACCTCAGTAGGTAAACGCGAAATGGCATAAGTGAGGTTTTAACGCCTCGTATGAGGACAAAATCTCACGAAATGCCCCCGGGTGTAATGTATTAGTCGTTCCGTCCGACACACGTAGTCAATAAACCCTAATAAGGGACATAAGAAGCTAACCTAAAGATATAGGTTAGGTTAGGTTAGGTTTGTTGTGAGTGGGTCTCAGCGGATCCTCCACTGCGGCCATCAGCAGGCCTATTGTGGCTCACGCCTAATTATATTTCACCCAATAAGTTCAGTCTCTTAATGAAACTGATAACTTTGTTGGGTGAGAATGTGTCCAGACCCTCTGGCAGCAGTTGCCCTTTGCCAAATATTGAGAATCGGATCCTCTCCACAGCGGGACAGGTGCATAAGATGTAGTCTGCCTTCTCATCATCCTCCAAGTATAGACGGCACTCGGCGTTTTCCGCTAGGCCGAGTTTATGCAGATGATAGTTTAGTCGGCAGTGCCCGGTATATAGGCCTGTTAGAGTTTTCAGGTTTACCCTGTTTAACTCTAAAAGTTTCTTAGCTCTTGATTTCAAAGGGTATTTTATAAACGCCTTCGAATGAACTAATCCTGGCAACTCTTGCCAATACTGGAGAGTTTTCCTTTCAGCCCAGGTTGAGATAGCCATCTTGGCAGTACTTGAGGATATGCCAAGTATTGGTTCTGGTCCGATGAATCGTGATCCCGCTCCTTATCTGGCTAAGGAGTCCGCTATTTCGTTATCTTCCATACCAGAGTGGCCGGGTATCCAGACCAGTCATTTTGTTGTTTTTGCTCAAACGATTTAGAGCTTTCTGACAATTCCATACCGTTTTGGAGTTACACCGGTAGGAGCCAAGAGCTTTTATAGCTGCTTGGCTATCTGAGAAAATTTTTTTGATCTGCGTGTAAGATGCATATATTCCAGCCTTCGTACACACAGTTCAATAGCATGAACCTCAGCCTGAAAAACAGTTGCATGAGTACCTAGGCTTGAGAATATCCTCACTCTTGGTCTGTAGCTATGTACTCCGGCTCCTGTTCCCTCGGGAGTTTTGGAGCCGTCTGTAAACCAACAACTATCTGCCTTCAGTAGGTCGGTTTTATTCCGATCCCACTCATCTCTTTCTGGAGAAAGGATGTTGAACGTCAGCTCGTAGTTGGTCATGGTAGGCATAGTATCCGAGGGCATTCCCAGGATGCTGTGATTCTCTATGTCATCCAGCAACCTGTTCCGCTCCATGATACTAGTCTGCGCCATATTAATGGCCGCTTGTTGCAGTTTGTAGATATAAAGATATAGCACAACCCTGATTAGAAAGTCTGATATACTGTGTGTTCTTGTACTGACATTGTGCCTTTGTGTCACGCTTGTACCCAGTAACCACTTGCACCTGGATATGTTGCTGCACTGACCACTTGCTGTAATACCGCCTAAGCACTGTGACTATAGAGTCATTAACCACTTGCTGTAGATACCAGTAGTAGTTGATGTGCCATAACATTGCTTTATTTGAAATCATCTCTTGCTTGCTTTTGTAAATGCTTGTAGTAATCATTTGAATATTGCCTGCTGATAGTAATGCCGTAGTAGTAATTTCCGTAATATAACTTATTACCATTCTTGCATTATCATAACGTCTTGCTTGGTTCATTGGTTGCTTACCTATAATATAGGCTAGTTTCTACGTTGCATAATAACATAACTGTTTTGTATTTATTATTATTTTTTTATTCTTCTGTGAAGCAGTTTTAGATAAAATTGAGTACATGAAATTGAAATTCTGCCTTTTATTTAAAGCAAGGGTATAAGTAATAAATCTGTTCATAAACCGAGAATTATTTTCGGCAGGTAAAGTTGTCCATTTTTATGAAACCGGCAACCATACACACAGACCCCTTGACATACTGTAACCACTAAGTTATCCTAGCTTCTATCAGACCGCTGATAGAATAAAGTGATGTTCCTACATTTTAAAACAGGAACTGGCGCTCTATAATAAAAGTTCAACATAACGCTGCTGTATTAAAGAGTGCTAAAGTGACTCTTCCCCTCTTGTACAGGTAGACAGAAGACAAGAGGAAGGAAGTGACATCACATGTATATAAACTTAAATCTGAATAATTATTTAAGGGTATTAAGACAATCAGAATTTAGTATATAGCTTGATTTTTTTGTAAATGATTAAATAAAGAAGTTTTTCCTCTTGGAAACTCCATCTGTGGACACACTGTATATCGTGAGAGTTAGTAACAGTGTGATCAGGAAGTTTGCTTGCAACTGAAACAGGTATGCTAAGCAATGCAAAACTGATGTATGAAATGTTACCACATGTATATTTACCACTATTTTATTGCAATTTTTTAGGGGGAGAATGGGAGGAACATTTGAGTGAATGTTCAATACCAATTTATTGGAAAATTATCAATTAAAAAAAAAAAACACCATATAACTTGGACAACCCCCAAACCAAAGCCAAAGCTGCATGAACAGGAATTACACAGTTGAAAAAAATAGGACACACACACAACCAATACCTTCGACTTTGTCCGAATCGAAACCAGGACTTGAACCCGGGAATCGATAGGCAGTAAACCAGCTACGTTTGTCACTTAACGCTCAGGCCGAGCTCTTGTAAATATATCACTAGCGCCTAGATTAAATATACACACCTAGTTAAAGTTTATTTCAATATTTCAAACTTATTTGTACCATAAAAAACGTCGGCTTCTTTGATCTTTTCATCGCCATCAAAGAAGCCGATGTTTTTATGTTGCAAATAAGTTGTAATAAACTTTACTTCTTATATAAATATTTACCGCTCAAAAATCTGATGCCAAAATTTTCATATCGACAAAAGCAACTCCTGTTTATGGTGCTGCTAATTTTGATATAGTAAATATACAGGGTGTCCCGTAATAACGTGCAAAAGATTTAACTGTAGATTCCCTATCAAAAATTAAGGTGGGTTCTTCATATAATTTTTTTTTAAAATAACCCTTTCCTGTTCAGCTACACCCAGTTACTAATCAAACGAAATTATTTCATCCACCAAGCTTGTATACAAAGTGGCAAAATTAACTACCCTTCTTGAAATTTTGTAAATATCTTTCTGACAACTACATTTTTTTAATTAACAAAAAAAAAAACTAAATATTATGATTCATTTAGAAACTTTTAATCTTTTGAAAAAAATTTCGTAAAATTGACAGTTTTTGAGAAAAAAATTAAATTACATCTGCGTAAGTGATCAAGCATGATTATATTAGTGTGAAACACTAAGTAGGCTGGTGTCAAATTATAATTTGACAATATTGCATACCGATATGATCATTCGGTGCTTATAAATTACATGAGACATTACAAATTAAAGACGAAAGAATTGAAAAGAAAATTTATTAGTAAACTACGAACACAAAATACACAAAAGATGAATTTAAACAGTAAAAAATTTAAACATGAGTACAACGATTGTTGTTTTTAGATATTAAAGCATTTGTTCAAAATGACAACCTCCAACTTGAATACACGTTTGTAACCATTTCCTAAAATTGCCGTACATGCTATTTAAAACATGTGGAGAGTTTCGAACTTCATTGGCAGCATTAAAACTTCTCTCTCTTAAAACTTTGACATTAGGGACAGGTATCGAGTAAACAACATTTTTCAAGTGACCCCAAAAGTAAAAGTCTAATGGATTCATATCTGGGGACCGAGGGGGCATTCAATTGTGGCTTCTTGCCCCCTTCCAATCTATCGATTTCTAAATGTTACCTGTAGCCATTCTCGAACCTCTAAAGAATAATGAGGTGGCGCACCATCCTGCATAAACCACAGCGTTTGGCATAATGCAAAAGATAAATCGTCTATAAGTTGATACAGGTCGTTTTGTAAAAAGTTTAAATAAGCTGGACCATTTAATCTGTTTGGTAACTTAAAAGGCCCTATTAATTTATTGCCTATAATTCCGGCCCAAGTATTTATTGAAAAGTTATATTGATATCCTCCATTTACCACAGCGTGAGGATTATTGTCGCTCCATAAATGCTGGTTATGAAAATTTAAAACACAATGTCGAGTAAAGCAGCATTCATCTATGAATAGTACTTTTCTTGTAAAATCTAACAGCTTCACTTTTCCCAAGCCTAACACCGACCACACAAATGTTTTCAACTATTGTCCCATTACGTTACTTTCTATTATGGGAAAGAACTTTGAAAAAAATCATCAAAGCGATATTACAGAAAAAAGTAGGACATATTATCCCAAGATATCAGTTTGGCTTCCGAAAAAAAGTGCTCCACTGTACACCCCTTAATAATCATCGCATCTAACATACAGACAGCAAAACTTAGTGGTCAATGTAGTGCTGCTATCTTTCTTGACATCCATAAAGCTTTTGACAGTGTCTGGCATCGTGGCATATTATACAAACTTATGGTAACCAACTGCCCCAGATATCTGCTTTTTCTCCTCAAAGACTACTTATACTGTTCAAGTAAAAATCAATGACCATTTATCACAAAACTTTACAATCCATCAAGATGTTCCACGAGGCTCTCCACTCTCGCCCTTAATCTACAATATATATTGTTATGATATATAACTTTAATTCAGCACCAGACTATTTAAACCTGAATTTGTATATTCTCCAATATGCCGATGATACCGCACTCGCAAGCCATAACAAGAACATCTACAAGACAGCAGAGGCACTTCAGCAACTGATGAACAGAACATTAACGTGGTTCAACAAATGGCGAATGAAACCAAATCCCCTAAAATCTCAATACATCGTGTTTAACCATAATATATCCCCAAACACTCCAACAATAACTGTTGACAATAGCACAATATATTGTCAACCGGCAGTAAAATATCTTGGAGTCACAATAGACAATAAGCTTAATTTTAACAAACATGTCAAACTAATTAAGAAGAACTGCATTGCAAGAAGCAGACACTTCCGCAGACTAACATATAAAAACCAAGGAATCAACAAAAAAAACTGCTGCCCATATTTATAGTACAATCTACCGTCCATTATTAGAATATAGCCACCCACTATACCTTAATACAAGAAAACCAGTCATAAAAAGTCTAGAAATAGCAGAATCATCAACATTGCGATCCATTACCAAAATCACACCCCAGAAATCCTCTCCATAACCCGCCCAACAACCTCCTCAATGAGATTACGCAAATAACACCGATCAACCAAAGATTATAATCCCTAACCACAAAATTTGCTAAGGAAATAAATAACAGAAATAATACAACCCCTTTGCACAACAAGGGAACAAGAATTACCTAGCAGAAGAAAATTTCCACAGCTAACCCTATGGGAACACATCACCGCATTGAATAATATACAATGAAACAAATCTATATTAGTTTTTTTTTTATACAGATATTTATACTGTATATGAAATGAAATGGTATGTAAATTATTTAAACTGTTGTAACAGGCTGAAGGACCTCGGTCGATGGCCTTTTGGTGAAACCAATAAAATACTTTTATTATTAAAAAACAGCTTCCTAAGTATAATTCTACAAAAATCAAGTCTAACTAGAAAGTCACGAGGGAACAGCTCTTGTACTTCCTGTAAATGATAGGGATAAAGTCCTTGCTCTTTCAAAATCCTCCATACTGATGTTCTTGTTATGTGGAATTGAAGAGCAGCCTGTCTAATACTACATTCAGGATGTTCAGCAAAATAATGTAATATTTGTGCCTCCATTGCATCTCCAATTTGTCTCGATGACCACAATCGTGACTCCTTTTTTTAAAACACCCCCTATTTCTCTTGTTGCCTTTTCAAAATCCTCCATAGTGATGTTGTTGTCATGTGGATTTAAAGAGCAGCCTGTCTAATACTATATTCAAGATGTTCACAAAAATAATGTAATATTTGTGCCTCCATTGCATCACAGTATTGTTGCCACGTAAACACTGGCATTTTTTAACCGTATCGATCTAAGAAAATAAATCCAATTTGATAGACACTCAACTAACATCGCAAAGAGACTGACTGAGAACGGAAGGAAGTGGACAAGAGTGGAAGGGAGGATCACCTCAGGCGACTCACTACCTAGCGCGATACACACACATTTGCATTGTTTACGTACTTATCTGCTGTTTTAAATTCGCTACTCAGTGGCGTATCATTGTAGGTGTTACCACAAAAAAAATACAATAAACTACCTCGGATTGCTCTAAAATTTTGTACGGGCTTTCCCTCTTAGTAGAATAATACACTTTTTATTTTCTGGTAATCACCCTGTATACCAAAACCAAAAATACGTATAATAAACCATAAATACACCATTGTGTGTTACTTGGGAAGTAACTGTTTATGTATATTTAATCTACGACTAGTGTAAACTTAAGTATTTCATAGTTTTATACAATCTGTATTTCTAAATAAACTAACAAGAGCCTTCATAAAACAGATCCGTTAAAATCGTGTTGCAAAATTGATAGAGCGATATAAGTCCACCTCGATTTATGATTAACCGATCTAAGTCCATCAAACCAATTACAATATAAAATGAAGCGGTTTGGGTGGGGGTTGAAAAATATTTCGCATTCTGTGCCTTTAGTCTGAGAGAAGAAAACGTAAACATACATGTAATATTTCATGCAAGTAGATAATGTAAATGTCAAGTAATGAAAGTGATAATGAGCCATTAATAAAATACTGTAATAAAATCCAGAATAGCTCATTCAAAATTGATAACGTGGACCTTTCAAGAAGTAGTAATGAAAGCAGAAATGAGTCATTAATATAATGCAGTAATAATACTCATAAGAAAAAATATTTTGGCCGCGTAAGAGATGTTGATAAAGAAATTCGGAATAATACATTTGAAACTGGTGATGTAGTGTAAATTAAAAAAAAAACTGATAAAAAAAGTGATAAAAAAAGTGATGAGAAACAAAATATTATTCGGACATTAAACTCACTATAGTGTTTTCAGTAAAGTCTATAGAGCAAAACAAAAAAATTTGTCGAATATTTATCAAAGTGAAAGAGCATTTATTTAAATGCAGGGGGGCTAATTAAATACAATTCTTAATCAAATTATTTCATCTTTATTATTATATTATTATTTTATACGAATGTAGGCCACTGAATCCCGTATTTCTTTACTCTACAGAATTTATGAAAACACTATAGAAAACAGATATGTACAAAACAGGCATTTGGCTGGGCTAATTAGTATCCAGGCAATTAATAGATGTAGACCGAGAAAAGGTGAAAGGGTAGTGAAGTTAAGAGCAAATTTGTTTACATATAAAATGAGAGTAAAAAAGTGCAAAGAAAATAAATATAGTGAAATTATCAGAAAAGTACTTTTATTTTTTTAACCAACACACTATGTTTAGAAAATATACTGGAGAACAATTAAATCCAAAGCCCTTTATTAAATTTCAATGAAGGGTGCTTTCTTTACTCTTCAGTATATACAGGATGTTCCCGGATTGACTTCAACATAAGTGCAAATGATAAAAAAATTTCGAATTGAAATTTGACGTTTGGGGATGGAGGCCTAGGTGCCTTTTCCTTGAGATATCGAAAAATGTTACTCAAAGAAGTCCTTTAGAATAATTTAAAATTATGAAAGTATGACGAATTTCAAACTAATAGGCCTCTTTTGATTGTTGTCCTGTTCTATGTAGGCAAAGTATCTTTTTCATAAGAGATAGAGAAAAACTTTATTTAAGACAAGTTGTTCAGAATTAAAAACTATATCGATGTGCCAGGCTTTGATCCAATTGGCTTATAGATTATAGTTTTTCGCTATCTCTTAATGGTACATACTTTGCCTACATAGAAAATGATAAAAATCAAATTTGTCATACTGTCATAATTTTAAATTATGAACGACTTCTTAAAGTAAAATGTTTGGATATCTTTTCAGGAAAGGGCACTTTACCTTTCTTTATTTAAGAACCTTATTTTTTGTTTGTGACAAATCAACACTGTAGTTTCAATGTTTATAAAATACATAAAATATAATAGTTGTGTAATTAAAAAAATATAATAATAAATATCCAAATGTGATACACATGTTCGGTAAACTTATCATTTGGGTCCTACATGCGAGTTAAAGCATACAATGTCACCTCGCCTTTCTGCAAAGTTTGATGGTTAGCAGGAATACCAGCGCTTGGATATGAATTTGTCTATAACCCTTTCACTCGATATATATCAGATATGTGTATATCGTCTGATACGATATTTATATAAATATCATGATATTTTAGAACCCTGTTTTATATTTATAAATCTATTTTCATTACTTCTACCATTCTTAATTTACACCATCATCATGCAGCTTAATTAGGTGCACAGTCCCTTACCTCTTCCTTCGTCATCATATTTTTTCTTCTTCTTTTTATGTTCATCCTGATCCATATCTACAGACATCAACCTCTTTTTTTTCTTTTTCTTTCATATATCTTAGATGGCTAAAATAGAGATAATAATTAATGATAATGTGGGAACTAATCATTATTACATATATGTCGCATGTAATACCTACAGTGATAAATCAGTTTGCTATACCTAAAAGTCTTTAAGGATAATAATTACAATAAATAAGTACAAAACATACATGGTGTGTCCTTAAAGTATTGCACAAATTCATTTTAAGCTAGAATAATTAATTATATTAATGAAAAATTTTGATCTTAATTGCGCATATTTTGAACCTATCAAGATTTTTCATTAAAACAATAGTTATTCTACCTGAATTGAATTTGTATTCTTCAAATACCTATATCTGCAAAATAATTATTGCTAAATTATAGTAGTATAACCCTGATGTGCTTTTCCACAAAACACCATATACTGCACTCGACAAGCGTTTCGCCAACCAAGTCGATATCATCTGGAGATGATTAATATTAACCTTACACTAACAATGTATCCTATTTATACCTAAACTATTGTTAATGTTCGGTGAATCATGACTAATTAATATTAAATTGCTAATCCTATTTTATGGTTGTTCTCAAACACATGTTGAGCAGCACTTATACATATGTATATTTGAGATGAGCCATAATAGAATAGAATAGAATTGTATTTATCATTTTGGCTATACATAGTACAGATGTGAACGTCAGTTTGGTTACACTATTTTTAGAATGTAAATTTTATGAATACATATTATAATAATTAATAATATATAAAAAAGTTAAGATTATGTTTAAAAAATTATTCAAGACTGTAAGTAATAAAAATGTATCAATATATAAAAAAAAATACACTCATATAAACGTGCACACATAAGACGAGATAATACACTAATATACAATTATACACACATATGTATACACCAGTGGCGGCTGTGGATTTAGGTTATACCATACCACAGTATTGGAGCATGGAACCCAAGCAACATTTTAAGGCAGGACTACCAATACTGAATGAAGTTTCGCAAGAAAAAAAATTGAAAAAAAAATTGTGAGAAAAAGTTACAAAAATGCCCTGCGGACCCAAATTACTTCTAGACCGTTAGTAAAATATTTACTTTTTTTCGTAATCAGAAGGAAAATTTATCACCCCGTTTTTTTTTTGGTTTCCGAAAAATTTTAATTTTTATAAAGTTATGACATTTTGAAATTTACACAATGAAGAACTTAAATTTCAAAATGTCAAAACTACAAAAAAATCCAAATTTTCGAAAACAAAAAAAAACGGAGTGATAAATTTTCCTTGTGATAGGAAAAAAAATAGTTTGCACATATTTTACTAATGGTCTAGAAGTAATCTGGGTCGGCAGCGCATTTTTGTAACCTTTTTTCAATTTTTTTCCTGCAAAATTTCCTCATTCAGTACTGACAGTCGTGCCTTAAAATAGTGTTTGGATTCCATGCTCTAATATTGAGATATAGTATAGTGTAAATCTACCAGCCGCCATTGGTATACACACATATACTTAAACATACATATATTCATACATATATAGACACATACATGTGCATATACTCATGTAATGGAAAATAGTCACAATCTAAAAGTCACAGGGATTCATTTAATATTTAATTATAGTGACATAAATTCATTTATCGAATAAAAACAGTTGTCAATTAAAAATCGTTTCAGTTCTCTCAAGAATCGATGAATATTTGTTATATTTTTTATATTGTCAGATAAATTGTTATAAAATTTGGTAGCAACAAAACTTGGTGAGTTTTCGTAAAGAGCTTTATGATGGTTGGTCCTCAGTAGGTAGCCATATCTAGTATTATGTGAATGGATGTCAGATGTTGGTTGGAATTGATAAATGTATTGTTTTACAAATTTTACTGCACTTAGAGGATATAGATATTGTGAATAGTTAAAATTTCGTTTTTAATAAAGTGAGGTGTGCATGAGTCCCTGCCCTTTATGTTAAATATCATTCTTACAAGTCTTTTCTGAAATATAAAAATGCGATTAATATTAGGAACACTGCCCCAGGCTAAGACATTAGATGTGAGTACGCTAAAGAATAATACACATTAAATAATGATTGAGTGTTAAGATTTTCTTTAAGTTGTCGAATAGCAAAGTATGCATAGTTTAATTTTTTACAAATGTTTCTCGGAATTTTACAGATTTGGAAAAAGGCATGTTTTCATCATTTATCATAATGCTATTTGCAATTTGCTTTCTCTTTGTAAAGTAAATAAATATTATTTTGTCCATGCTCAAAATTTACATGTTCTTGTTGCACTATGATTTAAATTTCTGTATAGAATTTTGTAGTTTTGTCTGAGGTTCCCCAAAAGTCGGAGCTGAGATTCTGAGAGATATCATTTGCATACAGTATAATGCTATTATTTTCCATATATGAAGGTAAGTCGTTCACAAACAGCAGAAAGATCAGTGGTCCCAACACCGAATCTTGTGGAACTCCTAGACCAACATTTCAAATCTCAGATACATTATATCCTATTTTTACACAAATTTTATGAAACGTTAAGTATGATTCGATCAGATTCAAAAAGGTGCCTCTTATATCTAATTTCTACAGCTTGTGGATGACAAAATCTATTTTGAGGGTGTCAACACCCTACTTAAATCGAAAAAAAAAACCTACTACATGGTGATTCTTATCCATTTCGTTATATACAATTTGTATAAATTGATTTAGTGCAGTTTCTACTGACTTATTTGGTCGAAATGTTGATTCTTAACTAATATTTTAAATTGTTCTAGAAATGATATTAATCTATTGTAGATAATCCTTTCAAAAAATTTTTGATAATGCACATAGTATCGATATTGGTCTATAATTATCAGAATCATGCGGATATCCCTTTTTAAAGATAGGCAACACAGATGCTATCTTTAAGATGGATGGAAGGTTCCATTCTGTAAATATAAGTTGATTAAATGTGCTAGATGAACTGCCACATATTCACTGCAACATTTAAACGCCTTGATGGATATACCATCAGCATCCACTGCAGCTTTATTTTTTAGATGGTTTATAACATCAATTACCTCGTTCGGTGTAACAGGTTTAATCCACATGGTTTGCACAACCATACTACCACTAGTACATTCTTGCGATGTTATTGGTGTAATGTGTATTGACCTTATTTTCAGCCACCATTGAAAAGTAATTTGCAAAATATTCGCATAGTAATTTATGGTCTGATACTAAATTATTATTGATTTGTATTTTAGTTATTTTATTATGAGTATGTCTACCTAACTGAGTATTAACAATTTTCCAAACTTCTTTGGTGGTATTTTGTGCATTTTGAATTTGTTTAGGAAAAAAAATTTGTTGCAAGTTTTATTTTGTTATTTAGTTGAAGTTTTCTGGATTTGTAGTTATTAGTTAAGTCAGGATCATTTAGATGTTGCTAGCCAAAAAAAATTTTTTACTTTCTTAATTTCATTTTAGAAAGTCCAATGTCAACCAATTTTTTATAGCCAACCTATCAGGTTGTTTTTTATTGTGTAAGATTGAGGGACATGCTAGATCTAACAGTTCTTCAAAAATTCTTAGGAATTATTCAAACGAAGTATCTGTATCATTCACATAAATACTTTTCCAATCAGTGTAACCTATTAAGTAACAAAGTTTTTCAACATTATTGCTTGAAAAATGTCTAATATATTGGAAATTATCTTTACAAGGCAGGTCTTTCGCAGTTATGTTTCTACAGCGAATCACTTGCGCCAAGTGATAAGTTATACAGAAGTCCGATTGCCACGATTTATATATATTTTCGGGTAGGTTTGTTGCAATATAATCTATAGCAGATTTTGTAGTAGCATTATTTACTTTGTTACAATACGCGTGGGTTCGTGAAAACACAATGATAACTCAAATGAATGGAAAATATCTAGTAATATATCCCTATCAACTGTGTTCTTCAATAGATCGATGTTAAAATCTCCGCAAAGGATTATGCAATCATGGTTTTTCTGAACAAAATTAAGACAGTTTGTAATATTCGAGTAAAAGATATTTGGGTTTCCTAATAGCGGTCTGTAAATTGTAATAAGACCAATTTTTAATTATTTTGATTTACCGCAATAGCACATACTTCTATATTTGTTTCTGAGGAAAATGAATTGATAAATTTAAGGCTTTTTAGTTGAATATTTTTAATATCTTTACTAATATAAATCGCGGTACCACTGTGTTGATCCTCCGCCTCCGCCAAAAGCTCGATACCATAGTAAAATTGGGAATTTTTATAATCTCTAGCTCAGATTTAGAATATATATATATATATATATATATATATATATATATATATATATATATATATATATATATATATATATATATATATATATATATATATATATATATATATATATATATATATATATATATATATATATATATATATATATATGTATTTTTGTTTTTGGTTTTTTGTTGTTTTTGACATGTACTATACAATTTTATATTGTCACTGGTCCGTAATAAATCTATCTATCTATCTATCCAGAGCCTTCTGACGTCTTCAACTGCAATATCTACTTCAGTGTAGCAGGGTCTATCCAATCTTTAAAATGTTGTCCATATAGGTACTTGTGAAAATGATCTATGGATTTGACAATGGCCAATGGTTCCTTCTGTGTCACATAGTAATTACGTTCTGGCTTGGACAATGCCTTGCTGAAATACTTAATTACTTTTTCCTGTCCGTTTAGAGTTTGGGAAAGAACACATCTAAGTCTAGAATTACTGGCATCTATGTCTAATATATAGAGATCTTTCCGTTGTGAGTATGAAAGAACTGCATTCGAACATAGTGATGATTTTAGTGTTCTAAATGATGTTTCACACTCATCCCCATGAACTGCTGCTCTATCTCCTATAGCTGTCCGAATGACCAATACATTCTGTCTCAATCTTAAGTGCACGTACCAAAGCTCTCACTGCTTTGCATGTGCCTGGCTAATTTATGGACGCACCTAACGTCCTGGTCCCTTACTCCATCAATAATTGTTACAACTGCTAACTATTGTTGAAACTCCACTGGTGCATCAGAGATAGGCTAGATGAGCTAATCTCTCTACAGCAACCTCGAACTCCTGGAGGCTTCCTCCACCCTGTTGCCTGTATGATTTGAGGTAAACCTGATATACTTGAGCGAGATGTTGGTTGCCAAATCTCATTTCTAACTGCCTCCAGAATGTTAAAGGTTTGTTGCTGTGTAAATTATTTGCTGCCTCAAACTATCACTTATAGGTTGACCATGAACCTTGACCATTGAAGGAAGGGGGTTGTAACCTAGTACCAGACGAGGGCTGAGCTACTTCTCCTTCAACGATACTGACTTTTCCCTTAACTTCACTGACCTCTCCTTTAATTTTATATCTTCTACTGTCCTGAGGATGGTAATAAAATTTATCGAAATGTCGGCAACTTGATAAAATAGTTTTTCTCAAAATAAAGACCCTTAACCAACAAAACTTTTTCCAACTATTATTAAGTATAGTAGTCTTGCACATGATTGAAAAATCATATTTGTAAGTCAAATTTTCAATGGAGCTAACGAATTAAAATTATTTATTAATACACCTAACCTAACTTGTGCACCGCACCTCTCCTGACCACTTGAAATGTAAATGTAGGACATCGTTAAGACCCTAAACAAAAAAATTTTAAATTTTGATACATGTATCTATTATGTCAGTATTTCTATAAGCATAAAATAAAAAAAAGCATAAAATAAAAAAAAATTAAATAAAAAAAAAATGAAGTTGCCGGGAATCAATCCAGTGATCTATTATTCCTGAGTCTAGCACATTGATCACTGGGCTACCTGTGGCTTACTGGGGGCTGTTTATTCCAATGCTTTATAAGCTGAACACTGAATTTTCAGAGAATATTTCTTCGAAAACGCTCGAGTAGTGCGCCCTATTATTTGGACAAATAATAATTTGTATTGAAGACTGCAAGCTCACGAAATTTCATTTGAATCGGATACTTGAACGTCTGACGCTCCCCTTGTGAGTAAAAATAATGTTTTTACAAATTTTGGATACATAAAACCAAAGGTTGTCGGCGGCAAAATGGTGTACTTATGCTTGTAAACTCTTCCATCGAAAGAAAGCTTCTTGCTTATTTTGAATAAAAAAGTTTATCTGATTATTAACTAATAGCATAAATTAAATATACATAGATGGTTTCATCTCATGTTAAAATTTATCGGTCTAAAAATCTAGACCTCAAAATTTTTATATCGTTATAAGCAGTGCCTATTTAGGATTTTATTAGTTTATAAACTGCAAACAGGTTATAATAGACCATCTGTATACATTTGCTATTTCAAAATTGACAATATTGTAAAGAAGCGTTGTGTGTCAATATAAAAATTTTGGGGTCCAAGAATTTAAGCGATTAATATTTACATTAGGATGGACTATCTATGTATATTTAATCTATGCTAGTAGGAAAATTTTAAGTATAGGATACTGTATTGGCTGTTCAAAATATGACCTAAATTATATTATAGCATTTTCGTAAATTCTGTAGAGTAAAGGAATGCGGATTCAATGACCTGCATTCATATGAAATAATAATATAATAATAAAGATGAAATTATTTAATTAAGAATACTGCCCTATATTTAAATAAATGCTCTTTCACTTTGATAAATACCCGACAAATTTTTTGTTTTACTCTATAGATTTTACGAAAACACTATAACTACAGTGTCGGAATATAGAAGTTACTGTATGTTACAAATAAACACCTTTACTTGACATTTGACGATGCCCGTTTAAAATGATTTTATGTGAACTTCTTCAAGGGAATACCGGGAAATATTTGGCATAGTATTCACAACTGCTTTGTAGGATAAAATATAGGTCAAATATCGTATTTTTAATTTTTCGTGGAAAATACATTTACTTACTTTATCTTTTCAATATTATGTGCTCTTATATAATTTAAAAGAGATCTACAGTATCTAAAAGCATATTTTAGTTTTTAATATCTACTGTTTTGTGCAAATTAGTGCTATGTAGTTAAAATTGTCAGCAGGTTGAATTTTGGAAAATATTATTCCTTAGATTATACACAATAGGTATATTTCAATGGTATTTGCAGGTATGTTTTAGACTAATAAATATTATAAGTAATTTTAAATTCAAGTTGCTTGAAAAATATAGGAGTTCCAAACCTCCTGGAAACAGGCTCCTTATCTAACAATATTTATTTACCAAATACAGATTACATTAAAGAACATTTTATTATGTATCTGCACAAACACATGACTGTAAGTAATAATAATTTATGTTAAAAAGTTATTATGGCAAATAAATGGCATAAAGGAGGAATATGAACAGAAAAGTAAAATTTTTCCGTATTACAACATATTCTCTCACACATTTGTCAAGAGCTACCAAATCTAACTTTATAAAACCAACCCATAAACAAATAAATAACTGGTCTCAATATTAGTCAAACTAACATTATATTAAAAACTTCTTAGAAAACTTACCATATTGATAGAAATCGCTTGTTCTGGATCTTCAAAAAGTCTACCTTCCTTACCGTCCGGCATTGGTTGAGGCTCAAAAGATTCTTGCAAATCTGGCAAATTTTCTTCTACCAATTCCGTTTCTGCAACTTTTTTTGGGTATTTCTTTAGGACACTTTGATTAATTCTATAAGGCCTATCATTTGAGAGTTTAGTTTGCTCTTCAGGTAGAACTTCATCGTCATCAAATCCAAAATAGGTGTCAATATCATTATTTTCGGTAGATATATTAGGTGATCTAGCTTTATTCTGGGGGGAAGTAGCAATAAAATTCGTATTAAAATTATTGTCCTGCCTAGGTGTTAGAATATTACGTTTAGCTTTTTGTATTGAAAAATCTGGTGATTTAGTTTTTTTTGGACTAAAGTCTTCATAGTCAAAAAGACTGAGATGAGGAAAATTTTCTTTATCACTCATGTCATGTGATGGAACATTCATGTAGTCCAATATGCTCTTTTGCACTGATTTCTTTTCAGGGGTCTCAATTCTTTTTGGGGTTTTTGAAAAATGTTCCTCAATTTTTTCTACTTGGCCATAGTCTAACACCATATCTTGCTGAAGGCACGGTAGTGCTGTTCTCTTTACAGTTAAAAAATGAGGATTCCGTTTCAAACGTTCATTAAATCTCCAAGGGCTATACTTGTCATTAGACAACACTGTGCTATTAGCATTTGGTTTCATATTATTAAATAAATTGGAAACATCATTTTGGTTTAGGACGACATTGCCAATAATATTAATGTTTGGATTTCCCTTTACAGGTGTGCTGTGATTAACTCCGACAAAATCAAACCACTCCTCACTATTTTGTTCACTTCCAGAGTCATCATCATTTATCACACTATTACTGTCTGCTGTTGGTACTTCATGTTCTGGTACATTAACCAACTTTTCATTATTTTGTTCACTTCCGGAATTATCCTTAAGCACCATACCATTATTATTTGCTGTTGGTACTTCATGTTCTGGTGTACCAAAAAACTTTTTATTGCATTGTTCAGTTTTGGCCTTATGTGCTGTACTACTATTGAGCGCTGTCTCCTCTACAATTATTACCTGATGTTTTGGAATACTCTCTAAGTTTTGATTATGCTTGTTTTCTTTTATTTTATTTTTTGCTTGTAATTTCACCTCCTTCATCCTAATTTTTTGTAAAATATCATACATTGTTTTATCCAATTTTTTTGATCTATTAAGGTTACGTTTTCTTTTCCTATACTTTTTTTCTTTATCGGAATCAGATTCATCAAATTCATATAGATCGAGAGGCTTCTTAGCTTTTGTATCTAAATTTTGTTGATTTTTATAAATAGGTCCTTTTTTAATAAAATTGGAATTAGTTAAGGCTACTTCTTTATCATCATTTAATGATACTTCAGCATAATTTTTTTTAATTTGCTTTCTTAAAAATTTGGGCGATATGGATTGATTGATATGACCCCCAGTTATAATTTTTGACTTGGCTGATAACTCATTTTCTTGTTCAGTACATGACTTTTTATTTGAAGCAAAGTTATCGCTTGAGAACAATTTAATCTGGACTTTACGATTGGTTTCTACATTTTGATCAATAATTGATAAAGTATTTTTGTAGTTTGTTTCATTATTATTACTGATAAATTTGTCAATATTTTCTTCAACAGTGTTTTGTCTCTTATTTAATAATTTCATATTTGATGAGTTGACATCAAACGTTTCTATTGGAATTATACATTTTAAATACAATTTGGGATCGCGAAAGTCTTTATAAGCCACTGTAGTACCTTTCATACAATCAATATTTTCCAAGCTACTATTACAATCCAATTTTCCAATTTTTTTCTCAACGGCTGTTTTTACATCGAACTTTTCTAAAGGAATCACACATTGTAAATTTAATTTGGGATCACCACACAATATATAATCTGCCTTAGTATCTATACTATCATCGCTACTTTGTAAAATATTGTTACTGTTAGATTTGTAAAGTTTTTCTTGGCCATTGACCGTTTTTACATCGAACTTTTCTAAAGGAATCACACATTGTAAATTTAATTTGGGATCACCACACAATATATAATCTGCCTTAGTATCTATACTATCATCGCTACTTTGCAAAATATTGTTACTGTTAGATTTGTAAAGTTTTTCTTGGCCATTGGCTTTTGTCTCATTTGATGATTTCATACTTAATATATCAGATTTCTCTAATAGAATCATACATTTCATGTTAAATTTTGGGTCATAACTGAATTTATAACCTGCTTTAGTTATTATACCATCGCAAGTTTGAGATTCATTAGATATAATGGTAGCGTATTTATTTCTAGTATCAGTGGATTTTACTGACCTATCTAATATTATATTAAGTTGGTCATATAAAAAAAGATTATTTTTGTTCCTGTTTGATACAAACGTATTATTAACATCCTTTAAAACTACTTGTGAATGATTTCGTATATTACTATGTAAAATCCTATCTATATTTGAATTTAATTCGCCTTGTAATTTATGGTCTCCAAAATTTGATATCAACTCTAATTTATTTCTGGACTTGAAATGTACCTCTTTCTTATTAGTAATGTTTTCCTTATCCCCTATTTTCTTTCTTTCTTTTGTTTTTCGTTTTGGTAATACTTTTGAAGCATCTTTATTAATTTCTGATGGCACTTGTAACATGTTTGTTGTTTTATTAATAAAGTTGTGGCACTATTTTTTGGAATATGTTTTGTACATAAAACGCTCTGCAAATCACGATATTGACACCACTCCATTTGGGGTTAAAAATATGGCGGGAGAATAATTCTTCTTCTTCTTTCATTTATAACTATTGCCCATAACACACTTTAGCCACATCGAGTTGTTTGAGACCTCTTTCGAATATAGCAGAATGGTTCTGAAAGAACAATTTCAAGCAAATGCTTGCTATCGCAATATCAAGCTGTACGGATAGAAGTAGTTTCATTATGTCGGCACACATTTATGCATTTGATGACTTTGATGTGTGTTCAGACTCTTTTGCCACAGAATAACCAACAAATCGATATATTCAAGTCACGTGACGGAACACGTCGAAAATCTGCATCTTCATGCACGGATCATACTGTTTATGAACCATGATCGTCACTTAAACATATTCGAAACAAAAAACAAAACATAACCTTTATTGGAATTTAGAATCTCTTTAAATATCTGACCAATCAAAGTTCCCAGTTATCGTCAACGGCGTTATCTGAAGCCACGGATTATAAACTAAGCGGTTACCGCATTCACGCTCTAGCCTATCAGATCGCGAAACGTCACAAAGGGCTCTCTCCATCGTTAAAACGTAATAATCGTTTATCTTATATCTTGGTGAAACAAGGAAAAGTCCAAACAAAGCAGAAATCGAAGAAAAACCAATATTAAAAACTTAAAATAACAAATGCAAAAATAAACACTTTGAACGAAAAGCGAAAATGCCCTTTGTGACGTCATTGACGTTTCTCCCCACCATAATTTTATTAAATGTGACAACCGATTTGTTTATGAACCGTGATCTGAAGTAGTTGTGTAACTGGCCCAAAGTTCAATTATTATTACTAAATAACCAAGAAAAAGATAACTAGTGAAGTCGTCAAAAATATACGAATTCATTAAATAACCGCGACTAGTTATGAATAACATACATGGTTAATAACCAAGGTGTTCGATCATAAGCCTGACAATGAAAAATCGATATTTTAAAGATGCACGTGTCGATACCTTACAATACGATATAGATCGATGCAAATATCAATACTTTCAAGTGAGTATCACCCAACTACGTCAGAAATGTTCATTTTGCATCGCGGTAAATTTAAAGTTTCGTAATTCTACATTAGTTCATCAGCTCTTTTCTTAACGTTACAAATATGTCACGGTAGCTCTATTCTCGAATCAACAAATCCTCGTGAAAAATGTCTTTTGTCTCTGCTTTCTTTAACACTGACGTAGTTTTCCACGAAACACCAAAACACTATACATTGCACTCGACGCGCGGTTCGCCAACCAAGTTGGCATCATTAAAACTGAGTTTTTATCATCTTCAGTCAGTCATTGTAATCTTCACATCAAAGGTTCCAACCCACTCCAGGTCTCTCTCCTTTATATTTCATGTATATTTCCATCTCTCGCACTCTAATGTATTTTTCTCAACTAGAAAAATAAGATAAATCAAAATATTAAAAAAAATGTGTGTATTCGTAATTAACGTTATTTGATATCCCTGATGTAAAACGAAAAGTATTCTAATACATTTGGGATTTGTAATTATTGTTTGAATCAGTTTCTTATAGAATATTAAAATGTAGTATACTTTTTAAATCTTTCACGCTACTGAACTGTAAGTTGCTTGTGGTTCAATGTTCAATGCAAGGTCGGATATTTATCTTAGCCTTTTTTTTTCAATGATTTCTTAATTTTTATTTATCATTATAATTTAGGAATTATTATTTTATTTAAATTTTATCTATTATTTGCGTGTTGCTACTACTTAAGCAAGAGGTTACTGACAGAATCGGGTTGCCTTTGTTATCGAACGCCACCTAATGCTATAATGAATTGCCAGAAGAAGTAGAAATGTTTGTCTATCTACTAAAACATTTATTAGTCTTTTTTTACAGAAGAAGAATTACAACTTTATATATCTATTCTACATATAACATTTGAGATGAAGTAGAAAAATGTTTACGTTGTTGCTTTGCGGATATAGGTTGTGTTCAGTGTTTATCAATTTACATTCTTACTGCTTAAATATGTAGTTTAATATCGTAGATTATTGTTTTAATACGCGAAAAAACTTTGAGTGAAACGATAAATATGAATAACAATGTAGGGAGTACATTAATATGTTTAATGATCGCACCGATCAATTGTCTTGAAACTTTGGAAGAATAAAACAGAAATATGTTAGAAATGGTTATTCCATTCATAGTAAGTAGATGTAACTTCTAGTATAAGTTTTTTTTAGATGATTACAAATGACTATTAAGAAATTAACAATGTATGAATCGTCTGCTAAAAATATCGAATGTAACCTAACATTACATGTATTCTTACCACAAAGTTTAAAATTCACTTTGCCACATGGAGATGTGAAAATGAGTTTTGTGCAGGTGGTTGTGGGTAATAAAAACAGTCTTAAATTTCAAATAACAAAAATTCATTAAATTGGGAAAATTTATCTAGTTGCCCAAGTTTGACGGAAAGTTATCCACGGCACATTCGTTTTTATTTTGAAATTACAAATAGTTGAAAAATCGAACTAATGTGATACACCGGCAACTAGATAAATTTTCCCAATTTAATGAATTTTCGTTATTTGAACTTTGCTTTTCTCGATTTTTTTCACAAAATAACATATTGAAAACTTTATACGGTCGGAACCGGAATAAAAACTACTACCAAAATCAATAATAAAAAATATAGGTTGTCATTTAAAAAAAAAGTCGATGACGTCATAACTTGAAAAATAAATGACATAAGAAACTGAAAACAGACTGAAAATATTTGCTGTAGTTAAAATCGCTATACCCCTTCGAGATTTTTTTCCAAAAAATTAATATCAACGGAATTACTGAATTTATGCGTTATTTAATTTCCACACTGTATATATATATATATATATATATATATATATATATATATATATATATATATATATATATATATATATATATATATATATATATATATATATATATATATATATATATATATATATATATATATATATATATATATATATATATATATATATATATATATATATATATATATATATATATATATATATATATATATATATATATATATATATATATATATATATATATGTATATATATATATATATATATATATATATATATATATATATATATATATATATACACATATACATATATATACATTATTAAGTTATTAACAGGGATAATCAAGTCTTTTAGATGAGATTGTTCTTATTATTCTCTTTTGAACAATTAATATTTAATTTATTCTATTACAATTTCCCTAGCTAACAATTGTATAAGTAGAATCGACATATGCATAATAGTAAGCTATTAAAACATTTTTAGGCACTAATGATCTTAACCGCCATATGATAAAAGCCTCGATAAAAGCATATTAGGTCATCTTTTTAATGTCATTTGTTTGTTTATTCCATGATATCTGTGAATTAAGATGTATTCCTAAAAGTCTTATTGTTGTTTTTTGTTTAATGCCTAATGCCTTTCTCTGTTTTTATTAATAGATTATATTCCGTTTGTTTAATCGAATAAAGTATGGATTTGGTTTTAGGTACATTTAAAAATAGTTTATTTTTATAGCTGTATTCCTGCATAATATTTAGGGCACACTCACTGGCTTGTAGACTTAGATTCTCTATATTTTTAGAGGGCCACAAATAAAAATGATAGTAGTAAAAACTGACTTGAACAATTTAATTCCACATTTCGTCTTTATGATAACTGAAAGACTAATTTTGTTTGCTCCAGAATATACGTAAAAAATGAACTTTAGTATGGGTTGTATTCGTTTTCAATATTTTGTTATTTTAATTATAGAAAGTAATTGACAAAGTACTATATTTGAACTGCTCAAAAATTGTGAAATATTTTGTTATTTATTAAAACATTGTTTTTAAACAATATAAATACTTGCCACTTCTGATTTGAACTTTCTAGTTTCCAGTGTTGGGTTATTTTTTCATTTATAACATTGAAAATTTCTGGTTCTAAATTTATCTGAAATTATAGTTTCGTATGATCGATAATTTTGTAGTTCGTCATATTTTCTGGTAGAAAAAATTAAATGTTTTTCCATAAAGTCTCCAGTTTAATGGGAGCAGGTCAGAAGATGCAAGTTAAAAGGATGACCAGTCGAAAATTCAACAATTTTTCATTTTCTCAAAACATGTACGAATAAGTATTTTTACAACTATGTTGTCAGCCACACAACAGATTTTTTTTATTCCGATCGAGTCATTGGGAAATAAATCATACATAAACCGTACTCTTGTTTCGTTCATTCAGTCCAGTCATCGGGCTGCTGTCAGCCTATATGGTCTATCAGTCTGCATATTAGGATTTTAGAAATTTTAAATTACAAAAAAGTAGAGCTATTATTTACGTTTAAAATATATGAAAAGAAAATTTTTATGTAGAAAATTAAAAACATATATTGGTTAGTTGATTGAAATGTATTGCTTGTTACTGAGTGATACTGTAAGCGATAGAATATCACATAACTGCAAGCAGATAATTATAAAGGGAGTGCTTTAAGCTCACACAAGAATAAAAAAGGTCATGTTGTGTTAAATGAATATGATATTTAGTTTTTATGTATTTAATGATTGTAATTAATTAATCAACAAACACACACCTTGCAAATTTAATTTATTGTGATTAAATTGATTGAGAGATGTGTGCACTTCTCAGCCTTGGTGTCTGGTATATGATCCCCATCCATGTATCTAATTTTTCTCCAATAAATCTATTGAGGACTATGATTAACGATGATAATCTTGAAATGTGTGCACTTACTTCTCAGTTAGGTGTCTGGGATATCTCCACCCATGTATCTATTTTTTCTCCAATAAATCTTTTGAGGACTATGATTAACGATGATAATCTTGAAACTTACTTTACATTAATCATAGATCATAATTTCATTGTTTTAACATTATTATACATACCAGGGCAAAGATATGGCAAAGCATTCATAACCGAACTGTGTGCAAAATGAGCTCAGTAACTGCTTACGCTAAGCATGAACCAGCAGAGCATTATAACAGGGTTACTCACAGGTCATGCACCAGTAAAAGAACACCTACAAAAATGGGGCTGTATAAAGGTGACCTGGGATGCAGACTCTGTGGAGAGGCTCTGGAAACAGTGGAATACATACTTTCTTAATGCGAGGCGCTGAACCACAAAAGACAAAACATTTTTGTGGAAACAAAAACGGACCCGAGAATACTTGCACACAGACCAGTCGTAGAACTGTATCGGCTAATCAGCGACACAGATAACCAGGGAAGGACACGATAAGTCGATTTGGCTGCAGTGACACCGTTATTGTATCAGGCAGGCGAATCTTGTAGGATAGAAAATAGCCGTTATAACAAATATCACCATAATGCACTTTAATAATACAGGGAGAACTAGATTATTAATGTGATAGATTGTCCATATATTTATCTCAACATAAAATTAAAATTTGTGCTTACTAGAACATTGGCTAAGTTAAAAAGAAATTAAAGTAACTGTGTATGGTCCATAATTATTTATTTGTGACATCTTGTTATATTTTCTCGCTTTTTTATGAGTATTAAGCCACCTTCCTACAAATTATTCAAAACATTTGTTAACCTCTTGCCTATCCAAATACTGTCTCGCGTCTAAGAAAATATTAACCTGAAAATGACATTATTAATTGCAGAATATTTTAGGCTAGAAAGGTTGACGTTTTGGAATACAGTCTGATTCCGTTATCAAAACTAATAAGAAAATTGATTTGGTAGTAAGTAGTTGATTTTTGCATCAGTCATGTTTGTCATAACACCCATAACCTAATTAATCTAGTCAAAGAATGGTTTCTAAACAGACTTTTTTTTACTTTTGGGATTTGTTTGGAAATATTTGGAGATGAATATACCAGAAGTCCTGGGAACTGTGATGGGAGCTATCTCTAGGGGTTCCCAAAAATGTGTCCCCGTTTATGGTTTCTCGCTTATATCTCGATAATGGTTGGTCCTAGTGAAAACGTCATTATATACAATATTAAAGTTGACAAAATAATATCTATTAATTTTTTTCTTATCCCTAACCGTTTTCAAGTTATAAGCCGTTGAAAATTGTTATTTTTTCCAAAAATAATTTTCGCACAATGGTTTTGAACGTAATTTCTACAGCTATAGAAATATCCAAAACGTCATCAAATGTTACGGTGGTTGGCGAAGATGTTAACCTTATTGCACTCTTGACATTAACGCCAGAAACTAAGGAAATCATCGTCAAGTCTGGACGCGAGAAAACAAAGGCAAGCACATACTCGTCAAAAGAACTGCAACAACTTGGTCTCCGGCACACCCTCTTCTTGTATGCTTTCACTGGGTGTAACACGATGTCAACACCGTTCCGAAAGGGAAAGGTCAGTTTTGTGAAGTACAAAAAAACGCCCACAATCAGAATACTGCTGAGGTATTCACCACTCCCACGTCCTTTCCAAAGAAGCTGGAAGTAGGTGTTTTCTCGAATGGTATGGTGCGCCACCAAAAGAGACTTATCCCAACTCTTTTCGGTACCACTCCTCTGTCAAATCTGTCACCACCATAAAACCAGACATCTCGGCCCTTCCACCAACCAAAGGAGCAGCAAAGCAGCATAACTTTCGAGTTTACCTCCAAGTTCAGGCCTGGTTGGGTAACAAGCTTGCCCCAGAACTCTGGGGGAGGGGGAAGACTTAAACAGTGATCAAGTGAAGGGGATCAGCTCGAGCCCCTGCCCATCATAGACTTTCAAGCCTCAGAAGCTGTTTTGAACTTAATGTTCTGCAAATGCATCAATGCCTGTGGTGGTGCAAAGTGCAGTTGCAAGAAGGCTGGTATGAACAGCTCCCATATATGCCACAACTGCCATGGAAACTGCCTGAACAGTGTTCTGTTCATTGAGGATTGCGAAATTTTCCCCATCGAAAGTGATGCCAGAGTCCTTTGACAAAATACAGGACTACCCAGAACCTGGTGATGAACCTCTCCCAGGCCCATTTAGGCCCAAAAGATCTTAAGATATTTTATTTGATTACTTTTATTATTTTATTGACAGAAACATTTTGTACCGTTTTTATTAAACATTTACTCACTCCCTGAAGTTTTTTTACCCTATTATAACTACCTATATTATAAACAAGTAAAAAAAATTTAATACACACGGAATTTAAATTATATAGTAATTTAAATTTATATATATGTTACATATGTATCGGTACGTGTTATAAATCATGTCTATGGTGATTTAACCGTTATTTACTAAGAAAATAGAGCTTCTGGTAATTTTTTCACTTAATCGGAATTTTTATGAATTTTGCAAATAGGTGATTTTTGATATAATGGGTGGATTTTAATTTTTTATATACCAGTTTGAGGATAATTATAGCTTCTGCAACTTCGTTTTTGTGCATTTTTGCTCTAAATATAACGGTTTAGAAGACACGAGACATTATATGTCCAAAACCGTGGTGTGAAACTTATTTCCGAAAAAAAAAACAATTTTCAACGGCTTAACTCGAAAACAGTGTAACGGTCAACTTATTTGGGCTACCCTGTAACGAGTGTATTTTGTGCCACTCAGTATTACTTTTCAATTTACCAGACCTGAAGGTATGCAGCCAGTAATACTTTTGATTTTGGTGTTTTTATTTTCTTATTTCTTATTCTTATCCAGCCTTGGGACTAGAATAATTTCTTTAAATAATAGGTGGAACTTGTATGGGACTTTACAATAATGAAAACGAAAGATTAAATTGTATTTATTTAAGTATTAAAATTTAAATTCAAATCTGTTAGTAACTTTTATCCAAGTAGTGGTATGCTGCAATTTTTTGTTTAAAAGGAAATTTAAAAAAAAAACGAAATTCCTTTTTGGTATGAAGCAGCAGCCATGCTGAACAGAAATTGAATTTAGCTACTTTTAGATTTTTAATAAGAGCCTAAAGAAGATCTAAGGTATTTATGTAATTAATTTTTGGTACTCAAGTTTCATAATAAATTCTCAATACATAATATTAAGTTAAAAACTATTTTTAGGCTCGTAACCTCGTACTCTTGTATGCTCGTACCTTTGTACGTATTATATTTACTGCTCTGACTTCCTAGAGCTACGTAACTAGTCAGTCCAAGTCCACCATTATTTGAGAGCATGCAGCTGGCACGGTGAAGATTATAATAGTCAGCTTATATGCTTTATTCAAGTCTAAGGCAATATAATTTGTCAGCCAGAGAGTTCACATTGATTTTGGTAGTGTATTCAGCTAGCACGTTAGTAGTTCAGCGAAATCTGTAAGTACGCTTTATTTTTACCACATCCATTCCAACAAGGAGGTTGTGATATGCAGAAGCACTTACCACAGGCTTGGTTCGATTAATTTCATTTCTTAAAATAACAATTTAACAGTTCCTGTGCGTATCTAATATTTACTTCCTAATTCAATGAATTGTTAGTGATTTTACATCAGCATTGTTAATTAAGCTGGTATTTTATTTCTTGTAATGAATTTGTTTTTAATGAAATAAATAAACATCACTTGGTCTTTTTGCCTGACGATATCTTATGCAACTCGAGAAACAGCTGTTACTTGATTATATAATAGTATGCATTTTGCCCACATTTTGCTTAATTTAAGCTAGGTTAGGAGTTATAGAATTGTTGCTGTCAAATAAATAGGGCGTTTACCAAATGTTTAGCAGATACAAAGTCTCTTAGCAATAGAGACTGGTAGTCAAAGAATAAAAATATTTACCTTTGCTGTGTTTAATTGTTATTTCGTTTGTTTATTTTGGTACTGTTCGTTAACGTTACATATACTCCATCTTGTAATCCATTTGAGGATATGTGATTGTAATTTTTTTTGTATATAGATTTATATTTTTACTAACAATCATTTATATTTAACATACATTCTAAATTTTACATAGTTTATATTTAACTTGATCTTTTACCAAGTAAATGTTTTGATTATCAATTATCTTTTGATTTGTTTAATTTGCCTCCTTCTTTTTGTCAATTTAAAAAAAATTGGCTGGCGCCCAGGGTAGTTTACCTATTGTGTCCTGACTACTAAAAATAAAAATACTTATTAAATGCCTCTACCCACCACGCTCCCGACTATAAAGGCTGTCGTGCTCGGGTGACGCGCTGTTTAACACCTAAGGGCGTCGCAACAGTTAGGGATAAGAAAAAAATGAATAGATACTATTTTGTGCCAAATTTTTTTCCATTTTAATATTGTATATAATAACATTTTCACTAGGACCAACCAATCGAAGTATAAGCTAAAAACCAAAAACAGGGACACATTTTGAGAACCTCTGGAGTTCGTTCCACTTGCAGACCCCAGGACTCTTGGTATATTAATCTACAAACACATCCAACCTGCAGTTCGTACGTATACGCATCCACTGTGAGAGAAGCCTTAAGCACCATAAAAACTACTATAAAGGTATAGAATAAGCAATATTTATAGTAGAGACGAAGCGAGAGACGCGATCATCTAGAGTCGGTCTAAACATGAGAGATGATGTATTGCTCGCTCTCGGTCACAAGTCTTAACATAACCGTCATCTACTATATTGTTTGCCGATGCCATACTCCTCAGGCCAAGGTTAAATGTTGTGCTAATTTCGTCTGTCCACCAAAAAATCACAAAAATTGTTGAAAAAATTAAAAAAAATGCGTTTTTATTATTTTTTGATTTTGACAGTCCCTAGGGACCCCCATGGTGGGTTAGGAATAATGTACCGCACGAGCCATAGCGGGCCATAGTGGACCTATTTGATCTTTCAATTTATGCTTATTTCGCATCAGTCAATTAGTAACCGCCAAAGCATTCGTATCTATTTAGTCAAGTGGTTAAAATCTGTTGAAACTTATACCGGGTTGCTATGTAGTGTGAGATCGGTCTGTGGCATCATTAATAATAAATTTAATTAATTTAAGATATAAATCTTTGTCCGAAAATTATGACAAAGTATTGATTTTGAAAAATAAGAATAACTCATTAACGTAAAATGTTCTTTTTCTGAAATATTCATCATAGCTTAAGAATGCCGCTATTGTTTCATAATAGTTACTAAATTTTTACATTTATTTACAGGGAGTTCGATTTTCGGTGTCAATTTTATCAATTTTCACACTCAATTTTTTTTAATGGCATGTATTTTTATTTTTTATGAAGCAAAATTCAATTACTTTTTGATTAATATAGGTATTCCCATACTATGACGTCACTTCCTTCCTCTTGTCTATTGCCTACCTGTACAAGAGGGAAATGTCACTTTGGCACTCTTTAATACAGCAGCGGTACGTTGAACTTTTTTCACGGTACGGTCTCTAGCGCCAGTTCCTGTCTTAAAATGTAGAAACACCACTTTATTCTTTGAGCAATATGATAGAAGCGGGATAAACTCAGTGAAGATACGGTATGTCCAGAGGGTCTGTGTGTATGGTTGTCGTTTCGTAGAAATGGACAACTTTAGCAGCCGAAAATGATTCTCGGTTTATGATCAGATTTATTACTTATGCTTTAAATAAAAGGCAGAATTTCAACATCACGTATTATATTTTATTTAAGACTGCTTCACAGAAGAATAAAAAATAAGTAAATACAAAACAGTTATGTTATTGTGCAACGTAAATATTAACCTGTATTACAAGTAAGCAACCAAGGAGCCAAGCAAGAAGTTATGATAATGCAAGAACGATTGTCAGTTATATCAAGTACAGCCAAGTTACGGAAACCACTACTACTGTGTTAAAGTTGTGTGACGTGTAATAAGTCCAAGGCATTCTAAATGCCATTATAAGAATTTTATCATGTGCATTAAATAGTGTATTTCATCAGGTGTCCAAAAAATAGGCTTTTCCCGTGCGCGCGTAACAAATCCCGTGTGAAGCGTAGCGGCTACGCCTCACACGGGAAGTCATGCAAGCACGGGAAAAGCATTTATGGGCGTGTAATGAACGATATTTTTTCGTTATACCTCACTGAAAATAAAAAACAAGGCAACATTTTTAGAAACTTTTTTAATAATTTACATGGTGAAGAAAAGTCCGAACCGCATCGAGGACATCGAAAATTTCCTCTCTTATCTTAGTCCGAAACAAATTACAAATAAAATTTCTACTTCCTGCTGGATGGAATCGAACAACCACGGGTTTTCTGCATTATATAGTATTATCCATAGAATATCTCTTATTCTACATAGAACCACCATAATCATGATTTCGGTTAAAATGTCACTTATGGGGTTTATGAAATATGTAATTCAAATATCAAAATTACTTTAGTTAATAACCACTTCTCATCTGGTGCTTCAAGTATGAAATTAGCGACTTGGTCTGCAGTTAATACTTTGGGCTTTTTCTGTAACCAACACTTTGTCGTTTGAGAAATGCAGTAGTTTTTGGCAAATTACTAACAATTACACTGGATTTAATGGATTTGGCTTTTTCGGACAAATAAACGAGAAGAGTATCATCGCTTACTGTGTTAATTTTTTTTGCTGGCGCCCCTTACAAAATAGACGGTACTCATTTTTATATCTCTCATAAGACTTTCTGAGCAGTAATTCAGCACTTACTTTAGCCACTTCAAGTGATGTTTCTTCTTCTGGAGAAATCATTTTAAAAATATTTTGAATAAAAATTCGAAAAACTGTCACAATACAAGCATTATTTAGCGTTGCTAAGGGAACTAAACAGTCATCATTTGCGATTAAGGAACTCAATAGAATATTTTATAATGACTGGCAAGTAGCCATCTAATATCATTAGCGCACGGGACAATTTTTCCTGTGGGCGCAAGGGAAAATCCCATGCTAAATAGGTATGTAAACATAATGTTTTCGGAGAGGTATAATAGAAAGTATTCTATCAAAGATTATGCCTAGATCATTAAAAGAGTGACGCACTGCAAATATAACTGTGATTAATATAAGGGTTGTGACATCTATAAAAACTCATCGTTTTACATTTACTGACATTCAAATTTAGAAATTTCTTACCACACCAGTCAACTAAACTAATAAGATCAGCATGAACTTTTAGGTCATCATCAAGTGTATGTACAATTGTAAAAAAATTAAGTTGTCAGCATATAAGAGACTTTACAAAACCTAAAAACATTGACAACATCGTTCATAAATAGTAGAAACAGTATTGGATCAACATGAGATCCCTGCGGCACGCCAGAAGACACAAGCACTTCACGTGCCATAGCCCAACCTAACTTCATTATTTGAGAGCGGCATTCTGAATATGATTAAATCCAACATAAATATGTTCCAAAGATACCGATAGCGTCGAGTTCTCTGATTAAAGGTTCGTGACAGACACTATCAAATGCTTTTGATATGTCTGTGTCGATAACATCAACTTAATAGTCGGCTTTAATAAAAGCACATAAGAAATCGTAGAAAATAGCCAAGTTGGTAGCTGTGGAGCGGCCTTTGAAAAATCCATGTTCTTCGGCAATATAATGTATATATGTTTCAAATAATTCATCCGTTATCACTGATTCAAAGAGTTTAGACAAAGCGGATAAAATGGAAATGTCCCTGTAGTTTTTATTATTAGATTTGTTGCCGTTTTTAAATATGGGAAACAGAGTGGAATTTTTCCATATAGTTGGAAATCTGCCAGAATCAAAGGATTTTTAAAAAATCTTACATAAAAGTTTTGTTGATGAATTGCAGCACCCTCAAAAATAATGGAGATACCAGAACCTTTATTTGTATCTAGAGAAGGAATGTTTGCAGCTGTATCATCTGTGTTAAATTTGTGTGTATAAATTCTGCGAGTGACTCGCATTTGGTACATCAGGAATTAACAGCCCACTATGATCAGCAGAATTCGGAAATATATGCCATTTTTCAAAATCGGCAGTTATGAAGAACTTTCATATAATTGAATTAATTGATATTCATGCGTTTATTTATGTACTTGTAATATATGCACTAGCTCAGCAACCAGTATTGTGGCAGTAAGCCAGGATAGATGTATGTAATATTATATGTAACTGGCATCATAATAGGATTCGAAATATTCTGCAAAGGCCTCGACTATGTCTTCTGGATTGGTCCGTTGTATATTCCGAATTTTCATAACTTAAGAAAACCCACTCGTTCTTATAAGAAGTAAATAAATAAATAAATATAATTTTATTGCATGAATAGGATAATACATACAATTGGTGGAAGGTACCGCATAGTGTATTTTAACTTGCACCATATACTTAGTATACATAAACAATTATATCATAACATATTTGAATAACAGGAGATAAAATTATAATATTGCTAAAAAACAAACATTTTAAAACTTAAGATGTACCTAAATAATTATCACAATTATATCACAGACTTACATTAATTTTAAAGATGTGATCTTGTTTTTAAAAATTAGAGCATTTATATTTCCAATTACTGGCAATAGGTTAAATATATGGGCTCCCTGATAAGTAAAAGGCTGTTTATAAAATTCAGTCTTATGTTTAGGACTCGATAAGGCGTCTTTGCACCTTAAATTAATGATGTGCAATTCCCTTCGTTTAATGATTAGCTCTCTTAAATATAGTGGGGTGCCTGTTGATATAGACTTGTAATCACACAGCTCATATGAAAAAGGCGTCTTTGACCCATATTGAGCCATTAGGCCTCTTGCATATGTTGACCGACATGATCCCTTCTTTGTAAATAAATCATAAATTCTGTATTTTTTTAATGCTATGTTCACGAAATTCAAAAATGCACTTTAACTTAACTGAATTTTTATGTGCTGTTAACTTGCACATTGAACCTTAATGTTTGATCCATATGTAAACCTAGATTTTTTACCATAATTTAGCTGTAGAATTCAGTTTATGTCATTAATTAGCAATTAAAAGTTTGATGTTCAACGAGTCAAATGCTTGAGACATGTCTACCAGCGCCAAAGGTGTGCACTCATCATCATCAAAGCCTTTTGTTATATCGGTTGTTATTTTGAGAAGAGCTGTACTAAAAGTTTTCTGAAATTCGGATTGATAATAATAATAATAATAATTTTTTATTTCTGTCAAAATGTACAATAAATACAAATAATTAGGGGGTCAAAAATACAAAAGAAAATATATTTATACATATAGTAATTAAAACAGAGATTAAAATAATATACATACAAAGATAAAAGACATTACACAAAAATATTATACAAAAATGTAACTGTCAATAAAAAAATTTATAAGATGACTATGAAGACAACAAAATGAGGAAGGAGGAAGGTTAAAATTAATTAGTTAATTTGTAAAAAAAAAATAATCCAGAGAATAACAGTTCTTATCAACAAGCAGTTTTTGTCGTTTTTTAAAAATAGATATGTTTTTGGACGTCTTAATGTCAGTATAGGTAATGCATTAAACATTTTACACCCATTAAATAAAGGCCTTTCTGATATCGCGTAGTGGCATGTCGGTCTGGGCAAAGGTTATGTTTAAATCTTGTTTCGTGATCATGGTCAATTCGATTTTGTTGAAAATGACCAGGTTTTTGAAAATAAAACAATAAAGTTCATAAATGTATGTACTAGTTACTGTCAAAGTTTTTAATTTTTTGAATATTAGTCTGCATGATTCTCTTTTTGGTAGTTGAGCTATTATTCTTAAAGCATACTTTTGTAGAATAAAGACTTGTTGATAGTGACTACTTGTGCCCCAGTGAATGATACGATATCGCATTTGAGAATGAAAATTTACATAATACAAGCTGATAACTATATTTTGGCTACAGTGGTTTACTACTGACCGTAATGCATAACAACTGGTCCGCAACTTTTCACAAAATTTGTCAATGTTGATATCCCATTTTAAGGTGTTATAGTTTTCCGTTATTTCTTCGTTTTGACTTTTTGTTTTATAAAAATCCTCGTCACTTTTACAGCAAATAGTTTTATTGCCTTTTAGAAAACGTATATGTCCCAGATTTAATTTAGTTACACAACATTTGTGTATAACCTCGGAATATTTCATACAGACATAGTGTACATAATGATTAGTTTTATAACATTTAAATTTACTATATTTACAATACGTCTACTCTCAACTACTCGGGAAATATTTTGTGTTTGTCTACAAATTCAACCAGCACACTGATGGGTCTTAAGTTCATTAAACAGTGGACTTTCTTTTTTCGGAATAGAGGTAACAAAGGCCATTTTCCACAAATTAGGAACACTACCAGTCTGTAAAGAGTAATTTATAATAATCACCAGAAGATTTGAACAATGAGGAATACAATATTTTAGCATTTTAGCAGATGTATTATCTACTCCCGTTACGTTACTTTTAATTCCATTTAGATATTTAAGGACTTCGGACGGTGTTATGGTATGGAATCCGAAAACTGAGTCGTAATTAGCATTAAGTGTGGCATATCTATTAAGGTTTCTGGATTAACAGCTATTGAAGGTACACTCGATAACAAATGTGTATTAATCAAATTTGAGTCTAATCTGCTCTGGTATCTTGATGACAGGTTTATAGACAAGTTTCCAGTTTTTTATTTTCTTCCACATATTTTAGTCTTTTTGACACTGATTTAATTGATGTGTATAGTAAGCCTGTTTTTTTCCTTTTTAATTGCTATGGAAACAATAGTTTTTAGATCTATATAATACTGTCGGGACTAGTACACTTAAATTACGCTTACTGTAATGCTAGTATAGCCACTCATTACTTGAAAACTATTTTGACAGCCATTTTAAACAAGTAACTTTATTTGAGATAATTGTTTTCACAGCACACTACTTTGTGTATCGGGGTATTACATTATATTACCTATTAGAAGAATTTTGATTCTTTTATTGTGAATTCTTGTGGAATTACTAAGTTATGGGTATCACTGTAATCGTAAAAGGATGTATTTTCTAAATATCGTGATGAGCCACCATTTTGAAATTTGACAAATATGCATTTTTTAGAAAAACCGCTTTTCTCACTTTTGAAGTATCCGATGTAAAAGAGTATTTATCATAAAACAGTAATTCAATTGCAATAGTAAGAAACCCCGTCAGAAACAGTTTTTGTAATCATAGCACTTTAAATCAAAAATTAAAATTTTCGTTAAAAAAAAAAGAAATAAATAAGAAATCTAAGAATGTATACTGTTATATTCAGAATTCATCACAGTTTCCAAAAATGTAATATACAGAGTGTTCCATTTAAAATAAGAAAGTTAAGGTAATTTCTGGCGAAACCGGATGCGCATAAAAACTGAATATACTGTCTTCTTATGCAATTTGTAATGTTTAAATTTCCTACTAAGTCTATTTAGGAGGGCACAGCTTTTAAATGACCTAAAATAGTGTGTATATTTCGTTGGTTTTAATTCCTGGGGTAGGATTTTTACTTGTAACCTGCACCTGGAACAGAATTTGTTGTTTAGACTAGATTTGTAGAAGTTCTAGATATAAAATTTATTTATGTGTAGTTTAAAGTACCTTTGAAGAGGGTTATTAATTTATTAAGTTTCCGATCTGGACATTCGTGTGACAAAATCCCTCGAAAATTGGTTTCTCTATTTTTTTTATTTTTACATAACAGACATATTTAGTGGCTATAACTGCATGTAGTGGTTCTGATTAAAACCTAAAATAATTATGGATTACATTCCTTTAAAATAATGTTTAAATTCATATATCTTACCATTTCATAGTTGAACTTAATTCTGAATTTTCGTAAATAAAATCTTTCTATTTTTCTGTATTGTTCAAAATTCCAGTGTTTTGTAGAATAATTGCATCTATTGAAATTCATTTTACTATCCACGAGGATAAAACTTTGGCATACCTAAAAGAATAAATAAATTGTTTAGTAGCTGTATATTTCTAGTAAGTAAGTTATTTTGATGAGTCTATATTTTACTTACCTTTAGCCATAAAACCAACCTCTGAGAACAAATAAAAGTCATTCCTTTTTAGTTTCTACAATTATTTATAACAAATTCATATATCTTCATACTTTTTTAGGCAATTTGACAGACGTCAAATGTTTCTCAGGTTGACCAACACTATTTCCACTGTTTAGGTAAAAGGTAAATCAATAAATAATCAATTAATGAACAATTATTTTTATACAAACACTTTATTTAATCTTATAGGCAATAATAGATCACATTTTTATATTTTGTAAAGTAAATATTTAGAGAAGTAATTTTACGTGTGGAGCCATCTCTTGAGAGTAGCTGAAACACTAGCTTGATTTATATAGATTTTTAGGCTATTGGGTTTTTATCAATGCTAGGGCGGTTTTTCAATATAGGATTTTAAATTTCAAGGGTGTTCTGGTAGAATTTTGACACTCTCTTTTCTAACGTGCTAGAGGCAGTATCTACTCAAAGTTTTTGGATATTTTAATTCATCCGTTTCGGGAGCAATCTCTGTGTAGATTTTACTTGTGATTTTATTGTAGAAGGAATCAAGGATTTGGGTTTGATTCATAGTTTATTAAAATCACATTCGTTAAGAGGATTATTTTGCCACTTTGCAACAGCAACGTGTGAACACGTTTTCATAAATTTTATTTGTCAAATACGTTTTGTATTTTGAGGAAAACCCTTTGGAAAAGGTACGTAACTGTTTATTAGATATAGGTACTATTATAATTTGGATTTTCTATATATTTATTATAGGGTTTTTTTTTTGGGAGTCATTTTCCATCTGCTATTTTATAACGATAGCTGTTTTGTTTATCTGCTGCTTTGGGACCTGTCATGGTGTGGCATTGAGCCGCTTCTCGATTGTTGCTGTCGACGAGGGAGTCCGTATTGTTTCGTTTGAGTATCGCCACCTGGAGGTGCGATCTAGACCATATCGTCAGCTTTCTTTTGGTGATCCAGGGACAAGGGACCAGGAGTTACGCAAGTTTTTTTTTTTTAGAACATATTTGTCTTTAATATTTTATTTAAAATTACTGGTTCTTACAAATATTAGAAAATAACAATAAAAAAATAGAGCTTAGTAATAAGCTACTTTTGTTACCACATTTCGAGCACCGGTACTGGTATATTTTAGTCACAGTATAATTTTTTTTATTATTTATATACAGGGGGAACTTAAGCTTAAGCTACGCCGTATAATTTGATTGATTTTCATGCCCTATTTGGCTAATATATACATAGGTATATATTATTAGTACTGTGTGCCTTGTTTTTTTATATTTACTATTATTTTTTTTTACGTATTGTCAATCTACGCTAGTGAACGGTGCAGACCGCTGTGTGTGTAAATATATATATTTCAATCAACTACTCAGTGGAATAAATTTGTGAGAATTAGCTTGTCGTTTCCTTTGGTAATTTGTTTGGTAGGTTTGATAGTTACCTTACTTATTTTTTTTTGGGTATTGATAATCTAAAATTTACCTGGCGCCCAGATATATCTGCAACGAGTGCAGATATATATATTTGAATATAATAAATTAATAAGGAACTCCGCCCGTCTCCACTGTTGCCTGGCCGGAGCATACCCAACTGTCATCAGGACAGCTGGTTTCATGTGACGCTTCTCATAGGGAGTTGAACGTTGCAAATTTTACGTGTACATGATAATAAAGGGGGTGAGCTAGGTTTCATTTACACCTGGTATATAGCATGAATAATAATGGTTCCAGCATTGAGCCTTATGGGACTCCCAAGTTTATGTTATATGTTTCTGACAGTATTATTATATTTTACTACAAGTTTACGCTCATGCATATAGGACTCTATCCATTTTAACAAATTTCTCCTGATGCCAATATTTGCCAGCTTGACTGAGAGCATATCCTTATTCACTGTGTCAAATGCCTTTAAGTCGAAGAATAAGAATACAACATATTTGCCCTTATGAAGCTTCTTGTAGACATGATTTAGGAACTAACAAGATGCAGTTTCAGTCAATTTCCCTGCCCTGAAACCATGTTGATGTGTTGATAGTATCTTCTCTTCTCGACAATGGACCCTACTCGAATAGACACATTTTTTTCCATTAATTTGCATAGAACACTTAAAAGTGATATCTGACGATAATTTTCAAGTTCCTGTCTGTTGAGTGTTCCTTTAAAATCTGCATCGCCAAGCAATTTTCTAATTTGAAGACCAATAAAAATACATTTTTTAAGTTTGGCGTCACTTAATTGGGGAAAAAGTTCTCTTAAGTATTTAAGTCCTTCACCCTCTTTAATCATAGCCTTCACAAAATTTTTCATTAGCCCAAGTTTAATATGAAGAGTCCCACAAACAAAGAAAACAGCAATATTTTGTAAAGCCTGCTTGAAACCCTACTAAAATGGCTATTACTTATAAATTCCCATATATTTGTCATTTGTATTGTAATTAATTTGCTTTTAAATGGTGCTCATACTGTCAATACTCTTTCATTGTTACTGAATGGGCAATTGGTATAGATGATTTTAAATTTCCATTATGCAGTTAATACAGCTTTTAAACTGTATTTGGAGGATTCTATGGATAAGAACCTCAGAAAGGGAATGCTCGATATTAAGTTCCTGCATTAAATCATCAATATCAAAACTATTTTTTGCTTAAGTTCGTAAGTACTTTGTAGTTTTGTATTGTATAAAGAGGGAGATGTTGTATACTGATTGTCTAGAAGTTGGTTGCCATTACTAGTAGCTAGCGGTATAGAGGTTGGCAGCAATGTCATGGTAACCGACAAGACGACACCAGCTGTAGTATACTGATGAGTAAATATAATACTATTATAAAGTAATTGTGTATCATTATTAACTACAATTAATAATATAAACTACAACAACGCGCATAGTGAATTTTCCATATTATAAAATACGGAAAATGTTGCATTTCTTTTTCTAAAATCGTAATCTTTGATTCTTTAGCCAGTAAGTTCCACTCCTTAAGTCGGGAACCAAGAAGTTCTGCTTGTTGTTTTGACAGCCCCAAGTCACGTACCAAATCATTCAATTCATTTTGAGCAATTAAGTGAAATATAATGAAATATACAAAGGGTCAGCACACTGGTCTGGGCTGTCTGAAGAGTTGTTACTATTTGCATTACCTCCCAAAACAATATTTTGCCAATCTAAAGGCGCAGTTGGCACTGGTAAGTCTGATGCATTTTGTGAGGAACAGGAATTAGGGCTGATGGCAAATTCGGATATCTGATTTTTGTTTTTCTTTTTTGGAATACCCCTCAGTTCTTGTTACACAAAAATAGCAATCATCGAAATGATTGGTGGGTTCTCGCCATACCATTGGAAACGCAAAATCATGCTTTTTCTTTTCCCTTTTATCCACTGTACTAGTGACACGTTACAACTTACACAACAAACGTGAGGAACCCATTGCTTGTCTTGATCTCCGACTAAAACTCCAAAATATAGAAAATACGCTTTTTTCACGTCAGGTGAGGCTTCACAACTTCGGCGCGTTTGACGGGACATTTTTGTCATAACGGAGTTATGTAGACAAACGAAAACACTTTCTAACAGACACAATTGGGCACTTGGAAGGTCAAAACAAGACTTTTACTGAAAATGCCCCACCTTACTTTAACTTGCTCTTCTAAAATTGCCGACCCATCATAAAATTTATTATCTGGCAATATAGATAGATAGATAGATAGATAGATAGATAGATAGATAGATAGATAGATAGATAGATAGATAGATAGATAGATTTATTTCATACTAGGGACAATACTAAATTGTTTAGTACAAGTCAGTAGACGTGGACTTCGGAATTCAATGCTGGTCTGTTTCATTGAATATCGATGCCCACTCGTAGTAATAAAATTACACTAAGTTGCCTTACAGTACACATTTTAAAAAAGACAGTACTAGCAATATAAAATGACAAACTGTAAAAGAAGAGGAACTATTTTGATTGGTTTATCACAGTTTATAAAGGGATTAAAAAAAAGAGAAGAAAAAAGGAACAATAGAGAAAGAAATATATTCGCACTCCCAGAACTCGCAAGTACTTCACAGGAAGGTAGCATCATTAATCTCATTCATATTATATGGTTCTGATTGTATTAATATATCCTTGATTGTTTTTTTTAAAGAGTCGTTGTGTTTTAACTTCTTTTATATATCAGGGTAGGCAGTTATATCACTTCAGACATTTATAATAACAGCCTTTTTCAAGTAAAGCACTTTTTATGAACTGGATAACAAAAAGTATCTTTATGCCTTGTGTTATGTTGATGTTTTATAAGGGCATCTTTAAAGTTGTCTTTGTTGTTGTAAACGAAACACAAACTTTCGTATACATATACACCTGATACAGTTAATACTTTAAGTGTTCTGAATATACCACTACATGAATCGCTTACTCTGCGTCCTGTCATGACCCTAATTACTCTCTTCTGGACCCTAAAAACCTCCTGACTGTGTGAACCACCCCAAAATATTATTCCATAGGTCATTAATGAATAGAAGTTACCATAGTAAGCTGTTAATAGCGTGCTCTTATCTACCACCTTTTTTAGTTCCTTAATTGAGTAGCAAACTTTGCTAACTTTTCCACAGAGCAAGTGCACATGGTCCGACCAATTCATATTCTGATCAACAGTGACCCCCAAGAATTTAGTTGAATTTGTGAACGCTATGTCTACATCATTAATTTTTATTTCTGCAGGATACCTCTTATCATTTCTACTGTGCCTAAATAGTATGCAGTTGGTTTTGCCCGTATTTAACAGTAATGAATTATTATGAAACCAATATGTGATTAGTGACATACTTGCCAGTGTCTTTTCTTCTATTACGGTAAAAGTTTTTTTCAGAAATTAAAACATTTGTATCATCTGCGTATTTTGTTAAAATAATTGCATCATCTGTGATTATCGTCGATAGGTCGTTTATATATAATATGAATAAGATCGGACCAAGCACACTGCCCTGTGGAACTCCCATGGTTATGCCTTTTAATTCTGAGTAATAGTCTGTACCATTGTCTTTAAGATTTACTTTTTGAGTACGTCCCTTAAGGTAGGACTTAAACCAATCATGTGCTCGTCCTCGTATACCTATTTTTTCCAGCTTATTTAAAAGTATATCATGATTCACACAGTCAAAAGCCTTAGACAAATCCAGAAACACTCCGAGCACAAAGTATCCTTCATCTAATGATTTTAGAATTTTTTCCACAAAACTGAAAATTGCGGTCGTTGTTGATTTGCCCTTTTGGAAGCCATGTTGATTTGTAGCAATAATTTTGTGGAGATCAAGAAAGGATAATAATCTTGTAGACATGGTTATTTCAAATACTTTTGAAGTGGGTCTCCTTTTTTATATATCGGTTTAACAATTGCAAATTTCAGTCTTTCTGGAAAGACACCTTTTGATAGTGATTCATTAATGATATATGTTAGTGGTTCAACTATGAAGTGACTGATCTTTTTTAACAATATATTAGAAATATGATCATCTCCAGTAGAGAATTAGTTTTTTAAATTATTTATTATTTCTAACACTTCATTTTGAGTTACTTCTGAAAGATATATTGAATTTATGTTTATCGATATATGTGCTAAATTGGAGTTTACTGGACTCCTGCGAACAAGGTTAGGTGCCGCTGTAATGAAAAAAATTATTAAATGCGTTACTGGCTTCTAAAGCAGAAGTAATGGTTTCGTTATTTATAAGAATTACTTAAAAAAAAATTTTTTTTTTGGCTAATTTTGTTGTTTTCAGCATTTATAATATTCCATACAGCTTTGGTTTTATTATCTGAATTGATTTATTTTTTGTCCACAGTATTTCCTTTTCTCATCTATGAGTAGATTGGTATAGAAAGTTTTATATTTAGTATATCGACGCTTAAGAAACAATACCTCTTATCTCCAAATTAGCAGTTTTACAGGAGACGAAAAAAACTAAGTTTCCTTATTAATAGATATGTTATTTTTATCATGGAGATCATGGAGATACGAGTTATTTTATTGTTATACGAGGTATTTTTTAAGTTTTTAAGTAGAGTTTTTGGTATCAATATTAATCTTGGAGCTACAAGATATTGGGAACTGTTGGACATAGGAGTGGACATTAATTTAAAATTCTAAACCGAGTTTTGACAAAAATGGAGATACGAGGTATTGTTTCTTAAGCGTCGATATACTGATTTCGCTAATCTGTTATGTTGGTATAATTCCGACAATAAATTTAACGTTTCCTTGGCATCGAGAACATTTTTTTGTTATCCATTTTGGTTTCTTTTTTTTAGAGATTTTTACATTTTTCAGAGGGAATGAGCTATTGTAATGTTCTAAAAGTATGGCAAAAAACTTGTTATATTTGTCATCAACAGAGATAGCTTCATATACTGGTAGCCACATTTCCTCGTTAAGGAATTATATTAATAGAAACTTTGATAATTTGTTTCACTGAATATGCGTTTGTATTCATAATCAGGCGTTAATTTTCTATTTTCACCACAATAAATATCAAATTTTTGTGCGTAATGATCGAAAATATTGGTATTAATAATTTTTTAAGAAAAATTTTGGAATTTTTGTATATATATATATGTTATCGAGACATGATGACGTATTTTGTGTAACCCTGGTGGGATCCTAATTTGAAATTTGCATATTATATGAGCTTAAAAGATTAACTATTAGATTTTTATTTTTTATGTTTTTTGTCGATGCTTGCATATCAAAGTTAAAATCTCCCGCAACCAAAATTGATTTATCTCCCATTGTAGCTCTTTCTAATAGCAAGTCTAATTTATTTATAAAACAATCAATGTTGGTTGCTGGTGACGTATAGACAACACATATTACATAAACGTCCTTTTCATTTTAAATTCAGCGTCAGTGGATTCAAAGATATAGTCCTTACTTAAGGAATTTATATCGTTGCGGATACTTGAGTTTAATGATTTTTCAACATATAAAGCTACCCTCCCATGAGAATTATCACCCTCTCTGCAGTACGAAGATATTAGTTTGTAGTTTTCTATTTGATATGCTCCTATACTATGAACCGTTTGCCAATGTTCAGTTAATGCCACAAAATTTACATTTAAATCGCTAACTATGACATTTATTTTGTTGATACAGTTTGAGATATACTGAACATTTTGATGTAAGATGCTTATAACATCCTCTTGTTTCTTTGTGGTCTCCGCATTAAGGCTTGTCTGTGATTGCTAACCGCTTTTTGTCAGAGTCAGTAACAGCATGATTTACATTCAATGTTTTTTTTTAATTTATTATTCGTTTCCACACAATTTATACATTTTAAAATGTCACAGTCACAGTCACTTGTTTTTTGTTCTTTTGCGCATTTATAACAGGTAACTTTATTTTTACACTTTGTCGCAATATGTCCGTATCTTGCACATTCAAAGCAACGCACTACATTAAAGTATTCTTGTACCATGCATCTTCTCCATCTAATGTTAACCTTTTCTATTTGACATATTTTTTAATATACCTTCTAGAGAGATAATAATGTTACCTTTATTGTTTCTGTCTTTCTGTTTATATTTTGCATGCACATTAAAAATTGAATCTTCATTTATAATATAATATAATAGAGTATATTGTATTCACACAAAAATGGTACATATTTGGATTTGTTGGATATTTTTTCAGCTAATAGGGTGGTATTAACAATATAAAAACAGTAGTATGAACTGTGTTACCAAAATTGTGTCGGCCAGTATTAACAATGGTACATCCATGTAAAGGCAAAACACTGTAACTGAAACACTTTCGGTTTTGAATTTTTGCAGCAACCTACATAAAATTGTATGCTCAGTGGTATTATATATATTTATGTACATCTTTTATTCTAAAATGTCTAGTAACAATTTTGTTTTATCATTATCAATCAAATGCCAGTTAATTTAAGTTCAAATATAATTTACTGAAAAATGGCCATTTTTCAGTTACCCTTTTCATGATAGTGGTGTATACCAATAAAAAAGATATATAAATATTTAATAAATATAAGATAATATTTTATAATTCATACCGAATATAATTGTTCTAGGTCTCATGATGATGCGGTACTATTGCCATGGAGGATGATAAAATCCAATTCATGTGCTGGCGAGCCATACTGACAATGTTGGTGTTGGCCATGATTTGTTCCAGTGGGAATGGAACAATTTGCCCTGCACCGTGCCAATGTCAAAACGATATTCTGAGGACTTTATGTGCATCAGCATCTCTAGAATTTGTTCCCATCCAGCTTAATCCAGAGTTACACGAATTGGACCTCTCCAATAACAGAATCGTCCATATACATTTTTCTTTTCCATTTTATGAGAAACTCGTCACTTTAAATTTGTCCAATAACCGAATTAAAAGCATAGGTAACTCAAATTTTAATTCCCAAAAAAATTTAACACATCTAGATTTAAGCAATAATCAAATTGAAAATCTCACGAAGGATTCACTGAAGGGACTCAAAGCTTTGGTACATTTAGATCTGAGCAATAACAGCTTAGAAGAAATAAATTCAGGTGCATTCCGAGAATTACATTCCCTGACAGTCATTAAACTTTGTGGGAATAAATTAGTGCACCTCGAAGAAAGTTTATTTCGAGCTGTCAAAAATTTAAGAGAGCTGTATCTGAACGATAATCAGTTCCTGGAAGTGCCAACTGCCGCCTTGTCTGATACCGTGCAGTTACAGTATTTAGCTTTATCTCGTAACTTGATTTTATCCGTAGAAGATGGGGACATGGCAAACTTACCAGAACTTAACACTTTGCTATTGGATAGCAATGTGATATCAGAGTTACATCCAGATGGATTATCTAGTCTCGTGACTCTCGATCATCTTGATCTAAGTGACAACAACTTAACAGCTGTGCCAACTATACCGCTTGATAAACTGTCAAGTCTCACTACACTTAGACTTAGTGGAAACTTTATTAGTCATATACCACATGTAGCCTTTAGAGGACTTTTTCATTTAAGGATACTCAAAATTGACTGTCTGGAAACCCTTGAACAAATCGATTCCCGAGCTTTTATAGACAATATTAATCTTGAAGAGGTGCACATGGATTATAATGTACGAATAGAAAAACTACCGACAAGATTATTTCATGGAAACCCCAAAGTTAAATTTATATCAGTCCGGTATAATAATCTTCAAACTTTAGAGGCCATACACTTTCCAGTAGACCAGTTGCATGAATTACGAGTTGGCGGAAATCCATTAAATTGCAACTGTTCATTAGGTTGGCTGTGGCATTTAATTCAGAAATATAAATCCAACCCGTTAAAACTAAATGAAACTGTACATGTGGAAAACAAGAAAACGAAAATAAATACGTCCGATTTAATCCTAGATATAGGTGATATCACTTGTGTTGGACCCGAGGGTCTCAGCAGTCAACTGCTAGCAGATGCTACAAGAAGTCAGTTGGATTGTTCTGTGGGGTGGATGGCGGCTATTTCTGTAACCCTAACACTTATTTTCAGCCTTCTAGTTATTGGTGGAGTGGTGTACTGTGCCCCTAAACATAGATCACGTACTAATAAAAAAGAATTATCGGAAATAGAAGAAACTCTAAGAAGAAATATGCCATCCTCTCATTCTAGAAAAAATGAACCTTATGAACCATCACAAATCGAAAAATATGTTATATCGTCGCCTTCGATGATAGATAAGGAGTATCGCTCTCTGCCACCTTGGGACCCATATGGTGCTAGTTCGGTAAATATGTATGAGCAGTTGAATGAAAATGGGGTAAGACCTCATATTGTGTACGTCTAGTCATTACTACTTATATAAAATAGTTCTTCCCATTATAAGTAGTATAGTTTACGAGAGATAAAAACTACTCTAGAAATCGATTTCATTTGCCCTCTCTGGTTAAAAGTTAGCTATTTCCTATGAGATTGTCAAACATACCTGTTGTCAAAAAATCTTGGGATGTCTAGAGAGGTATTTTTATAATATAATGTAAATTACTTGTATATGATTTATCAACTCGGTAGGGTCTATATTGTATACAGGATGATGCAGTTCGATTGATCAAAAAAATAAGTGAGACTTGTCTAATGGACGGGTATCCGTAGCCATTGCATTAGGGAGTTATTAGACCCTAGAGGCATAATTTGCAGTATGTATTAATAGATGTGCATTTTTTGTGCAAGCATTTTTTTCCTACGCCATTTACAAGGGTTTTTTAAAAAAAGGGATGGTTTTCACCCCCAAATATTTCGTTTGTAGTATTTTAGGAAATGTAACCCCAAAATTCATTCTGCCTTAAAATATGTACGGCAGCCGCATCATACCGGCTTCCAGGTCATTTGTGATTTGAAAGAACGAATAAAATCCAAAGTTAGGCAATAAATTACTTCACTCTGCATAACTAGTGCTTTAATTCAAGTAAACATGTATAGTGTGACCCACTTTGAATGGAAACATCCTGTAAAAAATGTGTTTATTATTCGATTTTTATGTGACTTTTTTTAAAAGATAAACCATCAAAGCCGCTGACAAAAATTTAGAGATTAGGTTTAATTTTCAAGGCCTATTATGATTTTTTTTTCAATGTCAAAAAATAACAAATTTGATTAGCGATTTTTTTATTGAAATTCTAACTACACCACTGGATTCAGTTCAAATGGGTAAATCCCAAATTTCATGAAAAAGTATTGAATAATGACAGATTTATAACAAAACTAATGTAGATAGTATTTTACGATTTTTTCTAAAAACTCGAAGCAGCCCATGAAAAATAAATAAAAAAAGATAAATTAACCTGATAGGTTTAATAACTAATGTCGTTTATACAAACTTATTCGCAATAAACTTAAAAACTTAATATTAACAATTAATTAATAATAATAATAATTCAGTTTTAAATAAACAAAACAACAATGCATGTGAACATTAAGCTGAAACTAGAACACGACAATTCAACAACTAAAATGAAATTTTTGTAGCCTCTACTAGGCCCCTATTGAAATGCACTTGTCCAATCGTTTACGAATATTTTTTACGATTTGCTGTAATTCTTGCGGGGTAACTTCTTCACACGCGTGTCTAATTCTTGCACACAGCTCTTCCTTATTACCGGGGCGTGACTTGTACCTTGGATTTCATTAAACCCCATAAGAAGAAATTCAGTGGTGTTATGTCCGGGGGACTGGGTTGGCCATCCAATTTATAGGCTGTTTCGACCTATCCATCATTTAGGAAAGTTAGTATTAAGCCATTCCGTAACCACTCTAGCATTATGGACAGGGCTGCCGTCTACCTGAAAATGTACAAGATTTACTCATTCTTGGATTGAAGGTTTATGCAATATATTCCAAAATTAATTTCTTGGAAACTGTAAAAAACGGCATACTATTCATTACCTTCCAAAAAGAGAGGGCCCATGATTGTTTCATTAAGTATTCCACACCAAACATTAACTTTTTGAGAATATTGCCGTTTACAATTAATGACCCACTCTGGGTTTTCTCTAGCCCATAACCTCGAATTTTGTGGGGATACCACCCCTTTTATTTTTTTTAAGACATCAGCGAATATTTTCTCTGGATACATTTAAATCTAAGCTGGCTACTCTCACACTGGAGTTTGGATTGTTGTTAAAGTAATTTAAAAACTGTCTGTTCGTACCTGGGTTATCTTTGGACATCATCTGTTTTTATAATACGTTTTGTCACAGCGCCACATTCATTAAAAATTTTATTTATTTTATAAACGGTGCATTGAGTAGGTTGATTCGGGTGCCTATTATTAAATATTTCACATACTTGCCTCAACGTTCTGTCATTGTCTCCTCTAAGGCTCACAATCTCAATATTAAATCTATCAGGTTAATTTATCATTTTTTATTTTTCACGGACTGCTTTGAGTTTTTTGAAAAAATTATATAAAAGTATAGTCTACATTAATTTTGTTATAAATCTGTCCTTATTCATAATTTTTTTATGAAATTTGGAATTTGCCTATCAGAGAGATTACTGCATCGAGTAGTGTAGTTAGAATTTCAATAAACAAATCGCTAATCAAATTTGTTAATTTTTAACATTAAAAAAATCATAACAGGCCTTGAATATTGATAAACACAAAATAAACTTATGTTTGATTTTCACAATTTAATTAACTAACTAATCTAGGCTAATAAAATGGAACAGTAATAAAATAAGGTACAAAATCAATCAACTACTTGAATATTGAATTTAATCTCTAATTTTTTGTCGGAAGGTAAAAGTTTTGATGGTTTATCTTTCAAAAAAAAAAGTCCCGTTAAAATCGGGTAATAAATACATTTTTTTACAGGGATGTTTCCATTCAAAGTGGGTCACACTGTATAGTTCAGCAGCTGTACATGCTAAAAGTGAAAAATGATAAATAAATCGTTTCTTTTGTGAAACACTGTACAGTGCCTGTACCTCAGGTTTCACAAGCATCTGACCCATTTATCTTTAACAATGCTGAATAGCTGACAATTTTAGATATTTTGAGGTACCTTACTCAAAGCGCAATAGTATTCCGTCAGTTTTGTGTCATGCTTCAAATATACTTTTTTTTTTTCATGTAGTGGGTTGGAACCTTTGATGTGAAGATAACACTGACGTAGGTTTTCCACGAAACACCAAAGCACTATATGCTGCACTCGACGCCCATTTCGCCAACCAAGTTGGCATCATCTGGAGATTATGTAAACTCAGTTTTAATCATCTCCAGATGTTGCCAACTTGGTTGGCTAAATGCGCGTCGAGTGCAGTATATAGTGTTTTGGTGTTTCGTGGAAAACTACGTCAGTGTCAATTATTTATTTAGAGACCCAATTCCAGAGTAATGGTACACAGTAATGAAATAACATACTAAACAATACAGAATGTAACAATAACTAACAACGATGCATATACATTTATAAAACAATACTAATAATTCATACAGTAATAAGAATATATATATATATATATATATATATATATATATATATATATATATATATATATATATATATATATATATATATATATATATATATATATATATATTGAATTAAAACAATACTCATTAAGTGAATTTTTTTCTAAATTTAAATATAATTTGTTTCGTTAGATATTCTGTTGTATATTTCAAATAAATAAAAAAAATTAAATCAACGTGTTTCAAGACAAGTATATCTTTTATATTTAGATTTAATCTTATTTAGGTATTATTTCTAGTATTTATTACCATTTTGTAAATTAAATATATTTATTTCATTTAAAATATATTTTTATCTGGATAATAACTATTAAATTTCATTAGATTTGCCAGAAAATCTGAAATATTCACTTTTTTGAATTTTAATCTGATTTTCAATTGAACTTGATAGTTTTATTGTAGCACAAAATAAATGCACATTTTTTTATCATAATGAAAAAACGCTTCTAAAGATGTGCACGTTTTGTTTTAAAAATTGAATTAAAATTTTATTAAACCTCTCTACACAACCCCTGTTCATAATTTTGGTATGCTGACAATTTTTGAAAGACAGATATTGTATTAGAATATGGAAGCGGAATGACTAAAAGAATAGCCTTTTATCTCTAATAATGTGGTATACCAGAATTAATTCAGGAATTGGAATAAATATAGCATCAGAGGGAAGTTGTAACTGTGCCGTGGGAAATTGATAGCCAATGATTGATGGAATAGCAGCATTAGTCGGTTATCTACCCCAGTTTCTGTATGTGATGCTATATTTAATCCATAGGCACTTTATAACCCGTTATGAATATGTTAATATTTTGTAAAAATATTTCTATAATATTTAATTTTACCAAATAGGTTAAGGGTAGTTAAAGTTAAGGAATATTAATTTTCATATAGCTCAAGTTCTGTAATAATAACACAAGATGCAGATGAGAAGACTGATTCGATTTAATGTATCTGTTTTGCTGCTTAAAATGTGTCAAATAATTTTAATAAATTAACATCCATTAAAAAAGTCACCCTTTAAAATACAACCAGTTTTATATAAAATATTTTTAGAATGGCCAAATAAAAATTATAATATATACATAAAGTAATCATACATAAAGCCGTTATGTTGGAAAATAACTAACAGGGACCTTCTTTGCGGTTATTGTGGTGAGAGTACAGCAATGCCAATCGAACAGTGTAAATTAGATTTGTCCAATAATAAGTGTAATCGATTTAATGACTAAATATATTCATAGATACAGGGTGATGAATTCCCCAATATTATAAACTATCTAATAATAATATTTTTAAGACCATATCTATAATTTTATATATATTAACAAAATTACAAATGACTGGTTGTTTTAATACACAATGTGACTCTAAAACTGTAATAGCTTCCCAAGTTTTGATGTAGCTTTCAATTTAAATCAGTTACAGCAATGAGCTCAAGTAATCAATTGTGATAATCACGTTATAAATTTTCTTTAACGTAGATATATTTCTTCAAACAAAATCAGTGAAGCACAAGCATTAACTGTTATATTTATGTTGTATCTAATTATTATCTAGCCCAGTGTTTATCGACTTGTGAGCCATGACACACAGTGCTTCACAAAATGCAATAAAAATGAATTAACTACACCCAATAGAACTAAACCCCCTTTTGTGGAAGTGTAGTGTCCTGGCAAAAATAATGTTGAGAAATGCTGACCAAATCGCTATTTAAGTAGAATTATCTTTTTGTGTAAGATTTGCATTAATGGTTTTTAAAAATTGTTTTGTTTTAATATATACATAAATTTTGGCGGCTTTTTTTTTAATTTTTAAACATTCTACAGAATTATGTCAAATGTCTTCGAGAAGTCCACCCTTTAATAGCACCAAAATCATGCATTTTTTGACCATGTTGCCATCCTCTAGATACGCACGGACTACTACGATCTTTATATACCTCCAAAATTTAAGAAACCATATTAAAAATTGCTATAAAAAATCATTATTGGGTATTACATAAACATTCTTTCAAACCTAACATAATAATAATAGTAAATACCCATAATTTTTTTATATTTTATACTACCATTATTTGAATTATTAACAATTTTTTTATTCAAAATCTGACACCATAGCATTGATTAGGATCCTTCAAAATTCCTTTGTACCAAATTTCGTTAAAATATGGTATAATAGAGCTAAGTAGGCCTTGGAAAGAAACAGATGAATATCTAATAGAGAAAGGATGTCTTTTATTTAAAAATAATTTGTGAATTCACCGAATTTCTTTGAAAATGTTAATTAGAATTGTTGTGTCAAAAATATATTATTATTTTTCGAAAAAAATTTCAAAATTCAAAGGGTGACAATTTGGTCAAAATATGCACATTTTGAAGGTCTTCAAAACAAAACAAAAAAATTCGATTATCTCACAAAATAAAGATCTCACAAACTTGTGTTCACCTTAACGAGGAATTTTTTTAATTATCTAAATTACAAAGACTAATTGTGACAATTGTGTCTGTTTATCTTATGACTAAGAAATTGACAATCGAAAGTTGTCTCGTGACTCCCAATATAGCTGATATTAAACCTTTTTTAAAAAGTCCCAGAAAATGACATTTTTTCGAAATATGTGGAAAATCATTAAGAAAAGTTATTACCTACTTAAAAACTATTTAGTTATTATGTTTCCACCAGGGTTGCCAGATCTGTATTCACTATCTACCGAAGATTTTCCTTAAAAAAATGAGTGGCATATGCGACAAATTAAATAATCGTGAAGTAGGATCAGTTTTAGTCATCTCCATCTGCAGATGATGCCAACTTGGTAGCGAAACGCGTGTCGATTGTAATATATGGTATATTGTGGAAAACCACAGTGTTATAAATTAAATAGTTAATTATTGTTTATCGTTGATAGTATTGATTATAGGTGCATCACTGATTAAACACTTATCAAAATATAAAATCCAACGTTGGTTGGTCACTTTCGCAGTGTAATTTAATGATTACATTAATTACATTACACTGTGAAAATATTATTAAATAATGTGATTAAGTTTTCCCATGTTTTTACGTAACTGGTGAACAAAAGAAATATTTTTTTTTGTTCTGCAGGTTTTGCCGGAAACTTGCCTCTGCCTGCCGGGGGCTGGAGATCACTGTCAAAAACTAGAGACTTTGGCTGAGCGCCAGAGATCTGACAACTCTGGTTTTCACTATATTTATTTAAACACTCTCAAATGACTATTTGTGTTTAACTGGCAATATTTTTTTGAAAGCTATCGATCCGTCTAAATAAAATCAAATTTACGTCATCATTATTGAGATTCATAAAACAATTAATTTGTTTGAGACACTTATACAATAAATATATTATGATTAATTTGGTTTATTTTTAAAATGACTATTTGGAACACGATGTTATTAAAAAATACCTGATGTGGCCAGCACATAACTTTCTTATACCAGTATATATCATCCTGATGTAAAAAAATCATTCTATTTAATTCTTCATTCACCTCGATTAAATTTTAATAGCGTATCTTGAAATGTTTCATAACAATTTTTAAATAATTAATAATTTATCAGTCTTTCGATACTGTCAATAATAATTCATGTCATATATTTTAATGATTTCTTCTTATTGACATTGACATTTTTGTAACTAAATTAGACATTTCAAATGTCAAACTGTTAAATTTATCCTAACCCCATTTTATGGGGTCAAATGTATACAAAATTTAAGCTTACATCAGCTTTATTTAAGTAATTGGAAAATATATTTTTTTGTAAAGGCAAATACAAAAAAGTTTGGCTCCCGTGGACCTGAAAGGAGGTCCACGGCTGGCCAATTTTTCTCATCATCGAATTTATCATTGTCCTTGGTCTTTAGAACATGTGTATCAAATTTGAAAGCTTTATCTCAAAAACTATGACTGCTATCACAATACTACAGACATGCAGACAGATTTTTCCATAAAGTTATGTTTTTTCATTATCGTCGAGATTGGTCCAGAAATGCAATAAAAATTTGTAATTTTTTTTTCCGAAATTGTACTTTTTCTTCTTTCATTCATTGTGTCTCTTCTGGTGATACCACATTCACCAAATTTAATGTGACCTAAAATGTTGACAATTTTAACTGCCAAATTTGGGAAGTCTCCCGTTAGTATTTTTTGAGTTATCGCGGATACACACGTACACACACACACACACACGCACCGACAGACATCATTCGGAAAATAGTCAGAATGGATTCAGGAGGGTTCAAAACGTATAAATCAATCAAAATCTCGAAGTCGAAAAAAATCACGATTACTAAGTATATTTCCTTACGTTAAGTATAAGAAAGTAAAAAACGAATGTTATTTATAGCTCGAATTGTGTGCTGCAAAATTTTATCCGAGTAAAATTTTTTTACAAACAACTTTTCATAATGTTTTTTAAATTTTAAGAAATAATGCTATTATAGAGAAATTTTTTAAAAAGTGTGTTTAATTTCGGCTATAAAGAAGGTCACGTGACAACTTTTGATTGACAGTTTTTTAGTCTCAAGACAAGCAGAGGTGATCGCCGCAATTAGTTTTTTTTTTATTTTTGTAATTCAAATTAATCATAGAAATAATCCCTTATCAACTCTAGTCTTTAACTAGTCCTTTTTAAAACTATTAAATGTACAAAATAGATATTACCAATAACCTTTTTTATAGCACAATAATTATGAAAGTTGGTATGTATTTAATAATAATAATAATAATAATATAATAATAATAATCTGTATTGGTGTGTTATACACAGAGTATTTATACAAGTCAGAAGCGGTACAATAATAAAAGCAGACACATAGATTACATTGACACTAATATAAACAGAAATGAGTATATAAATAAATAAATAAAAATACATTTTGAAGTAATAAATAATAAAATATAAGTGCATAATATAACAGAATATAACACAATAACATAATATAGCATAATGCACAAACAATTGTCAAATATATATGATATCACCAGTTATTAAAATCAGCATCCAAAAATTCCTCAAGTGAGTAAAATGCATTTCTGAGCAAAAAATGCTTAACTGAAGTTTTAAACCTGTTCAAGTCAAGTTGCTTCACATGCGCTGGCAACACATTGTAAAATAATATGCCATAGTAATTTGTACTATTTTGCGTTTTTTTTAATCTTAAATAGTTAATATTTATTTTGTCCCGATTACGTGTTTGGTAACTATGAATGTCACTGTGGGTAGTGAAACTGCCCTCATTCTCTTTTACATATAACAGTGATTGTAAGATAAAGGCACATGGTAATGTAAGAATACTCAACCTAACAAATTCGGGTTTACATTTTCTTGTGCTTAAGGCTTTTCATTGGATGTTTGTACTCCATGGTCTTCACTGTTAAATTGGGCTAGGGAAATTGACAGGATCGTTCAGGTATAAAAATTTTGCAAGAACTTTTTATGATCATATTTTTAACTACAAACGAGTGTAAAAATTATAATTTGTTTTAATTACTTAAATATTTTTAGTGTTTCTTAGAAACTAAAGGATTAGTAGATACTATAAAGTATGTAAAAGTAATTAAGTAATGTTAAAAAAAACTAAAGCAATAAATTCTGTCCATCTGATGGTATTTTTAAAATTGCAATACTAACAAAGAAAAGTATGTAATAAAATTATTTTAAATTTACCAGTGTAATAGGTATTAAGGAAAGTTGTCATGTGCTAAATAAAGTTAAAGATACAGGACCATAATATATTACGTATAATTATTGCCAATAATGAAAATATTTTACAATTGCAAATTATTGTATTTTGTTATAGATTTAAATAAAATCAAAACATTTTTATTGTGGGTTTTCAGCAATATATGATACTAATTGTTCTTTATTATACTTGTATGTTATATAATGTTTATTAAATTACAAATAAAATATATATATAAACGTAATCAGTGTTGTTTTAAGCTTTTATTACTAACAAAAACTGCACAGTTGTCTTGTGGCCGATTTCTCCACATTTAGTTTAGTGTCAGATAATGGTTAATATCGTTTTCTTCATTATCAGTTATGCTCCTCATTGGTTAAACTAGATTTAAATTTATTGGCTACTTCAAGTAGAATATAACTGTGAATTTATAAACTCTACAGTTGCTGTTCCAATCGAAAATTAAAATTAGGTTACATACTGCATTGTTCATAAACGGAAATTGCCGCTGCCATTCGCAACTGCATGAATTAACTGTGAACGGGAACGACAACTGCGGGTGGGAACAGCAACTGCGGAGTTTATAAATCCACAGTAAATATTTAGCCTAAGGGTAATGAATCAAGAGGTTTCCTTATAATAAAATAAGTTTTTGGGAGGATGCTCTTTGTTGTAAATAGAGTATAACGGATGAATGTAGATATTGTAACGAAGCATTTTTTTCGTTCAGTAGTTCCAGCATTAGTATACCCTGTAGGTTTGATAATAGATAATGGAAACCATATGAATATTAAAAAGTTAATATCATATATTATAATTAATTATAATGTTTTCACTTGAGGGTTCAGCATTTTGAGAAACGCATTTCGAAGATTTTCGAGGTCGCTGAGAATTTATCCGATGTTATATGTAATTTGTATTAATCCCGTTCCGATCGATGGTGTCGAAAAATTGCAACTGTCCTACTTGAAGGTATAGCAGTTTGCTGCTTATGGGGCATTTACATCTCGAATCTGAAACGAGATTCCTGCTCTGATACTCCGAAGACAACCTAAGTAGGGTATTAATGGCGATGGTGGGTCTCCTCCCCCCACATGTGATGGGGGGTAATTAGAGTGCGGGGATAATTAGAGCGGAATAATTAGAAGGTTACTTACAGGAGTACTTAGAGGAGATAATTATAGTCGTGGCTAATGAGAGCGGTGGGTGGTAATTAGAGTAGGAGGTAATTATGGTGGTGGAGGGTAATTAGAATGTTGGGAGGTATGCACGAGGGTGGGATATGTTGGTAGTAGGGTAGTTTTATTACTATAAAGCGATATCATGGTAAAATCATACCTATCGTGAATCGCCTATAGTTGCAAGTTTTAGCTGTCGTGAATTACCTACAGTTAACAAGTAAGTGTAGAGCAGTGATCAGAAGTTAAAGTTCAAGTGAGCAATATCTTATATTACTTTTTGTAATTCTTTCATTGTACCCATTTAATTGTGCCCATTTTAATTATGGCTATTTCTGATATTGACATATTTGCGCTTAATGAGCTTATAAGATAAGATAAGCAGGTTTTAGAGCAAAAATCTATTTCATCGTTAATTGAAAATAAGGCCTATATTATAAAAAAAATGTCAATGGTGAATTCGAGGTTTGAAAAATCAATTTTAGGAATTTTGTTTGAAGAAAGTACAATTACAACATTTAAAACATTTTTACCAAAGCAGATCGCAGAAGTTATACGTATACAGACTATTGATACAATAAATTCATATAGTGATAAATATACATTGACATATTTAGGTCAGAGTCCTCCCGCATTTGCAGGTGCAAAACCTACTTTTTTAATAGAGTTCTGTATTAATCAATAATCAAAGTAATTGTATTAGTATTTTAGCTAGGTGTTAGTTTAACGTAGATAGGTAGTTAAGGATATATAGTGAAAGAACTATTCAGGTAATAAAAGATGTAATACTATTAGATCACATGTTAGCTCACAATGAATCAGCGTTGGTTCTACTAGGTGACAATATATTGATATTGTATAATATATTTCGATGGCACACCAGTAGGACCCATGTAAGTCGTTTTAATAAAATAATAATTTTCAGGTTTTGAATTTGCTTATTTAAATTTTAGGTAAGCGGCAATATGTGAATGCAATATTCAGCTAAATGTTGGACAAAAGCAGAAGACATTAGTTCAGCTATCCAAAGATTATGTTCCCAATTAAATGATCTTATTATGGATTCGCTGCATGCTGCGAATTATGATTTAAATTATTACTTTGATGATGGCGAGTGCCGACGTCTCATAGAAGATTCTGATAGGTACAATGATGGTGCAAAGCTATGTCGCAAGTATTATAATTGTATTCTAAATTTAGAAGAATTTTGTGAGCAAATGGTTGAAATGAATTTAAAACGGTTTCTGTACACAATAGACAAATACCTAGCTAAGAAACTTATTGAAAAATATCAACTTGACCAATCTGATGATGATGATGATGACGACGACGACGATGATGATGATGATGATGATGCACATGATTAAATTCTATTTATTCATATTATTAAACCATTTTACTATAAAATATGTAAAAAGCATATGTAATTAACAATAAAAAACAAAAAAAATCACTTATTTTCTTCACTATTTTCAAATTGAAATAAAACACATATTTAGAAAATACATATTAGTTTTATTATCTATTTGGTTACATTAGTAAATTAATACCTCAAGCGTTAAGTAAACACATATTGTAATTTTACAATGCATTTAAATCTACAATACATCTATTAATGAAATGAACATTTGCTAAAATGACGATAGGGATTTTTTACTTGGTGCCAACAAAACCGCTCTGAACTGAACTATCTAGGTCACTGTATGTTAAATAAGTGTCATGAAGTATGAGAGCATACACTCGAATTTGTTCAGGGAACTTCGTTTTACGGGTTTCAAACTCTGTTTTTATATGTGCAGTGAATGATTTCATGGCATCTGGCTGGTGGGAGCAATCAGTGACAAACAAAGGATTTTTTCTGAATTCCATCATTGGTTCACCCATAACATTATCATAATAACTGCGCTGGAAGTTTTCATAGGCATACTAGGCTGCAGAATCGAGTTTCTTATCGAAATCCAAATTCCAACGTTCATATGGGAACACCCCCAGAATTAAGATATAGTCGAATATTATTCATATCAGCATGTACAAACTGTGTGATATTCTTTGTTATGTTGTTGAAATGGTCGTTGTTTTGAAAACATATAATGATATAGCACGGTCTTTCGAGACTACTTGGTGGTTTTAATGGCCCATATGTCAGAAGCCGTATTACGCAGACAAGGAAGCTCATAGAGATCCCACATATGATACACCGTCTTAACTTTGGCATTATTACTGCTTTTATTAATTCGAACAAAAGTTTCCCCAGGCACAATATGTTTTATCTTCCACTCAATTTTGCTAATTTCCAGTTCTGCGTCAACCTCCCCAATGTATGAATCTTTAAAAGATCGGGCTATTGTCAAAATTAATTCCTGTTCGCATTCAAAATACCTTTGGTATAATCTTCAGCAAAACCCATGAGGTATTTAAGGGGGAAGCTTACCACTAAACACATGACTGGTGGTATCTAAAATATCTTGTTTTTGTTGGTTGAGGCCCCAACCTGATGTTAATAGTGAACATGCGTGTGTTTGTCCATATGACACCATAGTTTTTATTGTGGTAGTAATACCAGGCTTTTAAACAACAGCCACTTGTTCGCCACTCATTTCCAGCCGTATCTCTTCTAAAAGAAATGCGAGTGCATTGTTAGATAGATAACACCACTTAGCAGCATCACTGGTGTAAATTTTCCTTCTATATAGATGGAACTCTCTGTAATGTCAAGTATGAGATCTTGAAAATTGACGGGAATGCGTATTTCATCTGAATTTCTGTAATATGGAGAACCATATGGTTTATATGTATGTTCATGTAAACTAAATAGGGAATGATCAAAAACGGGTTCATCGAACACCTCAAAGTTTTTCACTAGTTGCAATAGCAACCATTTTGTTAGAATCTTACTTTTTAGTCCAATTGATCGCAAAAAGTCACGATCCTTAGCCGACAGTCTATATCTTAACTGTTTAAGACAAGATCTACACGTTGAACGAATCGGTTTCTACAGTCAGTCTTCTTTTTATCGACACTATTTTCTATAGCATTATATTGGTGGTGTACATGCCGTTGTTGATTATATCGGAAACCCATTTAACTAGCGGTATTAAAACTTCTTTAATTTAAGTTTTACAATAATCTTTTCACCTCGAAAGTTGATTAAGTCACCGTTGTCGTCCAATATGCGTAGAGTAATATTATCAATAAACTGGCGTCCTTCAGGTTTGACAGGCAATTGGCAGGTTCCCTGGTTATTTGATAGCCAGGCTCAACATCCACATCAAACTCGAAGAGCGTGTGTGATTCATCAGCATTCAGATATGCTCCTGAAATAATATTGCAATCTACACGTATCATTCTCACTTTCATAATATCGACTGGGAGTGTTGATTCATAACTTCTGTTTGGATATAAATGCACCGCTTCATATCCCAGCAGACTACCGATTGAATTCGGCTGCGAAAAGTCTATTTCATTCTGTGACCAAATCTCACACTTTAATATATTGTTATATATGCCGCTAATGAGGAACACGAGTTGGTTCTAAAGTGCTCTGGGAGGCGCGACGAATTTTTTACGTAAAAGGCGTGCTTTTATGCACATTTTGCCCTTATAAACATAGATGGTTTGTTCGCGGGGGTGGGGGGTGAATTTTGAAATAATCTTTTTTTCCAAAAAATGGCTCTTCGAATGCAGGTATGGGACGATTAGACGAGTACCACGCCGTCGAGATCGCTTCGATAGCTCTTCCCGTCACCGAGATATAGGACCCGGAAAATTTTACCCCCTTTGCCGCCCAATGAGCAACAAGAGTAGCCTACACCGAGCCTCCGAGTCCCGTTTTGACCCCGGGGGTGGCTATGGGGGCGACACGAGATGAAAAAACTTCCATCTCGACCCACCCCCCACCATTAGGGTGCGTGGAGGGGGGTGCTACATCCCCCGAGTTCAGAGGGAGGGGGTCGCCACCCCCCAAATAGAAAGGACAATGAACAGGCCTACAAAAAAGTATAGGGGTGCGAAACTCGTACGACGCTCCGTTTGGCCTGTACAGGTACCAATCGATCGCTTTTTCGCGTTTTTTTTCAAACGGTCGCGAAATATTATAAATATGCAAATTAGGGAACGCGCTTTCGTGGGGGGCCGTCCTTAGGCGGGGGTTTTCGAAAAAAATCGAGGGGGGTCGGGGGGGGCTAATTTTTGGAAAACGCCTTTTCTGCAAATTCGCGTACGGCGTGTCGTTCTACGTCGCGAACGACGCAAAAAAAGTTTTATCACCGAATTCGATCCGACGCGTCGTAACGGCTCGGCGGCCGTCGGCGCGCCGAAAATTTTTGATCGTCCAAAAAAAATAGTAAATATGCAGATTAAGGAACGCGTTTCCGAGTTTTCGTGAAAAATTTGGAGGGGGAATGGGGGCTCGGGTAGGGGGGGCTAATTTCGGAACGCGCCTTTTCGGCAAAATCGTGTACGGCGTATCGTTCCACGTCGCGAAAGACGCAAAAAAAGTCTTATGACTGAATTCGATCCGACGCGTCGTAACGGCGCGGAGGCCGTCGGCGCGCCGAAAATTTTCGATCCGAAAAAAATAGTAAATATGCAGATTAAGGAACGCGCTTCCGTGGGCGGGCTTTACTCTATGGGGAGTTTTCGTGAAAAAATTGAGGGGGGGGTCGGGTAGGGGGGCTAATTACGGAACGCGCCTTTTCGGCAAAATCGTGTACGGCGTGTCGTTCCAAGTCGCGAAAGACGCAAAAAAGTCCTAAGACCAAATTCGATCCGACGCGTCGTAACGGCGTGGCGGCCTTCGACGCGCCGAAAATTTTCTATCGTCCAAAAAAAATACTTCGTCAGCAGATTAAGGAGAGCGCTTACATGGGCGGGTATTAATCGACGAGAGGTTTTCGGAAAAAAAAACTAAGGGGGATTGGGGGTTCGGGGAGTGGGGCCTAATTTTTTAAACCGCCTATTCGGAAAATTAGCGGGCGGCGTGCCGTTCTACGTCGCGATCGACGCAGAAAAGTCGAATGACCGAATTCGATCTGACGTATCGTAACGGCGTGGCGGCCTCTGACGCGCCGAAAATTTTCGATCGTCCGAAAAAAATACTTAGTCGGCAAATTAAAGACCGCGCTCTCGTGAGCGGATGTTATTCGAGGAGGGATTTCCGTAAAAAAATTGGTGGGGGTCGGAGAGGGGGGGGCTAATTTCGGAACGCGTCTTCGGCAAAATCGCGGAGGGCGCGTCGTTCTACGTCGCGAAAGACGCAAAAAAGTCTTATAGCCGAATTCGATGCGACGCAACGTAACGGCGTGACGGCCAATAACATACAAATTTTTTCCTCGACAGAGGAAGATGCCTTGCAACGCGCCGAGTGTGCGCGTAGCGCACGCTTAACTTATGCACATATCAGAGGTGGATACGGAGGTTAGACTTAAAGGTTGTAATACTTGTTATTTGTTCTCAACGAGAATATTTTTGCATAATCCTTTTCGTTCATAGCTTTCAACAGTGCAAGATAGATTTCATCAATTTCATAGGTTCCAAGAGGTATGTTAACAGAGATAAGTACGGCCTGATCGTTAATTCTATAATGAAAAATGTTATTACTTTCATCCACATTGAATGTAAAATTGTAAGAGTAAAATCCGATTAAACCCAAGCCATGACGACTACCTATAACCAACTCAATGGGTAGATAAAAGTCTGTACTAAGCACGCTATTGCGGCTTGATAAAGTGAAGGTGTGCGACATGACTGATACATTTTAGAGGTTGTTACATCAATTTATTATATGCTACAACAATAGCTGTGTAATTTTCTCTTCGGAGGTGAAGGTGATATATTTATCTCATTACTGGATGCAACATTTACATCGCGCACTTTACAATAACAGCAAAATACTTTACGAGGTGATGGACCGTCATTAACATCAAAATTTGTCTTACAATCATTTACATAATGTTCTTGGTAGTATTGAAACATTAAAATATCAATATCATTTGGGGGCAGATTATCCCACACTGAAGCAATTTCGTGAGCAGCGCATCCAATTATCACTTCTTTGGGTATATCTGCAAGTTGCTGTTTAGTTATCTTTGCAGTGGCGTGCGAGGGTGGCCCAGCATATTAGGGGGCCCGGCCGAGTCGAGTGCAACGTAAAAACCTAAATAAAAAAAGTCAAACGCCGGTCGCAGCTTTGCCGATTTTTTTATGTTTATTATTTATCTCTATGGAATGGTCTAATAGGGGCCGATGGCCGATGCGTTACTAACCATTATTATAAAAAAATTATCCTCGTCGCTATTATAGTAGGATGAAAGAAACGTCGGGGTCGGTATCTTTGATGTCTTTAACGCTATCAAACAAGCCGACGTTTTTTTATGCCCACTATATTCACGAGGAGAAGTGCATTTCGTTGCGATATGTGGAGTTTAAGAAATATAAAAACAATACAGCCGTAGAGGGGTTCATGTTTGTGTTTTGTCCTACTCTCACATCACACCTGCGTCGGGCGGCATCATTCAGTGATGGTGATTTTTTGTTTTATGTTTTTTATATTTCTTGGATCTCTTTACCGACATCAACAAATATATGCCACAATTACCCGCACGTGTTCTCTGCATATAACATTTTAATTTAATTAAATAAAGGAATTTAATAATATGTAGTTTAACTAGTTTAACTTCAAAACAAAATAGAGAAAAAAAAGAGCCGCTCTATTTAAGTATTTTATTGTAAAATATAATATATCCTTCCCGACATCCAACTTTAATTCCATGGCAGATATGCCGAGATATTTTACTTAGTTTTGAGACACCGACGACCGAAGCAACACGTGCATTTTTTTTTAAGTAGTTAGCCGCGTGGAGTATATTAAATTATTTATTGCCGTCGAACCTGGATGCAATTTTTTTTCAGTTCTAACAAGAAGATAAGGCAGGCTTTGTTTATTTAATAATTTTACAATAAGGTAGGTGGGAAACATATAAAAAGAATTAACTTGCATGAGACACGTTATTTAAAATTAAAATAGAAAACAAAAGTGCAAAAGTAAAAATGCCTTGGATACCTTAAAATAAAATCAAAATTTTATTTATGTTGTATAGGAATCAAAACTTTAAAAAGGTAAGTTTTAATTATTATAAACAAATCACAAAATAATTATATAATTATGAATAATGAAAGAAAAAAATATACCTATTTACTAAAATAAAATAAGGTGTGATTAATGAAAAGCGAAAATTTTATATAATTTTTATTTGTTGTGCATCATTTTTTTGTGTTAACGATTTTCAAGAGTTGCCATAAAACAAATTAAGCTTAAAATTAATTAAATTCGATTAATTCGAATTAAAACATTAAAAAATTATGTTAATTTTTCAGCAAGAAAATGAGTTTGACTCATGGAAAAGAAAAAACACTAAATAATGATAACGAAAAATTAATCAAATATGAAACTGATTTATGGACACAAGTTCTTGAGAGACTTTTTTAACAACTAACAACTTTAATGTTAACGAAAAATATGTTAGCATTTCCTGGGCATCGCGAGGACGTCATTTTATAGAGATGACATATCTGAATCATTCGGCATTGAATTATCTATTTTAAGAAATAACCGTTTAATTTGTGACAAATTGAGAGATTTTAAAACAGTTTTTGAATTTGCCAAAAAAAAATTTTATTAATAGAAAATGCTACATTAGCCTCATCTTTTGATCAGATTATCACTGTTTTATTGTTATTTTTAACCCTTCCCGTCACTGTTGCTAGCGCTGAAAGGAGTTTCTCCAAATTAAAGATAATAAAAAATTATTTAAGAAACAGTATGACTCAAAATAGATTAGATGATTTAGCAATACTTTAAATTGAGTCTGTAACGGCCGCGAATATGGATATGTCAGATTTGATATCACATTTCGCACAAATGAAAGCACGGAAAAAAATATTTACCTAATTTACAAAATCGATGTTGGATTTATAGACAACTAATAAATAGAATTAATTATTATACCTATATTTTAATTGTATATGTAACATAAAATTTAAATAAATAATGTTACGCCACTGGACTGTGTAGACTGGTTAGATGAGACTAGAATGGTACACGAACGGCCGGGAATATTCTGGAATGCCCGAGACCGTGTGAATAGATGTATAAATAAGATACACGATGGGCCGAAATTCAGTCTGAAGTTGAACATAAACGAGTAAAGAAGAAATAAGAAAGAGACTTATAAGTGTTCAAGTGTGATTATAGTTAAGACAGTAATTAATCTATTGTTGTTAACTGTTAATTAGTAAATAAGTGTTACCCGAAAGAATATTTATAAACGTAAATATTCTTTGGTTAGACGATAGAGAAGATACTCGCCCAGCACACGGTAGGTCCTGGGTTTGAATCACAAACTTATTATTATTTATTTTTAAATAAGTATTTTTTTAGTTCGTTAGTAAGATTTTCCTTGCCCTTTATTATAGTTTATTTTCCTTGCCCTTTATTATAGTTTGTTTATTTCCAAAAAGGATTTAATACACTTTGACGTCATGTAACTGCGCATGCCCTGCGGAAAACGGCCAATGAAATTGCTAGAAATAGTTCTCATAACAGAAGTCTGCGTTATGTCAATACTCGCTTGAGAACTTCAATCATAAACACTGATCGAAGGTTGAGAAGTCAAAGAATATTTACGGTTTTTAAACGTAAATATTCTTTGGAGAAGTCACAGACCTCGGATATTTTTATAAGTCTATAGAAGTATTAACCAGTGGGTATGTTCGCCGGTATTACTATAAGCTGTGATTTTTACTCAAAGTTTGACGTCATCAAGAAAGTTATTTCAACTTTGATCTCGCTGGAAATGGCAACTAGCGAACAGCTTTCCTCCTTTATATTTACTCCTCGTCTGGAGCAAGAATAAAGATATTTAGTTCTGAATAAAATATGATGACGTGCCAATGACGTTTTTGTCCACTAGCGAACAAAAATCATGTAAAAATGTCTTGTTTACAGTAAATATTGGCCACCGGCGGCGAATAGACCTGGTGGTTATAACCTCTCGATTATCATTGGCTGAATTCAAAATCAAAATTAATGTCAACCAATGATAATCGAGAGGTTATAACCACTGGTTAATACTTCTCTCTCTGCACCCGAAAAGCCCTAGAGGCCGTTCAAAATTACCCTGAGCAATATACAGAGTGCACACTAGCCGTTCGAAAAGTGGTATAATTTTGAACTGGGTAAATATTAATGTTTTCGTAAATAAATAGTGTAACACTCCGAGCGCACACTACTTTAACCACCTCGATGAGCACGCTAAAGTTTACTCGTCATGCACAGATGAGCTCTCAGTTAAGATATTTCAAATATAATTATTTTGCGATGGGTATTGAATATTTCAAATAAAATAAAATAAAAAATTGTGGTCGACACGTAATACATTATAGCATTCTGTTGTGAAAGAATCAAACAGGAAAATAGTGTTCGTATCGTATAACGTAAGTAAGTTTGTGAGATCATTAGCTGGATTGACAAAAATAGGGACAACTATAGTAAAAGTTAATTATTCTTGTCTTCAGAAAAAGACCTTATCAGGGTTTTACCTCAAAAACATGTAATCAGAACAATAGATATTTAAACAATAACTAACATTTCAAAAAAACGTCCTTGCAAAAATATCAAGAAATGCATGTTAGCCACATCAAGAACAGCAACAGTAAAAAAAAAGTAACTAACTTATACCAAACTTTACCTTTTTCGTTCATAAAACAGAGTAAATAAAAGGTCATATGACGTTATACATATACCTAAACTTATCTAAAAGCTCTAGGTTAATTTCGAACGCACTCCTAAAGTGTAAATAAAATAAAGTGACAGAACTATAATGGTTATGATGTGATTGTTTTTTTCGGACAACTTTGTGATTTATATCTTAAAATTTATTATTTAAATCAGAATGAACGCAAAAATATGTAGACTTTGTCTTAAAACAATAGATGAAAATTATATTAACATCACAGAGGCAGTTGCAAAGAAAATGATTGATAGCCTTCTTATGAAAGTGGTAGGTCTTATATTTATTAAACTGATGTTATGACAATATTTCAATGTTTATATTATAGCTTAAAGCTTTACGGTATGTTCTACTGGAAGACCTAAATTATAAGATTTTATTGTTACATTTTGTTCAAATTAATTGGGGTTTAAAATAAAGGTAAAACTTTTCAGTAATATATGAATAACATCGATGTATCTGGGTCTGAGTTCAACTACATGTATTTCTAAATAATATTTGTAAGATTGATCGTGTTTATGGTATGTTACAGATATTGTAATTAAATAAATTACGTTTCATATTTCTTGTGGTAGTATTATAATGAATTCTGCACTCTAATGTGACCAATACTTACTAGAAGTAAACATTATAATGGTTATGGGTTACGTTAATCGTAATAACAGTAATTATGTTAACTCCGAAAATGAGAAAAGTTACAAAGGTAGTTAATCGTTCAATCTTATTGATTTTAAATTAAAATAAATGTATGGGGAATTAATTTTAATAATAATTAGAGATGGTAGGTAGCAATAAATTCCAGCCGACTTACATAGATATAGTATTATATTGTAAACACCTACTGACATATTCCTAAACAATATGAATAGCAATGTGAATGCATAGAATGATATAGATGGATTCGCCTTGGCTATTATGTTTACGTCCATTGTCCCATACTATACAACTTTTTAAAAGGTTTTGTTCAATTTCTTCAGAGGATAACGTTAACTTGTGGATTACTGATTTCTGGAGTTGTAATTTAACGGCATAGAAGGGGCTGTTAAAAATGTTATCGTGCAACATCAAAGTAAACAGACACATTCCTCAGACAGTCATAGAAAGTGTGTGAGTGATAATGTTACAGATAATCCACTATTTAGAGAATTTTTGCAAAATTGCGTTTGTGGCAGTATAGCAATTTTCAGGTGCCGTCAGAAATATCACTAAGAAAGAAATATTTATCACACAGATGGCACGTATTAAATAAAAAATTTTGTTATATTTATGCGGTGCCAGATCACCTAGCATCAACCTTGAAATTGACATCATTTATCGCCATCTCCCAATCTCTAGTAATAATATTATTTGTAAAAAAGATTTTCTGTTCAGTTTTTGTCGCATAACGCTATCCCACTGTCCGTGTGCGTAAATTTCAAATCACCCTGTATACATATATGAAAAAAAAAAATGTAACAGCTAACAATAAAAAAACAGTTTGACATAAGTTCTATGTAATATGTCAAGTCAGAAAACAGGTATTCACCAAAATCACAGATATAGTGACAATAATAATAATTTTCACACAATTGTGTGAATGTGTTGATTGTGCTCATAGAGGCCTCACATGTGGCACATGGGAATACAAATTGAGTACTGTGTACTGTACTTTCCAGCCTTGTGTTGGTTTTTGTTCCTGATCTATCTCATCTTACAACCAGTTTCTTGGCCATGCTACGCCGATGAGGAGCAATAACTCCGAAACACGTGTCCGTAGCTGCATAGTTGTTTATTATTGTTAATATATTATGATTGATATCTCTGACACAGGTTAGAATTTGGAGGCACGTGCTCTTGTTTCGCCTGGCAGAAGCCATAACTGGATCATAAAAAAATATACAAAAGACAAATGGCCAATTATATCACATTTTGCCAAACTGAAAGTTTAGCTCGCTATCCACAATTATAAAAATATAGGTTGTCAAATTTTGGCGTTCACCATGTTTATGGTGAAACTGGAGTGTTTTCTGGAATAATAAATATTTTTTTACATTAAATGATGTTTTTTGTTTATGTTTTATACACTATGTTCATTAAAAACTGCCCTCTTTTTCTTTAAAACTCTAAAAAATTGAAAAGTTCGCCAAGACGTCGACTTTTGTTCCTAGAGGGAGCTTTTTTGGCACTTGGGCAATGATGATCAATTCACCCCCTAATCTCTGGCACTGCCAACTTTAAAATATTAAATGGAACCACCCCACTTATCATTTTAAAGCGAGTTCTATCATGAATACAACAATTTTTCAGTTTTTGAAATTGATTGAGATTTGGAGGTTATGGGTAAAAAAAAACAAATGACTAGTTTTTAGAAATAAATTTAATAGCAGGTATATTTTCTTTTTAACCTTTACAATTTGTTAACTAAAGTTGTATTATTATTTTATTAAATTTTCAAATTGATTGGTACCAAGGCAGTGATACTGCCTTTGTTCAAATTCTGATCTTACTTTTACAGAAGTTCCAGGGAAATACCTCGACATTCCTAAGTTATTCTATTTTTGAGATCTTCAATATCCCTAAGTGGCATCTTGTAGAGTTGATTTCGATGGCCACAAAAATAAATCAAGGGGGCGAACAGACCATTGTATGGACCCTCTTATGCTTATTAAGAAGTTGTTTCTATACACATAACTTCCCCAAATCTCAATCAATTTGAATTGAAAAGCCATTGTAATCGCAATAGAATTAGCTTTAAAATAATGTATGACTAGTGAGGTAGTTTCATTTAATATTTTAAGGTTGAAAGGGCTGAGAGTTAGGAGGATGAATTAATTATCATTACCTAAGCTCCAAAAAAGTTACTCCTAGAAACAAACGTTGGCGATTCGGCAAATTTTTAATTTTTTTTATAGTTTTAAAGAAAAAAAAAGGTCGGGACAGTTTTCAAATGAACACACGGAGTATAAAATATCTTCTCTTCGAATTAAAAAATAAAAAACTGGGGGAAACCATACCTATGTATCTTAGTGCCACCTGTTACACACTTATTTGACTTACCCAGATAAGAATGAATAGCCTAATCTATCATTTATAAAATAAAAGTAATTATGTTTCAGAATTTAGATTTAAAAAAAGAACCATTGATGTGTAATGATTGTGCGACTGATCTTCAAAAATCCTTAGATTTTAAATTGATGTGTATTGGCAGAGGGAACAGGATATCCATTGTCACTTCTAATGAAAGTAATAGCCTGAATATGAAGGAGGGTTCTTTGATGGAAAGTGAGAATACAGAGTTAACTGATATTTCTGAAAACCAGAAGATGTGTTGTTTATGTATGAACCTCTCAAAAGAAGAATGTTTTACGTATTTAAATGAAACCAAGGAAAACATATTTTTACTGACCGTGATACAAAACCATATTCCAGAATTAGTAAGTTGTTTTATTTTGATTATTTATATTTTTTAATACACATCACAGTATAACTCACTGTAATCAAAGTAACCGTGTAATGATATGCGGAAGTGAGCCACAAATTTAGAGACAGCAGGCATCCACTACATCATTAATATTTAAAATTTTGCAATAAAAATACATGAGCATTTTTGACTGACATCTGTTAGAAAACAATGACAATTTTATTAGGTGTGCCAACTACCAAAAATTGAAAGTAATGGAATAAGGATTTAAAAAAATATACAGTGTCATTGAAGAAAAGTACAAATTATTTGAAAAGCATAAAAAAACTATAGATATTTTTTTCCTGGACAAATATAAAGCTCTGCATTCTGCTACTAATACCAAAATTAATATTGCATATTCTAACTATATTATTAATATACAGGAACAGCTAACCCCTAATCCCAAAGGATTTTGGAATTTTATAAAAAATAAAAAAATACTTCTACTATTCCCGGCTCTATGTTCTATGATAATGATAAATTTGAGGATCCGCTCTCTATTGTTACAGCTTTTGCTAAATATTTTAGTAGTTTTTGTGATAGTCTGGATGACAAGAACTGCAAATTTCATTACAATAATTCCCCATGTGTCATTCTACCACAGTTTACAAAGGCTGATATAAAAATTTGTCGAAAGCTCAAACCAAAGATGTCCAGTGGACCAGATGGAATTCTCAGTTTCTTATTGAAAGATTGCATCCACGTTTTTACCACTCCTTTGTGCAAACTTTTTAATCTGTCATTGAGAACGTTAACTTTTCCTTATTGCTGGAAAATATCAAAAATTTGTCCAATTTTAAAAATTACAACAAATGATATTACTAATTACCGACCAATATCTTTAATCTGTAAGTAATTTAAATATTTATGTACCTAAACTAAATAGCCGCAATAGTTCATTTTTCCATATGCCTCAAATTGATACAAATTTGATGGTAGCATCCCCCTTATACAGATGATGTAAATGTTATAATAAATTTCATGAGTTATGTAATTTCAATTTAAATACGTATATGTTTAAAAATAATGTCAGCCTGTACTGTAAAAGGCAAATGTAATAGTTTCGTTACATAATTACAATTTCTGTAAAGTTCTGTAGATATATGTATACTTGTTAATTTCATGGCCTCATTTGGTGTCAGGGTCTTTGTTAGTTTTCTGTATCTTCATCCTACTCACATGTATATGTGTACACATTTAGTGTATTTATTTAGTATACTTAATCTATGTATCTATAATGTATTGTATCTTTCTATATTTACATTATAATTAGATTTTGAACCTGTTGGGTAATAAATAAATAAATAAACAAATATTTTAGCGCATAAGATACATAATATAAAGAATGTTATAAAGTTTTATTTAATGAATGTAATATCGGACGAGAGCCACAATAGGCCACAGGGACCCACTCACAAGAAACCTAACCTGACCTAATACCGGACGAAAATTTCAAAACCGGTGTTTCGGTATTTGCAAAATGAAATACTGGAATACTGGTACTATTTACCTGAAAATGTTATATCTACCACCAATAAATACAAGAAATCTAAAACAATGCAATTTATTTCTATTCTATAAACATAAGAAACAAATGATTTTTTTATAATAAGTATAATATGTACACCAGCGGATTTAGAAAGAAATTTTGGGGGTGTCCGGAGCTATACACACATAAAAAAATCAATGATGAAAAGCCTTTAATTTTCAGTAATTTTTTCTTATTCATTACAAAACGAAAAAAACAAAAGTAGGTTACCTACATACTTTCCGACATAGTCATATCTTTACGCGCTTGTTTATGTTGATCCTTATAGAATAATATGTAAACGTCAGACTAACAGAAGTAACAGAATGTTTTTTATACAGTGCTACGTACAAAGCGTAATAAAAAAAATTATTTATCGTTATTTAATAATAACAAAAAAAAAAGGTGAAAGGTGAGTAATCTTCGATGGATACCTCTCCGGTACTCGCAGCAAATGTTTATTATAGTGTGCCGTTCGAAAATCAAGTAGGAACCACACACTTGCTAGCTCATCGGGGGGGAGCAGGTAAGACAGCTAGGTGGTAAACACACAAACAACAAAAAACCTGAATGTTTGAACTTAAAGGATATATTACAAAATTATATAGGTATATTATAATATGCAATGACATTTACGGATAGATATGTACATATATTGGTAAATACAACAGAGAAATACTCGCACTGATGGGAGGGTTGTTCCCATATACACTTAAAACTAATAGAATATATATGCATATAAAAATAAAATAAACAAGATATATATGCTACAAATATCCAATAAATGGCATAAATATGTGGAAAAAAAAAGCAAACAAAATGTGTGTACTAGGGCACTTATCTTGTAACTGGTGAGCGGCGGGCGTTGTCAATAGTGTCTAGGGGTTGTAGCAAATTGGGTGAGCGCTACACAGCTAGGAGATGGTCTCTGATGCGATGGCCGGGAATCGGTCCCACAAAACGGTGGTGAACCAAAAGTGCACTATTTAAATATTTCCTCAGGGTGGAAGGAAAAAAAAATAGGACCCAAAACAAAAAAAAAAAAAATTCCGGTTTGACTGTAGCCTCCAAACCTTAAAACCACTGGAAGTTTCTCGACTGGCACCTCGACACGGCTTAACGAGTTAATCCCAAAATGTAATTTCGTGAAAATTAACTAAATCACATAAGATGATAATCTAATCACGAACACGGCAGTGCACTCACTATTGATCCCAATACTCAAAAAAATTGGTAACTCAAAATAAAGAGCGTGTGAACGCAAAGCCTACCCCGTTAATAATCCCCAAAACATGGCTCTCCCGGAAAAAGAAGGAAGAGAAAAAAAAATCATAAAAACCAGCATTTCAGAAAAACCATTCAAATGCAGGAAATGAACGGTGTACCGCATTAATTGTTGACGATCCAAGTCAAGAAGAACATAAATTACAGAAGCCCTACTGTTTAAAACAATACCACAAAGTGAGACACATACTATTTTCTCTTAGACTAGAAGACCTAATAAACAAAATATTATTTAGAGAAGACAAATTTAAATTACAGAAGAAAATTACCCATACCACGTAAGTCATGTTAACATCCTACATAGTTCACGACCTTCAAATGGTATCAAGGTCATGACCTGAGATACACAGGACCGGAGGTCTCAATCGCCACAAGCCTACAAATTTAAACAATTAAATGGTTACTGTTTACTACCATATTACAACAGTTGAACAGCTAGGATGCTTATGCAGTATGTTACTATGTTGGTTGTACCGCTGAATAGAACATATAACAAAATTAGCGCCTAGTAATAAAGCCGTAACCTAAGGCGGTCCTGTAATATTGGACGTACCGTCTTGTGTTCTTACGCTAGAACGTTGCAACCGTAACGACAGCTACTTTTGCCTACGTAGTGCGTAAAGTTTAATTTGAGTTTTGACAGACAACATAATAACCTAAGCTGAGAATTGTAAAGTAAAAGGTTTATGGTATATTACTAACACAAGTAACCATTACTGGATAACAAGCCCTATTAAGGTAAGTCCCCAATTATTTTCTTTATTTCACAATAAGAAAGAAACGATATCGTTTTTGTCTGTTTTCTTTCATAGGTTATATTGTATTAAACACACTTTATTACATTGTAGGTACGGTCATTACTCGAAAAACAATTAAAATTGAAAATGCATATCAATTAATTCAACCCTAAGCCGAAGTACGTGGCAGGCAATGAGGACAGAAATAATTTCTTACACGAGAAGAGGCTGGATTGGACTAATAATATTGGTAAGTTACTATTAATATTATATTAGCGATATAGACAAAATAAAGACATCTATACATTTGCCCTGTGACACTTATTATTTACTAAAACAAACCACTGGATGATGGTCTTCTATAAAATTTGTTTTGTTTTAGATCTCTTGAAGTAACAATCAGAGCGAAATTAGCAATATCGAAGGACGCGCGGAAAATACAAGGAAACCAGTTTCATGACTACCTGATGGATTACTAATTTAAAATAATAAAATATTGAATTTAAATTGTAATTAAAATCCAATAAACAAGCTCATATTTAGGAAAATAACAGTGGTATTTTATTTTATTTTATTTCAGGCCTCATGAAATTTTCAAGTGTAACAACACCCCCTTACCCAAAGAAAATTTACCGTCGGGAAATTTTAAAGATACCCTAAGAAATACATTACACTAAATAACACTATAAACTAACACTATAAACTGGTACATGCTTGATCCATATGCAATTGGCCAATATGTAGACGTACATAAAACCTAACCTAAACGATACCCATACGATACCTAAATATTAAACCTCCTAGAAACAAAAATATTGGCCACAGGAAATCCCATCTATATAAATCCGAAACGAACTAAACCATTAGTACCTATTAGATAGAGAGATATCTACCAGTTTTTACAACAATAAACATCACAGTAATTACATTTTACAACATATTTTACCGAATCAGTAAGCCACTTAGGTAGTATCTGGTTTGAGATCTTTTGCATGCCAGACACCGGCGTTATTACCGTTCAAACCAACTAGTTCATAAGTCCAGGGAGATACGACTTTACGTACGACAAGTGGACCTACATATCGAGGAGCTAGCTTAGCGGTGAAATATCTAGATCCGTCCGACAGAACGTAATTCCTACGCCAAACTCGTTGACCTACGCTATAACGTACGTCTCGTCGTCGCAGATTATAAGTCCTAGCACTTCTTCCTTGTGCTTTGCTAATTCGTGCTCGTACATCTTCAAAAACTTTAGCTAATACTTTGGATTTGTATTCCGGCTGAATGGATGGAGTAGCAATTTGAGGGTCGTCACTGATTGCAGGTGTGACATGATCAGGTCCCGATAGTACAATCTCTCGACCAAAGTTTACAAAAAAATGGGGACATACTCGTTGTCTCACTAGGCCCTGTTCTCATAGCACAAGCAACCTTCTGAAGTAAAGTGTCCCAAGAACGGTGATTATCTTTAACATATGAAGCTAACATAGTTTTCAAGGTTCTATGCTGAGCCTCACACGGATCCGCCTGCGGATGATAGTTAGCAGTTCTAACGTGCTTAACCTGATACGCATCAATCAGTTTCTTAAATTCCTTGCTGATGAACTGCCTACCATTATCAGAAATAATTGATTTCGGAACACCAAACAACAAAAAGACATTCTCTTCCACCAACCGCGAAATAGTTCTCGCCGTTGCCGTGCGCATCGGGAGGAACAAACAAAACTTAGTGAAATAATCCTGTATGCTGAGAATGTACATATACCCATTAGAGCTTTTCGGTAAGGGACCTACAACGTCGATAGATATAAGTTCCCAAGGCCGTGAAACGTCCTTGCGACTACACATGAGCCCTGCCGGAGGCTTTTGCTCGGGTTTATTTGCCAAACAAACCTGACAAGAACGAATATAGTGCGCAATGTCCGACTTCATCTTTGGCCAATAAAACCTACGCCCAACACGATGGAAGGTTTTGTACACCCCAGCATGTCCCGAAGTAGGTGGATCATGGTGGTTTTGTATGACTCCAGTACGATGCGATTTGGGGACGACTATCTTCCAATCGAATAAAGGATCATCGAGACCCGGGTACGCATTTTTGAGTCTTTTAAAAATGACACCATCCTCGACACGCCATTGAGGGTGGTGTAAAGGACTGTCCGTAATCCTCTGAATCATTCGGTCATACCAGGGATCGATGTATCCCTCAAAATTCTGAGAACTCATGGACAGCTCATCTACAACAGGTACGGATCGGGAGAGTGCATCGGGTACGATATGATTCTTACCAGGTCGATGCAACACTTCAAAATCATACTGTTGAAGGCGAACGCTCCAACGAGCCAAACGACCAGAGGGATCTTTCAGATTATGGAGCCACTTGAGTGCAAAATGGTCAGTAATGACACTGAAATGAGTCGCTTCTATGTACGGTCTAAAACGTTCAATAGCCCAGAGCACTGCGAGACATTCCTTTTCGGTAGTGCTGTACTTCCTTTCACTACCACTCAAGGAACGGCTAATGAAAGAAACTACTCTCTCCCCTTCCTCATATGACTGAGATAGTACGGCACCAAGACCGAAGTCGCTGGCGTCAGTCTGTATGATGAATGGCCTGTCAAAATCGGGACAACTCATTATAGGGGCAGATACCAGATGTTCTTTAACCTGATCAAATGCTTGATTGCACTCTTCTGACCATTCGAATTTGGCATGCTTGCGGAGCAAATTGGTAATAGGCGACACCATGGTTGCGAAGTTTGGTATAAACCTACGGTACCAACTTGTCATACCCAATATCCGTCGGACACCAGAAACATTTTTCGGCGGCTGCATATTTAAAATGGCTGATACCTTGTCTGGATCAACATGTAACCCACTACCGTTCACCACGTACCCAAGATACTTCAGCTCTGATCGACAAAATACACATTTGTCCCTTCCAACTGTAAGACCAGCACTTGTTAAGCGCCTAAATACCTCAGTTAAGACCTCAAGATGTTTATCAAAAGAGGGAGTGACGATGATAATATCGTCCAAGTAAACAAAGACGTACGGCTCCAGGCCCAAACCAAGGACTCTGTCGATCAACCTCTGCCACGTCGCGGGGGCATTATGCAACCCAAAAGGCATTCGGCAGAACTGATACAGGCCTCGTCCCGGTACAGTAAACGCGGTCATTGGTTTACTGGACTCGTCGAGCGGCACCTGCCAATAGGCACTTTTAATATCCAGAGACGAAAGGTACTTAGCATCGCGTAGCTTATCAAGAGTATCCGTTACTTGAGGAAGCGGATACGCATCTCTTTGAGTAACCTTATTTACCTTACGGTAATCTACACAAAATCGGTAGGATCCATCCTTCTTCTTAACCATAACTATGGGTGACGCCCATGGGGAAGAGGATGGTTCAACGATTCCGCGTTGCAACATATCATCCAGCTCTGAATTAACATGTCTCTGAAGAGCAGGCGATATTGGATAAAATCTTTGTTTTATCGGTTCGGCTTCGGTTTTAATAGTATGATTAACAAGATTAGTACAACCCAACCCTTCAGGAATCTCAGAAAAGGTACTTTCAATAAAATTCTCCAGCTGCTTAGACTGTTTAGGCGTAAGGTGTGAAGAATCCGTGATAGTAAGGATCTGATGATCCAATGGATCAGTGTCAGAAAAATACCAAAACCCGTGCCGCAAATCTGGGACAATGCCCATCTTGCGCCAAAAGTCTGAACCCAGAATCAACAAGTGCGGTAATGATGGTATTACCAATACATTGATCACCCGAATCTTGTTTTGTACGCAAAATGGAACGTTATAACTACCAACTACCTGACATTGTTCTCCATCGGCTACAGTACATGAATTGACCACGCTTGGCACTAACTCAAAATTCAAAGATTTAAATTGTTCGTATCCCCGACTACCTAAAACCGTCCGCGAGGCTCCAGAGTCTAATAAACCAAGAAATTCTTTATCTAAAACATTTACCCTGAGATATGGTCTCTCATCACCTCTAACGTTGGATAATACGAAATCGAGTTTGAAAGCAATTCCGGCCTCGAGAGTGGTCGAGTTCTCCAGTCCGCCCGGGTTCACCACTCGACCTACTGGTGGCCCGGCGGAGCGTTTCCCGAACACACCGTACAGGTTCGGATCGTCACATTCTGCCGACCACACCTAAAGCAGTGCATTGAAGGGGGTTGGTTACACACCCTCTTTACGTGACCTTGTTGGCGGCAATTCCAACAAATAACCATCCTAGGTACAACCCCGGAGGTAGAAGTCTGCCGTACAATTGGCGGATCATTGGATACGGAGTAAAGGGGTTCCACCTCGTGCACCTTAGGCCTACGGTACATTAGGTTCGCCTTCGTTACTACTCTAGGATTAGTGGGTGGCGGTCGCCAATGCTCTGTACGCCAGAAAACATCTTCAATGCCTTTACATTTTTCCACTAATTCGGAAAGAGAATTAACCGGTCGCAAGGCAAGCTTTTTCTGAATTTCAGGCAACATATTGTCGAGGATTATCTGCAGACGTTCAGGTTCAGCAGGTTTACGTTTAAGTCTATTAAAATAGTTTTCCATAATAGCAATATATAAGGCTGACCTTTCGTTGAAATGTTGGGTTCGTGACTGTATATCAGCAAAAAGATGTTTCTCATAATCCGTCGGCAAATAGGTATCCTTCAATAATAGAACGAACTCTTCCCAGGAAGTTATGGTTGACCTGACTCCCCTAAACCATACTAAAGCCGCATCTGTTAATAAGGTTGTAGCACATCGAAATAGTTGTCCTTTAGAGATACCGCACGCTACCCGCATTTCCTCTACTTCTTCTAAGAAGTCCAGGACATTATTGAACCCAGTAAATCTAGTAATATTCCACTTAGAAACCACAGAAAAACATCTCGATTGCTCATCCACTCCCAATGGACGTACATGATTAGCCTCTGCTTGCAAATGATGCTGCCTAATTGGCATAGTAGTATCGTCAATATTTAACGCCCGAATTCGACGCTCGAACGAATCCTGAAAGTTGTTATTTATATTTGAAGTAGAATTTAAATTATTCCCAGGATTTGCTTGTCGCGAGGGATTTGTCGCTACTCTCTCACCAAGTGAGTAGGCAGTTCCAGTTGATGTTAAGTAAGGATGGTTCTCCGATCGTACTAAACATGGATTAATGTTTGGCCGAGGGTTCAACAGATTCACGTTATAGTTAATATTTTGGGGCTCTTCATTAGACACGACTGGTGCTTGAGCTAAGTCTTGATTTATAGCTGGCTCAAAAGTTACGCTTCGACCCGTATTCCTAACAGAAGCATCATTTATGCCACCAAAGCGTCTATGAGTTGAACTATCTTGACTATGAGTAACAATCGGCGCGTTATTTGCTATAGAATACGTACAGCGTGCGTGATTTGAAGCATTAACGATATCTCGGAAAGAGACACTCACAGTAGTACTAATAGGACTCACTGCATGTCGCGTAACATTATATGCAAAAATGTTCGAGGCTTCCGGATCCGTCGCCCTCATTGGAGACGAATAATGAGTATCAGATATAAGACTATATTGACCCCGATTTTCAGGAGCAGAAGAAAGTGATTGATCATTGGTATTCCGCGAATTCACTTCGACTAAGTTCATCACCGGCACGTGATCTTGATTAAGCGATCTATTGGTATTGGACATTATTTCTGGTAACAACATGTTTGGTTCATCCAAAATAGATCTCTGCATGGAACCGCGGTGATTAAGGTTGTGCATAATTGCACCTAAGGTATCCATTAAACCTGTACACCGGTTTAAAAGAAGACCTTTTACTTCGTTATCAGGGATACGGCTTAATCTACCAGTGACGTGAATCAAACGTGTTTGAATCTTGCTATTTTCATTCACTGCATTACTAAAATCAAAATCATTAATAGCGCTCTCTAAATCATCTAACTTTGTTTCACATATCTGAATTTCTATTTGAGGTTCAAGTCCCGTGACGTCACATTGCATCACGGAGCCTAATCTCTCCGCTCGTAATAGTAGCCGTAAGCGTTGACGTTTTTCATCTACATTACCAGCAATAGATGCACCGCGCACGCGTAACTCATAACTCAACTCCTCGCTTAGTAAGCGATTTACTTCCATTATTGAGAAAAACAATACGATAAAAAAATAAAAAAATTTAAAACGTACAAGGAAATTTTACAAAGTCCTCCCCCCCTTACCAATAAATACAGAACTCTTCTCAAAGCATATAAAAGGAAACAGGCTACAGCATGTATGACACTATTACCCGAAAACGTTACCTGTATACCAACAGCAGAAGGGCGGAACCAAAAAAAAAAAACCGCGAATAAATCGTTTGTAACACCGAACTATATTACCCTGACAAGCACCAATAGGTAGTCAACGATACCCAAAATATCAATAGCCTTAAAAAAAGAGACCGAAATTATAAAAAAAAAGTTAAGTGACACTAGGTTTCGGGCATGCGAGTATTACCAATATTAACAAATAATAATAGACCTAAGTTGCGCACTAATAAAATATACAATACCAAACTAATAAAACAAACAGACAACTTAGTCCAGTTTCGAAGTTGTAAGTGTTCACTCTGTACAGGTATTAGACGAAAATTAACTAAATTTCACAATAGACTTACCAAACGAAGAAACAATAGATAAACTATAAAACTGCTACACTTGTGTTTTTCGGCTCACCCTGTACTATACAACACTATCATCATCAAAGGGTAGCAATAGAAAAATAAAATAAAAACAATTTATAAGGTTACTTACAAGAAAACCCACCCTTGGTTAATTAAACCAATAATAAAATGAGAAAACCGCCTAGTTTAGTAGTGTCACCCTATATTTCGAAAAGTACCATAATATAGATACTCTATATATATATATATATATAATCACCCTGTAGAAATAAATGACCTACAACACCATTGACAAAACCCCAGAATAGTATTTATCTTTAGATATTAATATCAGTTTAAACTATGAAAAATGAATTCATATACCTACCTATATAAAATACTACTGTATTTAAGGTCAACTTGTACAAATAATTACCCCATACATACTAGTTTAAAAAAAATTAAATCCTATTTAGCTCGAAGAAAAGTATCGGAAAACCACGAAAAAAAAATTCGTTATTATTATTATTATTTTTTTTTAAACAAATTATAAATTGATGTAATTACGACTACCATGAAGAATTTTAACTCTTTAAACACTTTTATATACATATATATATATATATTTTTTTGTTTACTCAATTGTCAATGTAAAATACAAAAGTACAACGATATATCAGTAAATTATGGGCAAGTATTTGTGATCACCCTGTGTACGTATTTTGCGAAATATCTAAAAATATCTAAATATTTACCTAAAATTCAAAAAATATAAATTGAAACAAAATATATGTACAATACACGTATACAGGTACTAAAGTTTTTTTGCTCCACCCTATATAATTAATTAACCATGGCGTATTTGCACATCCACAAAAAAATATATTATAAGAAGTATGTGGCTATTTTAAGCCCGAGAGTATACTACAAATAATACCAATCTATATTTATTTTCCAGTATTTCGCAAAAAAATAAGTACACCTATAAAAAAAATATTAAAAATGTTTAATACATTAAATGTGGAAAATAATGTGTGAAAAAACCCAACAAATAAATTATACAAAAAGCAAAATAACGAAGCAGGAGTTCAAATATAGAAATCCCATTCGAATATAAAAAAAAATCTCCGGTGAATTATTATTTTAACTATAAAAGTGTAAAATCATATGGCTAATATCAGTAAAAATTAATTAGTAAAAAAAACGTCTCCATATTCAAATATTATGGCAAATACCATTTCATTAAAAGAACAGTAATATTACTAATTTTATAACACAAAGATCTATTTATAATTTATTTATAAAGTCAGTGCGGAACCAATTGGAATAATAGTGGTTACCATGACCACTATATGTATGTATAGTGTAATAAAATAACACTCATAACAACTATACAATTGTAACATACTCTAGAAAACTAGCATTATAGATTACTGTAATGAACTGAGTTAAACAACAATGTCAATTTTGGGTTATAGTATGTTCATATGAAATAATTTGACTGAAAAAGGCAAAAAAAATATATACACAATTTAGCCAATATAAAAAAAATATATTGAAAGTGTGTCCACCATGAAGCATGTGTCCCTGCAAAGTAAAAGCGTCAAAAAACAAATATACCACCCGCTGTAACCAATAAACGTTGGGCGCCAATTTGCTACGTACAAAGCGTAATAAAAAAAATTATTTATCGTTATTTAATAATAACAAAAAAAAAAGGTGAAAGGTGAGTAATCTTCGATGGATACCTCTCCGGTACTCGCAGCAAATGTTTATTATAGTGTGCCGTTCGAAAATCAAGTAGGAACCACACACTTGCTAGCTCATCGGGGGGGAGCAGGTAAGACAGCTAGGTGGTAAACACACAAACAACAAAAAACCTGAATGTTTGAACTTAAAGGATATATTACAAAATTATATAGGTATATTATAATATGCAATGACATTTACGGATAGATATGTACATATATTGGTAAATACAACAGAGAAATACTCGCACTGATGGGAGGGTTGTTCCCATATACACTTAAAACTAATAGAATATATATGCATATAAAAATAAAATAAACAAGATATATATGCTACAAATATCCAATAAATGGCATAAATATGTGGAAAAAAAAGCAAACAAAATGTGTGTACTAGGGCACTTATCTTGTAACTGGTGAGCGGCGGGCGTTGTCAATAGTGTCTAGGGGTTGTAGCAAATTGGGTGAGCGCTACACAGCTAGGAGATGGTCTCTGATGCGATGGCCGGGAATCGGTCCCACAAAACGGTGGTGAACCAAAAGTGCACTATTTAAATATTTCCTCAGGGTGGAAGGAAAAAAAAATAGGACCCAAAAAAAAAAAAAAAAAAAATTCCGGTTTGACTGTAGCCTCCAAACCTTAAAACCACTGGAAGTTTCTCGACTGGCACCTCGACACGGCTTAACGAGTTAATCCCAAAATGTAATTTCGTGAAAATTAACTAAATCACATAAGATGATAATCTAATCACGAACACGGCAGTGCACTCACTATTGATCCCAATACTCAAAAAAAATTGGTAACTCAAAATAAAGAGCGTGTGAACGCAAAGCCTACCCCGTTAATAATCCCCAAAACATGGCTCTCCCGGAAAAAGAAGGAAGAGAAAAAAAAATCATAAAAACCAGCATTTCAGAAAAACCATTCAAATGCAGGAAATGAACGGTGTACCGCATTAATTGTTGACGATCCAAGTCAAGAAGAACATAAATTACAGAAGCCCTACTGTTTAAAACAATACCACAAAGTGAGACACATACTATTTTCTCTTAGACTAGAAGACCTAATAAACAAAATATTATTTAGAGAAGACAAATTTAAATTACAGAAGAAAATTACCCATACCACGTAAGTCATGTTAACATCCTACATAGTTCACGACCTTCAAATGGTATCAAGGTCATGACCTGAGATACACAGGACCGGAGGTCTCAATCGCCACAAGCCTACAAATTTAAACAATTAAATGGTTACTGTTTACTACCATATTACAACAGTTGAACAGCTAGGATGCTTATGCAGTATGTTACTATGTTGGTTGTACCGCTGAATAGAACATATAACAAAATTAGCGCCTAGTAATAAAGCCGTAACCTAAGGCGGTCCTGTAATATTGGACGTACCGTCTTGTGTTCTTACGCTAGAACGTTGCAACCGTAACGACAGCTACTTTTGCCTACGTAGTGCGTAAAGTTTAATTTGAGTTTTGACAGACAACATAATAACCTAAGCTGAGAATTGTAAAGTAAAAGGTTTATGGTATATTACTAACACAAGTAACCATTACTGGATAACAAGCCCTATTAAGGTAAGTCCCCAATTATTTTCTTTATTTCACAATAAGAAAGAAACGATATCGTTTTTGTCTGTTTTCTTTCATAGGTTATATTGTATTAAACACACTTTATTACATTGTAGGTACGGTCATTACTCGAAAAACAATTAAAATTGAAAATGCATATCAATTAATTCAACCCTAAGCCGAAGTACGTGGCAGGCAATGAGGACAGAAATAATTTCTTACACGAGAAGAGGCTGGATTGGACTAATAATATTGGTAAGTTACTATTAATATTATATTAGCGATATAGACAAAATAAAGACATCTATACATTTGCCCTGTGACACTTATTATTTACTAAAACAAACCACTGGATGATGGTCTTCTATAAAATTTGTTTTGTTTTAGATCTCTTGAAGTAACAATCAGAGCGAAATTAGCAATATCGAAGGACGCGCGGAAAATACAAGGAAACCAGTTTCATGACTACCTGATGGATTACTAATTTAAAATAATAAAATATTGAATTTAAATTGTAATTAAAATCCAATAAACAAGCTCATATTTAGGAAAATAACAGTGGTATTTTATTTTATTTTATTTCAGGCCTCATGAAATTTTCAAGTGTAACAACAGAACATTTTGTTTGTGTTAATTTTGATGAAAAGCAAAAATTTCGTAAATCCGCCAGTGAATATGTATAACAATTAAAAGAAAATCTGTAAAATTATTGTAAATAGGAAACAGTAATTGTTATTTTTTAAAAAACTACCAGTTATGAATTACGTTTTTTGTCACTTCAATTCCAGGTTACGTTTAAAAATATAGAGTAATTTCACATTTGTTTTGTTTCTTCTAAAACCTGTCCATCAACTGCGAGGTGCGACCTGCGGCGCCGGCTGGTCTTGACGTGTCTGCCAGAAGAAACAAAATGCTGCATAGATGCAGCTTTGCATAATAATAAAGAAATATCGAAACACCAGTATTTTCAGTATTAATACCGTTACCAAAATGTTCGCCGATATACCGGTTTTCCGGTATACCAAAAACCGGTTTTGCATTTATTACTTCTATTGTTTAACCTGAAATCTTCATCAGAAGATCCCGTATTAACTGTGAAAGTTAATATCATATTTTGTATGATTTCGTCCAAGCTATATAATTTATTTTCTTTTATAATATGTTCAACACAAGCTGCCCTAACAGAAATTACTTCAACTGATGACATTTCTCTTCCGAAAACAAAATAATACTGATCCTAGACCCAACCAGTTGACCATAGATCGCAGAGAACCAGCTCTAGTGTGACTTGCCTCGCGTTTTAACCGATTAGAAACTTGATTCTTAAAATGGAAAGAAAGACATTTTTATTCATCTTTAGAAGTTTATACAGAATGTATAGAATTTATCAGACTAGTCATTTTCACACACACATTACACATTATAGTTTTTACATCTAGAAATATCTAAAACACAAAACAGCAAAGCACACACACGATTACTGGTCACGTCAGATAGTTTAAATATATTTAAGCCCCTAGATACCTCAGGAATTTCAGATCGATGGAGATAATAAACTAAAATATTTTAAATTGATTCCGTTCTATCTTTAAAATGTCTTCAGTCTGCCGCGAAAGCATATTTCATACGTGCCACTCTGTGTGAGCTCGCCTGCTGTCTATGCAGTTAGTACTTTTTCAACTGGCTTTGTCTCAATTTGGTTGGAACCCTGAGTTGTTTTGAATGTATTTTTTAATTTGTTTATTTTTCTTTCTCAGGAAGCTGTTATCTGTCTAATTCTGTGACATTTTTCTTGGAGTTACTATCTTATCATCCACAAAGAAATCTTCAATAGTAGTTTTTTGTTGCTTTTTTAAAAACGATAACAATTTAAGATATTATGCTGTTTGTTGACAATCAAATATGTGTGGAATTTCTCCAAGTTTTACTTTTATTTTCCATTTGTTGTTTTATAATAATTTTGCATATCTTTCTTAATCAAAAAGAAAAGTGTTTTTTTATATTACATTTCCTAATTGCAGTAAATTGTTATATTGGAATGGTCCTTACAATGTGTTGTTCCTTTATTAGAAATAAATTCCGCCCTTGACGGGACATGACACCGATGAAGTCCATCTTTTTTTTTTTTTTTTTTTAATTTTGTACCAACTTCAAACTGTGAAGAACGGCAAATTATTTCTACATTTGACTATATCAGCACTTTGGCTTTGTTCAGGATCATCTTGACTAGTCGCCATTTAGTTTTCTTATTAAACTATTAAAACTATTAAACTATTAAACTAAGTTTTAATTCAGGTTTATATATTTTGGTTTTTGAAAGAATCTTACATATGTTGAGTATCCAAAGGTAGAATTAGCCTGAAAATAAAAACATATTATTATATAATGATTATGTATACAAAGTGTTTCAGATTTAAAGTGATATAGTGTAATAGGAGATAGAGCACACTTAGCGGAGTTCAAAACACCCCCAAACTTGTCCTTGAATGTTAACCGTTTTTTGAGATAAAGGGCGTTTTATGGTTTTTGACTAAAACTGTAGTTTGCCATATTTCTGGAGCAACTTTAAATATTTGAATAAAATTTTGTACAAAAATTAAACGCTTTTAGAACAAACAAAAGTATAATTTACATCCAGGCTCTATTTTTATAATGTTGCTCTCAGTGCCGATAACCACACTGTATCAGTTTTTGTTAAATGTTAGAATATGTTGATATTTTATATTCTAAAGAGACAATTTTGTATTTTAGTGTAGACAATTTAATATTTTATATAGACAATTTTATGTTTTACATTAATAATTTGATATTTTTCAAATTCATATCTGCTCAGTATATATTATCTCCATTTAATAGAATTTTGTAAATTTAATTTTCAGAATTTAGTACATGAGACATTTATAGTATGTAAATCTTGTCATGATTCTCTGCAAAATATTTTCAATTTTGTATCGAGATGTTTGGATGTAGAGGAAAAAATAAAAATATGTATTCAAATGGGAGAGACAGATGAAAATGGCCAAGTATCATTATGTAATGTACAAAAATTTACTATAAAACCAATAATGAAATCTGAAACTAACTGTAGTGGCATATATATAGAAGATAAGTATTCCGAAAGCGAACAAGAGTTTACTGTGAAATCTGAATTAAAAAATGAGGATTCTTTAGAAGCAAATGATTTAAACTTGAATGTTAAAAGAGAGGTCATCGATATGATGTTGAACAATGACAGTGAAAGGTAATTCTCAGAAAACCTTCTAATATTTCTGGTGTGCACTCCTTCGCATTAATATAGGGTCTTCCATTTAGTCTGTACTGAAAGATTACTAAGCAGGACTAGACCATTAAAAAAAATTGTTGTCAAAAAATGATTTGTTTAGATGTTACAGCTTGTTAAAATGACAATTGATTTTGGTCTTTTGGGCATATTTTCGAAACTATTTGATCAATTTCAAAAACATTTGTGGTATAGCCCTGAGAAATCTCAATACATTCTAATTTTAAGGAATTGTTTCAATATTTTATACAAGGAGGTTTGTAAACCTGAAATTATTAACACAATTATTTTTTTTTATTATTTTTGCTTTAACAACTTTGTGCGATTTAATTCAAATAACACGGTGATCTGTTTTATGGTTTTCCTTTTTTTTTTCTGGGGTTTTTAAGGCTATGTATCAAGTATCAAAACTGGATCACTAGTAAGTTATTCCCAAGACTGAAATTTTATGACCGTAACTCATAATCACAGCATTTGTTGACTTATGTGTATATGAACTTTTTAAGTAATTATTGATAATTTAATATGCATTTAAAGCATGCACTTTAGTAATAAGAATTATAATATAATTTATTGGTTTATGAAAGACAAATATAGGTATAAAAAAAATAAACTACATTGGAAAAAACACTTAAATCACTATCAAATTATATAGAAATTGCATAAAAAAAAATTAAGAAGAATTAGGGAAAAGAATATACATACTGGCCATAGATAGAAGACAGTTTCTAGTTCCCACAAATGATTTTTCTTAAAATCTGACTTTTTTTGAATTTAGTGTTTTTAAAAATATATATAATATAGTTCATATGACATTTTAATATTTTCATTTAAGAATCTGGGAAAGCTCTATCTCTAAAATTCAAATGTTGTTGTTTATTTTGTTTCACTTTTAATAAATTATTTATTTTCTTTACAGCCTGAGCTGTATTTATTTACAATTCTAGTTTTATACTTTGTTCAATCCTCTCGTTTTCCAGTATACATACATTTTTTATTTGTCACAGCTTTCTGATTTGTGAGTATGTTAGACAGTCAGTCCAGCTAACTGATTAAAACGCATTGTTACATATGGTAATACCTATCTTTTATTTGTGTATTATTTTTTTTTTTTAATTATTTTGCTCTTATAAAAACAAACACATAGTTGTATTATCAGTTGTAAGCAGTTTTCAATTTCCTTTTTTTTTTTTTAGCAAATGCAAATGTCACTATTCACGTCAGTCACAGGCATTTCCATGTGGAATTCTGGCAGCCACTTAGACTGATTTATTGACGGCGGCACGAAATTATTTAAATAAGCTTAATTTAATTTCTGCATTAGTGCCCCTCTGTGTTTGATAATTTATATTTTCAATAATTTTCAGTTTACGGTTTTCCCCACATCCCGAAATACTAAGACAAAATAATGAGGCCATGGAATGGAATATTATAGATTTAAAAACCAATACAAATATAGATCTAGATAGGAGGTCCAAACTTAAATCTAAAATACGTAATTATGAAACTGATGAGAAAAGTCGTCGGTTGAAGCATAAAAATATACATAAAAGTCAATCAGAAGTTAAAAAATACATGTGTGCAGTATGTTCATATAAGACAATATATAAAAATCGCTTTAAGAGACATACAATAATTCATAAAAGCTCCTCAGAAGTACCAACATACAAGTGTCAGACATGTTTATTTACAACAAAATATAAAGAAAACGTTATCCGACATATGAAAGTCCACAAAAACCCAACTGAACTAATGCCTTATAAATGCAAACAGTGTAATTATGCAACTAATAAGAGAAGTCATTTAAATACTCATATGATTACTCATAGAAATCCAGAAGAAATAAAAAAATATACGTGTGAAATATGTTCATATGAGACGATACATAGAACTCGCCTTAAGGAACACATGGTAACCCATAAAAGCCCTTCGGAAGTACCAACATACAAGTGTGAAATATGTGCTTTTACAACAAAACATAAAGAAAATGTTAACCGACATATGATAATTCATAAAAATCCATCAGAATTAACCACTTATAGGTGTGAATATTGTACTTATGAATCATATCGCAAAGACACTCTTGAAAGACATATGTTAGAGCATAAAGATCCTTCCAAGGTAATGATTTATAAGTGCAATATATGTCCATATCAAACAAAACATAAACGCCGGCTTAATGAACACAACTTCATCCATAGGAGTTCTGCGGAAATAACAGTTATTAAGTGTGAATATAAGGAGGATCTACCATGCAGACCCAGGCTACCAAATAAAGACCCCTCTAAGGTAATGGTGTATAGTTGCGACATATGTTCTTATGAAACGGGACGCAAACGTCATCTTATTCGGCATAAGTTAGTCCATACAAATCCCTCTGAATTAATAATGTATAGGTGTGAAAAATGCACGTTTCAGGCTAAAAGAAAAGACAATCTAAAAAAAGCATATGCTTGTCCATGAAAATCATACAGATATAACTATGTATAAGTGTGATATTTGTTCATGCGAATCAAAATATAAATCATATCTTAAGAGACACATGGCAACTCATAAGAATCATCAGAGCTGTTAACCGGAGTATGACAAGGCAAAGGGAGTCTAAGAGACATGCTAGCAGCAAGGCATCAGAGCGTGAATAAAATGGGAAAATAGAAGTATCTGATATAGAATTTGAGCACCATGGTAGCTGCCGGGTCTAGTAAGCAGTAGATGCCCTAAAATGCATCAATTCTACCTCTACACAAAACAAAACATATGTTTTCCAAAAAATTACATATTACCTTTGTTTTTCAGAGAAAACTTAATTTGACCAATATTTTTATTTGATCAGATTTTGAATGTAAAGGTTCTTTATTCATTCAATTCATATGAATAAGTACACGCCTTCACAGGATGTGACACCACATTAGCCGTTTTTAATAAAAGAAAAAGACTGGTGCCTGTACGTTGTTACAAAATAATGAACTTCAAGATGTAGCAGAGCATTTTTTTTATACCACATTCTGATTACAAAGATGTGAGAATATATACGTTTTTCCCAATATTTATATGGTGGGAAAGAAGGAGTGATTTCTTTAAACAAATTGCCTTACGAATATTTTGAAAAACCATCAAAAAGTTTCAAATTTAACCATGCTATTCTTCCTGCCACAAAATGAAGTGCAAGTTTACACTCCAAAAGTGTTAATCATCAGATTCAAAGCTAACATAACAGAACTTTGCGTCCTGAAAATTGGTGTGGGCTAGAATATAATAGAATCCATTTATTTGTTCATAGTGTTACAGCATAATATACTCATAGTGTTGATCATGTCAGATCATTATATAATGTACTGTCCTGTTCAATTCTCATTATAATGTATAATACAAATTATGTATTTGAAATGTTTTTTTTTACTATTTAATAAACAGTTATATTTTACAGATTCCTCTTTATGTTTCTATTAGACAATTTGTAAGTATTATGAATTCCATCCGGGGACACTGCGTTTGTAATTTCATCCTAACTACGAGCTCTTCCCTTTTTCTTCAAAATTGGACATTTCTTTTACTTTTGAATTTAGTTGTTCTTCATATTGTTCAATAAGTTTTTGTTTGGAAGATTAGAGAACAGATTTAAATGTTGTTAACGAGTATCCCACTATAAAAAACCTTTTTTTTTTAATTCAATACACCACCCATCAAGTGCACCAGTGGAACGAATGGTTTCCTTTGCAACAATAATAAATAAACCTAAACGCCAATCTCTAAGCGATAAAAATTTCGAAAATTTAGTACTAAAAGCGAATGGAAATTTTTGAGGACCATGGTTATTTACGATTACCGAAAAGTTATTAATTATTTTTCTGATTTTTAAATAACGAAAAAATTTTAATTTTTATTTGTTTTAATTTTCAAATTAGTTTTTGTTTTTATGTACAGGGTTGTTCATTATAAATTACCCACCCCTTTTCATCGTTATTATTGCCTATAGAAAAAAAGTTTTAAATAAAAGTTGTGTGGTTATGACTGAATTTTGTTAAAATGCTATCAAAAGTACAGTAGCGTACAGATTTCAGGGGATACAAAAAAGTAATATATTTTTTTTAAATGGAATACCCTGTACATCATTAAATTTTTGGAATTATCCTTTATTCTTGATTTCAAAAATATACCATATGTTACCCCTACCATATACCGTTTTTGAGTTATTAAACGTCGAATATCTATATATATAACTAATTACTGTAAATATGGAAAAGTTAACATTATTAAAGTGAGCTATGAAAATGACAACTATTATGTTTGATAAGTGAGATTCCTTTAATGAAATAATCAAAATGGTTTACAGTGAGGAAGAAAAAATCCAAATATTGTTATATACACAATAACAAAAATAAACGTGCACTAAAAAGAGCATATAGGGTGTTGTATCCAAATCGTCCAACACCATCAGAAAATACGTTCAAAAATATTTACCCAAAGGTGAATAATACCTTCAGTTTTAGTAGAAAAAAGCATATAGTTCGAGCAACTAGGAAGAACAGCTAGATATACTACTTCATTTCAAAGTAAGCCCATCCATATTTATTTGCAAATAGACTTTTTGAAACATTGTATTATTTTTTAGAAATTTCTGAATGTAGTATAAATAATGCAGTCGATCATTTAGGTAAAAGTTATTCCAAAATCCAAAGTACGTTAAAAATAACTACATACCCATACAAGTTTTAACATAGGCTCATAAAAGGAAAAGGCCTTTTGCCGCCAGATGATTCAAAAGTTGGATGAAGATCCCGATTTTTTAAAAAATATTATGGACTGATGAATCATCCTTTTCTATGGCAGGAGTTTTTAATAAGAAAAATCGAAGGTCATGGGAAAACAAGCACAACAGAAAAAGATTGGTAAAACAAATAAAAAAATCAAGAAGAAAAATTGTTAGGGTTTGGTGTGGAATTTTCAGAAACAATATTGTTGGGACTATATTTTATGATTATACATTAACTGGAGTTACCTATCTGGAAATAATTATCCTAGAAGCAGAAAATATTTTTTTGCAGAATTTTCCAGAAGCCGAACTTGATGATATGATTTTGATGCAGGAAGGGGCACCTCCGCATAGTGTCCTACCCGTTCGAGATCATTTGAATAATGTATTCCCAATACGGATAGGGAATAATGGAATAAATGTCCACCCCTATGGATTATTTTTTTTTTTTGGGATTTCTAAAAGATTGTCAATAATAATAATAGTATTCAAGTCATTAAAGACAGAATTCGACTTGAAATAAACAATCTAAATGTAAGTAGTGAAGCCATTTCCGGTGCAATTATAAATATAAGAAGACGTTATCAATTATGCATTGACAATAATTGTGCACATCGAACATCTTTTATGTGTTATCCTTTATTTATATTTAAATTTCCTAAATAAATCTGTTATCTATTTTGTATAAATATTCCTCACTGTAAACCATTTTGTTTATTTCATTAAAGACATGTCACTTATCAAACATAATAGTTGTCATTTTTATAGCTCACTTTAAAAATGTTAACTTTTCTATATTTACACTAACTAGTTTAACTAAGATATTCGACGTTTAATAACTCAAAAACGGTATATGGTAGGGGTAACATATGGTATATTTTTGAAATCAGGAACAAAGGATCATTCCAAAAATTTAGTAATATACAAGGTATCACATTTAAAAAATATAATTTTTTTGTATCCCGTGAAATATGCACGATACTGTACTATTGATAGCATTTTTACAAAATTCAGTCATAACCACACAACTTTTATTTAAAACTTTTTTTTCTATAGGCAATAATAACGATGATAAGGGATGGGTACTTTATAATGAATAACCCTGTACCTAGGATCTAGAACGTAATTATTTATAGTGTCTGTTGTGTTTTATTATATATGATTAAATACTTTTTCTAACAGTGTTAAACTTTAATAACTCGAATCCTAATATCTCTACGATAAATAAAAGGTTATAGAATAAAGTAAAATAAACAGTAAATGGTTAGCTTTGTTTTGGTTCCGTTTATTACTGTTCTAGAACTGTTCTTGTCATGCACAAATAAGTTCCCTTTATGAGCAATACACCAAAATAGATATATTTTCTAATTTGCGCATGACGGGAACTGTCCTAGAACTGTGAAAATTCTGTACCAAAACAAAGCTGTTGTGTCCCTTAATTTTTTATACTACATTGAGAAGATTGCCTAAATTGGGACTGGATGGGTATGAACGAATAAAAAGGCATCTACCTCAGTTACCGACGTTTAGGTCACCCTTTATTTTGACCTTCCGGGTTTTTGCATTTCTACATAAGTATACACAATAAAATAAAACATGTAACATCTAATAACATAACAGTTTTGTCAGTTATTTTATTTATTTTACTATTCTACAGTTCCAATTACGGAAATATTTTAAGTGCAGTACAATAGAGGATTAGTGTTTCCAGGTTTTGAGTTTTCGGATTCTCAAATACGAAAAATTGTTAAATTTACCAAATGATTAAAAGCTCATTACTATGGAATATTGATTAAGGTCACATATCTTTTCTTATGGAAACTAGTTCGTGATTATTTTTATCACGATTAGTGGCTTATTTTAAAAGGCCTTCTTCATTCTGTACACTGGCAGTTAACATTGGTTAACTATCATTATTAGTGTTTTTTTTTCAATAAAATATACCACTTTTATTTTTACCTTCAAAGTTTTTGCTACACTCTTGTAACTAAAGATTTAAAAGCTTAAATTTAAAGGTTCACTAAAAATTTAAAAAAAGTTTTCATTGAGCAGCCAATCATTTTTTTATTGGCATTTTCGTTAAAATAAAAAAATATATACAGTACATTCGGTAAATAATAGAAATTCTTTTCCCACATTATCTTTCTATGTTGTTTTTGTTGACCTATTTTTTTTATATATAAAAATAACATATTAAATGAAATTCTAGCCGCAATCAGCAGATACTCCATTATTTACATTTTTAAAGAGCTTAGTGCTCCTGAATTTAAAGCACTTTTTCAGAGTGCTTAGTAATCGCAAGCACTACTATTAACTGTTTGGTGCTCGAAAAATAAAGCACTTTTTTGAGGGCTTAGTGCTCGCGAGCATTTTTTAACAGTGCTCGCCCAGCTCTGCGTTGCTCAAAAACAGGTAATTGACATCAAGTGTCGGCTGTTATGATTAAAATTTCTAGGGAAATGTCAGGACATTAAAATTTTGGACTAGTTGAGCGTAAATGACCGGTCATGGTGATCGCCAACACTAAAGACATTACAACAAAGTTTTTATGATTTATTTCCTTTGTATGGACAAAGGACAAAAATTAAAGCTGAGAAGTACGAGCGTCCCCACTAAACACTGTAATGTGAAAAACACATTAAAATGATGTAGACATCTCATTTCTAATAATTTCGCAGATACGTATTTTCCACATCATAGCGATCATTACGCCAGTGATAACCAACATAAAAGATGATTTAAAAGTGATGTGGCAAAAAATATATTAATGCCAACATAATAAATATCTTCTTTAGTTTACATTTGTTGTACATAAACATTTTGGTTAATGTCTACCACTATAAAGTAAAATGGACATCACACCTTAAAAATTATATACCTGTATATGCATGTCAGTTGGGTGTGGGATTGTAATTATATGAACGCAGGCAATTTTACTGTAAAATAACATATAATACTCCCAAAAAACGAACGGGCTCTTTGAAATACTTAAATTTAAAGAATAATTAAATTAATTTATTTTTTTCTTCTCATAATTTTAATTGTAAGCGATGGTAAGGTCATAAGCTGCTTTAGTTCGTAGTGAACAAAGTGATCATGATTTCCTGTCGTACTTTCTATCAAGGGAATACGAGCTCTATGTGCAAGACAATTAGAGAACTGTCAGAAGTACTGGAACAAATCATGATCACTTTGTTAACGAATCATTGGCACGAGCGAAAGCAGCTATAATAAGCAACGATTAGTTGTTTTTCAGCTTATTAGAAATTCAATATGGCCGCAAGATGTTTTTGGTTCTCGTTTCCATTTTCAACAATTATAAGGTGTATGAATTAATCAAAAAGTAAGTATAATTTTACAATTCATAGGTGTAAACATTTTACACATAAATAATGGTAAAATTTTACACCTTACAATTGGTGTGTCCCCATATGTACCCCGTGTCGTGTAAATTTGGTATGAAATTTTACACCATATTTTACTTTATGCTATAACTCGAAATTGCACCTTTTTTTTCTCGACGCCACTGCATTATACAGAAAAAGTGTAAAAGAAGAATGTAAAAGTTGTTTTTTCATAACTTTATAAACAACCAAGATATTGATATTATGTCTAAAAGTCGAAAAATCGAACTTTTGTTTATAACTGGAAAATAAAAGACGATAGCAAATTTTTGTTTTTGCCAGTGAATTTTTCTCAAAAAAAGAGATAAAGAATGTGTCTTTCATTTTTTTTGTATCTTTTACAGTTACCGAGTTACCCTACAAAAACATCGAAATTTGCCCACCCTGTACAGGATTATATTAGAAATGGTGGTATTCTCATCGGATGTCATGATAATGCTGGTCTTTCCAAGTTTAAGCAATTAGCACATCAAAAATTAGACGATAAATATGACATTAAGGACGTTTTAATCCAAGAATTAAGTTTGTTGGCATGACGGATGAATTTAGTCCTGAGATATTGTGAATTTTGTGAAATATCAAAATAAATCCATAGTTGATGATAAGTTTGATTGTAAAGTGCTCCAAATTTCATCTATAAAAAAGAATAAAAACATTATATCAAGCTGTTTTGCAGATATACGTAGATTCTTACAAGAAGATAATATCGACCGGCAATGGAAAGTTGTTTGTGGGGTATAATCTATGTGATGTTTATGATTCTTTTGAAATTAAGTGTATTTTTCATCATTTTTCCAAGAGCTGTAATAATCAAACGCACTACCCTCGGTGTTCTGAAAATCATTTGGTTAAAGACTGTAAAAACACAGTCTAAAAATGTATAAACTGTATTAAATACAGTGAAAAAAAAACAGAGCTAATATTAGTAACGACCATGCGGTATGGGGCTCTAAATAGATGTTTTGTGTACGAACAAAAAATTACGGAATTCAAGTCAAATCTAAAATTTTCTAAATAGCAACTACCGTGTCACTTGCATGCTAGATGCGTAAATATGAATAGACAAGATACAAAACTTCTCGGACTATCCCTAATTTAAATGTTTATTATCAAAATGTACGCGGGCTCAATACCAAGACACATATAACCTTTTTAATGCTGTACAGGGTGGACCAAATTAGATGGGATTTGGGGTTTTCTCTAAAACTATGGCAGATAGACAATAACCAATATTATATATAGAGAACGTTCTAATAACATAGAATTCGGACAATAATTCCTGTCATGATTAGAAATGCAACAAATGCTGTAAGATGTCAAAAATGCATAAATGTCAATGGAAGACAATTCGAATCTTTATTGTAGTTTAATTTTTCCTATTTTTTGGCAAAATTATTTTATATTATAAGAAGTGTTGTTAATAGTTTTCCATGGCGTCCTCACAAATATATTTAATTTTTCGAAAATTAACCACTTTTTCTAGAGATAAATATGACATATGATATATCGTTGGAAAGCTAGTTTAAGTTGTAATCGAATAGTGAAATAATTTCCATTTAAAAAACACAAGTTATCTCTATATCTCGAAAACTGAGGCATGCATAATTTTCTTCTTTTCTTTTTTGAGTAGAATCCGTTGCTGACGCAACGGATTCTACTCGAAAAGTGCCTTACGAATGTGTTACTCAGTTTTCGATTCGACACATGGTAATTGAGATATAGAGGTCATCCAAAAATGCCAATTTTCCAAAAACGATTTGTAGCTCGGTAGTCGAAAAAAGATAGACGATCGCGGTATGCGCCATTGTTTGTTTCTCGAAAATCGAGCTCAGGATACCTATATTGGTTTTTGTCCATCTGCCATAGGTTTAGAGAAAACCCCAAATCCCATCTAATTTGGTCCCCCTACACACACTTGTCATTATGATATCATAGCGCTTAGTGAAATCTGGCTTCAGCCTCATAAATTCTGAATTCATAGGTAGTGATTATACTGTTTTAAGGGATGACAGAAATATTTTGCATACTCAGGCGTAAGAGGCGGTGATGTTTTGTTAGCGGCAAATAAAATCAATAAATTGAATGACATTAATTTAGATTTTATATATGATGTTGTTTCTTCCATAGATATAGTGGGAGCGAAAATGAAATTTAACTTTTTACACCATTTTTATTTTTCTAATTCATATCGCCGCACAGCATCAGCAGCGGGATTCTGGATTTACGATACGATACTAAACCGCCATATTTGCTCGATAGCAGTGATTCTGGATGAAAAACGATAGACGTTTATCGAACAAACTAACCTTAAAATATTCGACACCTCTCTGGCTATCGAAGACTTGTTGACGATATATTTGTCTTTTTCTAGAGCATGCCTACGACCTACCTCTATTTTTGTTACACTAATATTTTACAAGAACATGTACCAGTAAAGTTGTCTACTGTTTTTTTGTATCAAGGACGATCCAGTCGGCAGTTACGCTATAATTAATTCAAGTGAGTGAAAATAATATGTTAATTTTTAAACTGTATATATTTGAAAATAAGCATTATATTTTTAAGTAAACAGTTGTTTTTTCAATAATGTATTATATACTATTTGCTTATTTAATTTATGTATTAATAAATACTTTTGATTCTAATGTTATTCCTTGGGGTCTTCGAGGTCCTTCTATATGTGTTAATAAATTTATTAAATTTTGAGCTAGTCTTTTATTTAGTCTAAACAGTTCTATGAATCTCCTTTCTGGTAAATTGAACGGATTACTATTGTCTCTCAATTGTCTTCTGAATAATAACTGTTGATTCTGCCTGCGTCTTTCTCTTCTATTTCGAAGGCGTTCATTAAATATAGGTAACATTTTTGCAAAACTAAACACTTTCTTTCCTACTTAATAATCAACAAGTGGCAAACCAAACAGGCAAAAGCTAACACAAAAAAAGTTTAATTATTTCACGATTAGATACCGAAAAGACACGAATACACAGTACTACCAACTTAGATCCTACGATCCAACTAAATATCGAGTCGATAATGAACCGGAATCACAAGTATCATTTCGTGTGGATGATATCGGATTGTCTGTCGTATCGTCGGCATAATCGTATCGTAAAACCAGAATCCCACTAGCAGATTTTGATTTAATTTCAACAAAAAACAATATTTAAAAGTGCAACTCGAGCTCGGTAGCACAGTGGGCCAAAGCATTGTGAAAAACGTTGCTGGTTTACTATCTATCGACTCCGCGGGTTCAAATCCCGGTTTCGATTTTGACATTAAGTCGAAGGGTTTGGTTGTGTGTGTCCGTGCGACTTTGATTTGGGGGTTGACTAATTTATGTGGTGCTTTATGTTTTTCTTTTATTGTAAATAATGTATAAGTTATGTCTTTATGCCAAATACTAGCAGTTAGCGAGAAGTTTGACAAAAATATAATTTTTAGCCGGCTAAATTTATGTTTTTCTTAGCCATATATGTAAAACTTCAAATTCCATTCAGTTGCCTACCAAGATAATCCCTATATATAAAACAGATCGCTGTAGATGATCCTTTCACAACTTCTATATGTATTCTATAAGATGTAAATATAAGATTTCCTCTTTAATACTTTATTGGAAATTTGTAGGCAGTATAAAATTGACCTGTTTGGGAATTTCCTTTTAAATCATCTACCGGATGTCTACAGGATTAAGAAGTTGATATTGCTATTTAATGCCCGATTAACACTTCTTCAGTGCATAAAATTAGGAGACAAAAAAAGATATCCTGATTTGATTTCTGCAGGATTTCTATGAGACAAAAATGCAAATCCTTGTGGGTAATAAATAGAACTTCTTCAAGATATCCTAAAGAATTCTGTGCTACTTGGGTATTTTTAGTACAAAATGGACTTTTTGCATTGGGAAAATCCTACTCACATTTATAAATCTTGGATTCACATTGCTACTCACATGTAGAGATGCTGGGAGCTATTGAGTAATTTGATGGTTGATACTTATTCGAATAATTCGATAGTTGAATTACGAATGATTGCATTTAAAAAATTTTGGATTTAAGAATTTAAAAGATTTAGTTATAAATAGACGCATAGACGGAGACGGTATTTTATTCATACTTAGATAAGTGACACATTTTATTATGCGTGATATGATAAACAGTGTAAACAACAAAATAAATAAAACAAAACTGCCAACTAACTGATGATGACTTATGCCTACAAAGCTATGTCGGTTCTGCAGGGGGATTCAGTTTTACGATTCGAATCGAGTCGGCCATCTTCAGTCAATAATTTGAATTCCGTTTGTCGAAATACGATTAGAAACTGGATGAAAGTCCTCGATTGCATCTAAGGAATCGATTTATACTTGTGTTTTTGTCATCTATGCACCCGTTTTTGATCTTTGGTATATTTGAATCATCTCTGTCAATCTCTGTGCCTGTGGATGACCTAAATGTTCTGATTTTCTTTAAAGATGTAAAGTTGTGTTTTTATTTATAATAAAAGATGACCAGAAATGGCTCTCGGTAAATCTAACAGCACAAACGGCCGTAAAAGACAAAAAATTATGGATCAATTTAACGATGCAATTAAACTCTCAAATTATTTCGCGAACAAATGGTATCACGTTTTACTTACAATAAAATGACATGCAGAACGTCTATTATTTTAAATGAGTTTCTAACAAATTGGGTTACATTTTGTTCCCATTACATCAAAAAATGTTTTCATTTATTCAAAAAGCCGACGATTTCCGATGATTTATTCGATCGAGAAATAGAATTACTAAAAGCTAATCGATCGGCTCTATCCTCGATATCGACTCAGTCGACGTAAAACGGAATCCCGCTACTGATTCTAAATACCCATTTTTTATGAGAGGTGCACTCAGCAACATTAATTATCCAATTAACAATATCATTCAGATGATGTTTTCTAGAAAAGTTCTAATTGAATGAATTTATTCGAAATAAATTCATTCGAGAGTTGGATTCATTAATTCAGTAATTAGTTCAAATCATTCGATAGTGCCCATCACTCACTCACATAGAAATAGTTCCTCCTCAGTCTACGATTTATAAACTAAACGGTTACCGCAATCACACTGTAGCCTATCAGATCGCGAATCGTCACAAAGGGCTCACTCAATCGTTAAAATGTAATAATCTCTTATCTTATATCTTAGTGAAACAGGTAAAAGTCCTAACAAAGCAAAAATCAAAGAAAAATCAATATTAAAAACTTAAAATAACACAAATGCAAAAATAAACACTTCGAACGAAAAGCGAAAATGCCCTTTGTGACGTCGTGACGTTTCCCCCGTCATAATTTTATTAAATGCGACAACCATTTGTTTATGAATCGTGCCCTCAGTCGTCATTTCATTTTTAGAGGAAGAAGAGGTGTAGAAGGTTATGTGTAAAATAAGTTTCTATGTTGTGTCGTGGCACGTCTGTGGTTATGTGTAATCATTTATCAATAATCATAACAATTGCAGTTCAGTAATATCTATATTTGTAATAATTGTTATTTAGTTTTAGTGTACATTTAACATGGGCAAAAAAAATTGTAGGCTTTGCCTCAAATCAGTCCATGACAACGATTTTGAAATAATGGACAAAGTTATATTGGACATCTTAAATAAACTTTTATTGCAACTAGTGAGTAACCATATTACTTTTGAGATTTTTTTGTATAGACTGATTGCATCTAACAGATTCCTACTGAATACATATTATGATTGACACTTTTTGAATACATTAATATATGTAGGTAACCCAATATTCTTCTTAAAATAAAATATCAACAATTATAATCTATAAAAACACTACTATATACACCCTAAAATAAAGAAAAAGAGCGTCTGAGAAGTCGGCTAGCATCAGCTACAATTGGAGAGCACATAAGGGTCGTGGTTCAAGGAAAATTGCTAATTGCATAAATTGGTTTGAGGTCAACCTTAAAAATTCTAGAACCGATTTAAATAAATTGTAAATCCTTGATATCCAAGCAACCACTGGACCTTTAGTGCACCAGCGAGACCACCGCGGTATGTGGGGACAAGGGGGAACGCTGGTACTAGGACGGCTAGTCTAGGTTTTTGAAGCGAGACGCTCGGAAGCCACGGCACCAAGCGGGTGTGTTTTGATGTACGTTACCTTGTGCTAATTACGTTTGAGTAAGTTATCTTAGTCTTTTGTATATGGAGACAAGGCTGGCATGTCCAAGCAGTGAGTTGTGTGTATTGAACGTTGCGTTTACGGACACTACTACATTGGAGATTTTGTGTGGCTGAGCAGTTATGGTTAAGAGGTTACGAAGTATGTAGCCTAAAAAAGATATATGAGATGGTAAGGTTATCTTCCTTCCAATTATTGTTCAAATAGGTACCTATTAAGTAATAAACAGCCAGTTTCCGTTTTGAGTGCGAGCTGGAAATTTGAAAACTAAATTTGCATCAACGAGCTGATTTGCCTGTCTAATAAACTAGAGGTGGAGAAAGCCCCCTAGACCTTTTTATTTTGCTATTGAGCTGTGCGAGACAATTTAAGGAAAAGTAACCGTTCTTACCCCCTTTCAACGGCACTAGTGCGTGTAACTTTTTTAGACTTGTATAACTATTAAAACAAAAAAAGAAAGGCGGGTGGCGCCCTAAACAAACTTATTAAGTGAGCTTAAGAATTTCTGTAGTTTTAAGATTGTGTTCACAGTACTGGGCAATCATTGTCTTGAGGGTGCAGTTGGTTCGTTCAACGGGGTTGGCTCGTTCAACGGGGTTGGCTTGTGGAGTGTACGGCGGTGTGAGACGGTGCTGAATACCAAATTCTCTTAGCAGGGAGCGGAACAAACGACTATCGTATGGGGTGCCGTTGTCACTGATGACGGTACGGGGACATCCAAAAAACTTTCTCATAGAGAGCTTGGCTTACGTTGCGGGCGGTGGCACTACGGAGCGGTCGGCACTGGATCCATTTGGTGAAACGATATTGAAACATAACTATATAGTTATTTCCTCTACTGGATCGCGGTAACGGTCCAACTAGATAGGTGCTGACGGTTTCCCAGGGATCATGGTTAGCAGACGGTGTCATTTTCCCGGAAGTTCAGCATTTCATCAATTTCTAGTTCAAGTTTCTAGTTCATTCTATGCACAATACTATTCAAATATATAGATCGCAGGATTTCGTATCCCCTCCGAGCACCGAGCCTCTACATTCATATTCATTGCATTATTCATTTATAGAATTTAAAAATCTTGGGTCAATCCACAACTTGTCCTCAAAGCTAGCTACGGACCGAATTTACAACGAATTAAAGTGAAATAGACTTATGCGTAAATCGTCAGAAAGCAAAAGAGACAGAAAACACTGGCGGGGACAATGTCCCTGACACATTTTACGGAAACGATAACGCACGAAGTTCAGTGGAGCAGTCTTAATGCTGATTAGGTACGCGTTGATCGGTAAATTCTGTCGCGTTGTTTTTAATGTTTTTATTTGTGAACATTTTAGTAAATCTCTACTTGTTGTGAAATTAAGTAAAACAGTGTTTTTGGTGTTTACTATTAAATATGAGTGTTGTACAAAATATATTAAAACTGAAAGATGGACATAAGTTGGGTTATGAAGACCGAGTGAAATTCAAAGCTGGTGGCCGTCCAAAACCTAATATGACGATAAAGTAAACATCTCTCATCAGAAAAAAGAAGTTAATAGGTATTTTCGATGTACGATTTATCCGAGTGGATTTGCGGATGCGAGGTAAAAAATGCATTTTTTTGTTTCCCATGCCTGTTATTTGGTGATGATCCTGATCCTATATGGTCCAAAATAGGTGTAACTGACTTGAAACATTTAAAAATAAAAGTACAGAAACATTCGCTCGCATCAAGTCATATGAATAACTGTTGTAGTCTAGTAACACTTGGTACAGTTGATATTAGAATGTAGTTAGACAGTGCCTATAGAAAAAGTTTAAAAGCTTACAACGAAAACGTTTCTAAAAATAGATATATTTTAAATAAAATAATAGACTGTGTATTATTCTGTAGAGCTTTTGAGCTAGCACTACGCGGACATGACACTGAGTCCTCTGATAACCCGGGAATATTTCGAGGTCAAGTAAATTTTGTAAGTAAGTAAGTAAATTTAATTTTACAAAAAGCATCAAGTCAGGATAAAAGCATAAACATTTTTTTTGCTAATTTACATAGCTTTTCTTCATTCTTTGGAAAATTGCTAAGAAGAACAGCCGTGTTAGATAATGTTGTTAAGGTGAGATTACCTAAAGTGGCTCCAACACGGATGGAATTTTAATACAAAGTGCATAGAGACTGTCTATACCTATCGAACAGAATTATTAGATTGTTTAGAAAAAATCATTGATAATGAATTAGAAACAGCACTCTAAACCAAGCTATTGGTTTAAAAAACTACTTACAGAATGAACATTTTCTTTACTGGTTAAATTTTTTTCATTTAGTTATGCCTCATTGTGATATATTGTTCAATCAATTACAAAAATGTAATATCGATGTCATAACAGTAACTAAGTGTATTGGCGTTTTTAATTGTAAAATTGAAGACATCAGAAATAAAATTTTGAATAACTATTTGGAGGAGACATCCATGCAGTCTGCCCAGAGATGTAAAACGGAAGAATCAAAAAGGAGAATTTCATTAGAAGTTTGTGCTATAATTACATCTGAGATCAAAAACAGGTTTGGCTTCAGTAATCATTATCAGAGTCTCAGTTATTTCATGCAGATCGATTTAAAGATTATAAAAAAAAGCTTTCCTCAAGATATGTTTAAATTAGTTAAAACGGAGTATCCAGTCATAAATCATTTGAAACTTAAAACTGAATTAGAAGTATTATATAGCCGAGAAGATTTTTCCAATAGTGAAGATGCAGTTGCTTTGTTACAGCTTTTTATTAACAGTAATTTGTGCAATACTTTTTCTGAAAGTGTCAAACTGTTAAAAATCTTGTGTACTCTCCCTATGACTACCGTCGAAAGTGAACGTTGTTTTTCCACCTTAAAAAGAATAAAGACATTTTTAAGAAATACCATGGGTCAGTAAAGGCTATCTTCTTTAGCTATGCTTACTATAGAAAGGGTATTAATAAAGAAGTTAAAAGACTTTAATGAAAAAGTAATTAACCACTTTGCATCTCAAAAAGACCGGAGGATCGACTTGGAATTTAAATCACTTTAAAAGGTAGGTTTTACAGTAAACTTTTCTAATTATTGACCTCCCTATCTCTTGACCCACGAACCGCCACTGCAAGTAGGATGTAGCAAAAATATAGACAAAAGATGTTACAGAATTTTACAATGAAAAAAATTGAAATTTGTGTTAGCAACAATATTCACATAAGCAAAAGTTATAATATATACTTTGTTGTTTGGATCTACACGTACGTCACAATTACAAGCTGTATGAAATAAATAAATTGAGTCAACTTTGCTTTTGAGCAGTAGCATGTACTGGAGAACAATATTTTTTATATATTCCAACAGTGACATAGGGCATACCCTAAATTTCACCGGACGCCATTCACTACTTGTCAGTGCCCAAAGGTAATTTGCAAGTTATGTAATTCATACAGCTACTAATATATATTGTCAAAAATATAATTGCAAAAATATTACTATGCCGCTGAATCAAGTGACAAACATGCTAGTTAATGAAGCTGAGACATAGGTTCATAATCATTTCTTTGACATATGACATATGTATCTCTATATTTGCTTATCCTATAAATGCATTGCTGCGGGCGCAGGTTGGAACTAATTTGATACAAATGCAAAGATCCAAAAAAAAGTTTAATTAAGAATTTTATATTAAATTTCAATAGCAAGAATAGCGAGGTACACGTGGTATTATTGAAATATACATGTATACGGTATAATAGATAAAGATACGTATCTTTGTGGTAGAAAATTTGGTGGAATCTCGATGGTATAATAAGTCTAGATCCTTCTACAGCCAGTTGCTGGCCACATTCCCCAAAATAATAATATATTAGCTCTGGTGTCTATCCAACATCCATGCTGTTCCCGTAATAAGTGTGACTCTAAATTGAAACGTCTGTGGGCTTTTAAATTTTCACAGCAACGTTACCATATTCGATAATTCTCAACTAATTATAATTCAGCAAAGATGTAGTAAACCATCAAGTTGGTTAAAGGATGTGAAAAATGTCCTCCATTTAAATCAAACCATAGTGAATGGAATATAGTGTTAATTTAAATTTAATTTAATTTTAATTTTGAATTAAAACAAAATGGAGTATGCCAATAATGTACAGTCTGAGTTAAACCAGAATTAAAACTTTGTGGTACAATCCTTACTATCCCATAAAATATAGTAGAACGCCATTAATTTAAAATATGAGATCAAAACTAAAAATTGTACTTTTTTTATTGTTTTTGTTTTATGCGGCAGAATCTTGACTATCCCACAACATGTAAAGTATTTTTAAAGGCACAACGCAGAGTGGGCCTAGTTTCTTGGTATTTTTTGTTTCTAATAAAATAGCCAGTTCTCTGTCTTTATATTTAAACTGTCATAGACATTATTGACATGCGAATGTGCCAATAGTAAACATTGTATAACAATAGTGAGAGTGGAAATCCTTGTTCTACCAAAATATTTGGTATTGCCCACCCAAGGCAATCCTTGGATCGTATTGTTCTCATTTCCCATATTTGGATTCCTTACGGGAAAATCTACAAACTGCGAGTTTGAACCGAAACCCACCTAAAATGATCACCCTGTAAATAAGCTAATCAGTCGCATCAGCTTAATAAAATTTCTTTTGATGCAATACTTATACCTGTACCACCACAAAAGCATACAAGATAATTGTATTATGGTAGGTGGTTAAAACAAATTATCAGCACTGTCATCCATCAATCCTTCTTAAAACTATTGGCATATTTAATAATAATAATAATAATAATAATAATAATAGTGCAAAGGACCGGCAACCTCCACGCTGGTGCACCCTGGACAGGCAGAGGCAACTCTGCCTGACAAATGCCGGCCGGGGGGTACCAAGGCTAATCACCTAGTACCCCTTACACTTCTGGTTCCATATAATCTCAGAAGAAGGGCCCCTCACGACCGACCCCAATCGGATGGGGGTCAGAGACAAGTGGGAGGGGCCTCACCGGAACGTCTCAATCATAACGACCGCGACGGACAAGGACGCTTTAAGTGGACGAGGGAACTTCGGGATGACTTGCTGACCTGCCGCGAGAGTAGCGAACCTGAGCGGAGGGGATACATGGCGCGATTGCATGCACTTTGGTGCGAAATGCACCCAGAGCATCGCGCCTTCTCTCAACAACATCTGAGAGATCAAGTATCCTTTCTGCTCAGGACAGGTTATGTAAGGGCACCCCGTCAGCCGGAAGAACTGCCAGCCGCAGTCCCACCGCGGCAATTATCAGCTGATGGGGAACATCCTTTAGAGTTCGCCGATATAGACTTAAGGACGAGGGTTAGCCTTAACACCAGGGCTAACCTAAAGCCACAAGACCTGGCTAGAATGGACGAGGTCATCGATGAGGAAATTCCAGAAGATGCCGACATCTGGCAAATCAACAGTGCCGTGTACACCGCCGCGAAGCAACTCGTCCCCCGTGAGAGGTCAACCAATCACGGGGTCGAGAAAGCCAAGCGACGTGTACAGAAAATTGAGGACAAGATACAGTCGGCCAGACAACACGCTTCTCGGATCCAGAGTGTGGTGGAATATAAGACGACTGGTAGAGTTTTTACTCCCAGAATCCGGCGCATAACAGCCGGATTAAGACGTCAACACCATACTCTAAATCTGACAGTGATGCTTACCATCAAGCAGCACTGTCTAGATAGGATCCGAGCACTCATGGCGATAAAGAAAACATTGAAGAGGCGGGTGAGGAGTATGGAACAAAACAATTTGTTCCGTACGAATCCTTCCCGCCTCTTTCAAGAGCCACAGCGTGTTGTAGAAAATCCGCCGACTGTAGAAGATGTCGAAACCTTCTGGAAGGGAATCTACGAAACGACGCGTCCATTCAATAGCGACACTCCAGCAATTGCACACTTCGAGGCTCTGTGTCACAGACATCGTGAAGAGCCAGAAGAAGTGTGCCCGGCAATCAGTACGGAGGAAGTCCAGCAAGCACTTGTTGGTACCAAGAACTTCGCTGCCCCGGGCCCAGACGGCATTAACAACTGGTGGTGGAAGAAATTTCCTTCCACTCACCGCCGTCTGGCGCGAGTTTTCAACTCATGGTTGAACGAGGGGCAGCAGATTCCGGACTGGTTCGTCGAGGGACGTACTGTGCTTATCCCCAAAAAGGGGGATCTTTCCGACCCGAGGAATTATAGGCCGATCACTTGCCTTAACTCCTGCTACAAGATATTTACACGTATCTTGTATGCTAGGACACTGAGGTCTGTTGATCCGGTCTTCCAGCAGATACATGAACAGCGTGGTGCCAAGAAGGGCATGGCAGGTTGCAAGGACAGCCTGCTGATAGACCGCTGTATTACACAGGATTCTGTGCAATACAAGCGGAATCTATCGATGGCCTGGATTGACTACCGCAAGGCATTTGATACAACATCGCACGAGCTATTGTTGCACTTGCTCGAATGTCTTGCGGTACCAGCACCACTAGTGAGATGCATAGAACGGCTGCTCCACTCTGGAAGACTCGCTTCACCATAACATCAGGTGCACAGCGGGTCACGACAGAGCAGGTGGCATTTAGGAGGGGAGTTTTCCAGGGCGACTCCCTGAGTCCTCTCCTCTTCTGCATCTCACTGCTACCGTTGTCTGCTGGACTCCGCCAAACCCGCGGGTATCAATGTGGACCACCCAGCGATCGGAGGCATAAGGTCACCCATCTATTTTATATGGATGATCTTAAACTTTATGCCTCCGGAGAGCGCGAACTACAAAACGCTCTTAGGGTGGTCGAAGAATATACGCGGGCAATTGGTATGGAGTTCGGGTTGGACAAATGTGCAGTCGTCCACCTCAAGAGAGGACGATGCGGGGAATTCCCTGAAGACGCGCAGCTCGCAGACGGAAGCATCCTAAGACATCTGGATGCCGGAGAGACCTATACATACCTGGGTGTGCAACAAAGGCACATCCAGGATGTAACACAAATAAAGGAGTCTCTCCGCGGCAAGTACAGGCACCGCCTCCGAAAGATTTGGTCTTCCGAACTTTCGGGGAAGAATAAGGTGTCTGCAACTAATATGCTTGCCGTTCCGATTCTGCTCTACTCCTTCGGAGTAGTAAAGTGGAGGGTAGATGAGCTGCGCCAATTAGACAGAGATACCCGCAAGATGATGAATATTCACAGAAGTATTCATCCTAGATCGTCCGTTCCTCGTGTGTACCTCCCACGTCAACGGGGGGCCGAGGACTCTTGAGCCTGGAGTGTACGCATGGCAGAGTGGTACTGAGTATGGCATGTAACATCCTCAGGAGCTCAGATCCCCTCTTGCGGTTTGTGAAACATCACGAAACTGTAGGAGTGGGAGCAGGATTGTTTAAGGCAGCAAAAAGAGCCGCAGATGAACTTGGTCTCACATTTGACATCAGGCGAGGTGGCCGGCGAGGTGCTGATGTTGAATCAGTCACCGAACTTCAGCCAAATCGTCTGAAAGCCCGAATCAGAGCTGCCGAACAGGAAAATCTGTTTCGGCAGCACGTCGATAAACCCCAGCATGGTGTCTTCTATAAGAACATAGAAACACTGGGTTTATCGACCAGGCTGACCTTCGCCTTTCTAAGGTCAGCAGGGCTTAAGTTGGAGACCGAAGGATTCATTATGGCCTGCCAAGATGGTGTTATCAACACCTTGGTCTACCGTAGCCGCGTGTGGCGTGTAGAGGTTCCTGATATCAACTGCAGGACCTGCCATCAGGCGCCGGAATCGCTCATGCATTTACTATCTGCATGCCCCATATATGCGATTTCGGCCTACATCCACCGGCATAACGCGGCGTTACGAGTGCTGTACTACCATCTAAGGCACTCGTACGGGGTAGACCAGACACCAGTGCTGCCTTACGTCCCCGGAGATATTGAGTCCGTTGTCGAGAACGAGAAATGCCGGATTTACTGGAACTACTCGTTCCCGACTGTCAGGCTAATTCAAGCCAACAAGCCTGACATAGTTCTCCTCGACCATCAACTCAAGGTGATGTATGTCATCGAGTTCTCGGCGCCAGCGGAGAAAAACATCACCTTGAAGGAGGAGGAGAAACGGACCAAATATCGCGATCTCCGGTACGAGCTCCAAGTGTTGTACCCAGGCTACTCAGTAAAAATGGTCGTCCTTATAATCGGCGTACTCGGAGGGATAAAGCCTACGCTGCTCTCGGAATTGAAGATCATACCGGCCTGCCAAAAACCAGCCGAGTGGCTGGCAGGTCAAATGCAGAAGGCGGTCATTCTGGGTTCTCTCCGTCTGCTTAGGGCACACGATTCTGGTATCTACAGTCACTAACCCTGCGGGATGTGGGGAGTGGCTGTAGTTGATGCGCCGGCGCGACTCCCGTGAGGCGTCGGAGGCCACGGGAGGACTGACCGGCATCGGGAAACCGAAAAAAAAAAAAAAAAAAAAAAAAATAATAATAACGAGGGGCAGCAGATTCCGGACTGGTTTGTCGAGGGACGTACTGTGCTTATCCCCAAAAAAGGGGGATCTTTCCGACCCGAGGAATTATAGGCCGATCACTTGCCTCAACTCCTGCTACAAGATATTTACACGTATCTTGTATGCCAGGACACTGAGGTCTGTTGATCCGGTCTTCCAGCAGATACATGAACAGCGTGGTGCCAAGAAGGGCATGGCAGGTTGCAAGGACAGCCTGCTGATAGACCGCTGTATTACACAGGATTCTGTGCAATACAAGCGGAATCTATCGATGGCCTGGATTGACTACCGCAAGGCATTTGATACAACATCGCACGAGCTATTGTTGCACTTGCGCGAATGTCTTGCGGTACCAGCACCACTAGTGAGATGCATAGAACAGCTGCTGCCACTCTGGAAGAATGGCTTCACCATAACATCAGGTGCACAGCGGGTCACGACAGCAGGTGGCATTTAGGAGGGGAGTTTTCCAGGGCGACTCCCTGAGTCATCTCCACTTCTGCATCTCACTGCTACCGTTGTCTGCTGGGCTCCGCCAAACCCGCGGGTATCAATGTGGACCACCCAGTGACCGGAGGCATAAAGTCACCCATCTATTTTATATGGATGATCTTAAACTTTATGCCTCCGGAGAGCGCGAACTACAAAACGCTCTTAGGGTGGTCGAAGAATATACGCGGGCAATTGGTATGGAGTTCGGGTTGGACAAATGTGCAGTCGTCCACCTCAAGAGAGGACGATGCGGGGAATTTCCTGAAGATGCGCAGCTCGCAGACGGAAGCATCCTAAGACATCTGGATGCCGGAGAGACCTATACATACCTGGGTGTGCAACAAAGGCACATCCAAGATGTAACACAAATAAAGAATTCTCTCCGCGGCAAGTACAGACACCGCCTCCGAAAGATTTGGTCTTCCGAACTTTCGGGGAAGAACAAGGTGTCTGCAACTAATATGCTTGCCGTTCCGATTCTGCTCTACTCCTTCGGAGTAGTAAAGTGGAGGGTAGATGAGCTGCGCCAATTAGACAGAGATACCCGCAAGATGATGAATATTCACAGAAGTATTCATCCTAGATCGTCCGTTCCTCGTGTGTACCTCCCACGTCAACGGGGGGCCGAGGACTCTTGAGCCTGGAGTGTACGCATGGCAGAGTAGTACTGAGTGTGGCATGTAACATACTTAGGAGCTCAGATCCCCTCTTGCGGTTCGTAAAACATCACGAAACTGTAGGAGTGGGAGCAGGATTGTTCAAGGCAGCAAAAAGAGCCGCAGATGAACTCGGTCTCGCATTTGACATCAGGCGAGGAGGCCGGCGAGGTGCTGATGTTGAGTCAGTCACCGAACTTCAGCCAAATCGTCTGAAAGCCCGAATTAGAGCTGCCGAACAGGAAAATCTGTTTCGGCAGCACGTCGATAAACCCCAGCATGGTGTCTTCTATAAGAACATAGAAACACTGGGTTTATCGACCAGGCTGACCTTCGCCTTTCTAAGGTCAGCAGGGCTTAAGTCGGAGACCGAGGGATTCATTATGGCCTGCCAAGATGGTGGTCTACCGTAGCCGCGTGTGGCGTGTAGAGGTTCCTGATATCAACTGCAGGACCTACCATCAGGCGCCGGAATCACTCATGCACTTACTTTCTGCATGTCCCATATATGCGATTTCGGCCTACATCCACCGACATAACGCGGCTTTACGAGTGCTATACTACCATCTACGGCACTCGTACGGGGTAGACCAGACACCAGTGCTGCCTTACGTCCCCGGAGATATTGAGTCCGTTGTCGAGAACGAGAAATGCCGGATTTACTGGAACTACTCGTTCCCGACTGTCAGGCTAATCCAAGCCAACAAGCCTGACATAGTCCTCCTCGACCATCAACTCAAGGTGATGTATGTTATCGAGTTCTCGGCACCTGCTGAGAAAAACATCACCTTGAAGGAGGAGGAGAAACGGACCAAATATCGCGATCTCCGGTACGAGCTCCAAGTGCTGTACCCAGGCTACTCGGTCAAAATGGTCGTCCTTATTATCGGTGTACTCGGAGGGATAAAGCCTACGCTGCTCTCGGAACTGAAGATCATACCGGCCTGCCAAAAACCAACCGAGTGGCTGGCAGGTCAAATGCAGAAGGCGGTCATTCTGGGTTCTCTCCGTCTGCTTAGGGCACACGATTCTGGTATCTACAGTCACTAACCCTGCGGGATGCGGGAAGTGGCTGTAGTTGATGCGCCGGCGCGACTCCCGTGAGGCGTCGGAGGCCACGGGAGGACTGACCGGCATCGGGAAACCGAAAAGAAAAATAAAAAAAAAAATAATAATAATAAGGTTGAGGAGAATGGTCAAAAAAATTCATAAGAGTAAAGAACCAAGAAAGCGGAGACAACAGATGGCAGCCTGGGAATATAGACTGCGAAGGAAAATTGAAAAAACTCCGAAAAGAAGTAAGTAAAACACAGCAAATGGTAAGAGAAAATAGAACAAACAAACTCATTAAAAAGCCTACCCGAGGAAGTGATACAACAAATCCACCAGTCCAACGAAATTGGTGTACATAACATCCTTACGAACTTTTTGGACACTCTTAAGCAGAAACTAGCTGTCGCTGCCAACAGATTAAGAAGGTACCGTGAGAGTGACCAAAGAAAAACACAAAACCTTGATTTCTCAAGAAGTGAACGAAACTTCTATCGCAATGTGGAGAGAAACAACAAACAAACCAGAAATGACTCGCCTACGCTTGAAGATGCTGAAAACTTCTGGGCCGGAGTATGGGCGCAACCAACCCAACATAAAGAGGACGCGGTATGGATTAACACCGAAAAACAGAAACATAGAGGATATCGGATGGACCCAATACACTTTAATGAGCAAGATGTTAGGAGAATCACAAGTAAACTAGCGAACTGGAAGGCACCAGGTAGAGATGGTATTCAGAATTACTGGTACAAAAAACTCAAGAGCATACATGCTTACCTTGCGCAAAGATTCAACGACATCCTCGAAAACCCGGATCTAATGCCTCAATTTCTCACTAAAGGCCACACTTATCTTCTCCCAAAGAGTAATAACACCAGAGACCCTTCCCAATATAGACCGATCACGTGTCTGCCAACGCTCTACAAAATACTGTCTGCAGGAATAACCGAGAAAGTGTACACTTATTTAGACGCCAACAACATCCTAACTGAAGAGCAAAAGGGATGCAGAAGAAAAGCCCTAGGCTGTAAAGAACAGATAGTGATAGATTCGGTAATACTGGAGCAGGCGAGAAGGAAAAACAGAAATCTTTATATGGCATATATAGACTATCAAAAGGCGTTTGACTCTATCCCCCACGACTGGCTGCTACGGGTCTTAGATATATATGGCATTGATGACAGCACCATACGATTTCTGCGAGGCACGATGACGACATGGCGCACGAGGTTGTCCATAAGAGCTGGTGATACTAACATTGAATCCAGAGACATTACAATTAGAAGAGGCATCTTTCAAGGTGACTCATTTAGCGCTTTATGGTTCTGTCTCGCTTTAAACCCCCTGTCGAATGCGCTTAAACAAACGAACTATGGATTCACCATTAAAACAACGAATGAAACCAAGATAGTTAGTCACCTTTTCTATATGGACGACCTAAAACTATATGCTGCCAACAAGAATCACCTGGAAACTGTCCTGAAATTGGTTCACAAGATAAGCTCTGATATAGGAATGACTTTCGGGACTAGCAAATGTCAAACTGTCACCATCGAGAGAGGTAAACTAAAAGACGCTCCCGACGTGAGATTGGATGAGGCGACCGTATTAACGTCCATGAGAGATCACCCATATAAATATCTAGGTATTCTCCAAACAAATAAAATAGAGCACAAGAAAATTAAGGAGATACTCACCCAACAATTTGAAATAAGACTTCGGAATATCCTTAAAACTAAGCTAAACTCATCCAACATAACAAAAGCTATCAATAGCTATGTTATTCCAGTGCTTGGGTACTCATTCGGGATTGTTAATTGGAGCCATACAGATCTGGAAAGTGTGAACACAAAAATTAGAGTTATGCTGACCAAACACAGAATGCATCACCCTAGAGCGTCAAAAGAGCGAGTGTCACTTCCTCGGGAACAAGGTGGTAGAGGTATCGTAGACACAGTAATAACGTGCAACGCCCAAATAGAGGGCCTTAGGAAATACTTCTACAATGCACAATCCAACCTGCACAGAGTTGTTATAAAAGCTGATACCGGATATACTCCTCTAAATCTTAACCAGAGAAACTACATACATTTTCCAAATATGATCACCAAGGAGCAAAAAATCACACAATGGGCCTCCAAAGAGCTGCATGGACGCTACCATTACAACCTAGAGAAAGAACATATAGATAAAGATGCATCTCTAGGATGGTTACTAAGCGGAACACTTTATCCGGAAACTGAAGGATTCATGGTTGCTATACAAGACCAGGTTGTAAGTACCAGAAACTACCAAAAACACATTCTAAAAGAACAAGTTACAACGGATAAATGTAGAAAATGCAATAGCCAATCGGAGACCATCGAGCATATTCTGTCAGGATGCGAAAACTTAGCGGGTACAAAATACTTGGAAAGGCATAACAAAGTGGCTGTGATAATATACCTCGAACTCCTGAAGCTACACAAAATAACACCAGACAATAATGAACCATATTATCGTTATAAGCCGCCGCCAGTGGTGGAAAACAAACAGATTAAAATATATTGGGATAAAGGTATTATAACGGATAGAACAGTCGAACACAATAGACCCGACATAACCATCCTGTACAAGAAAGATAAGAAAGCTCTCCTGATAGATGTTGCAATCCCAAATAACCACAATATAGAGTTGAAGTTCAACGAGAAATTAACAAAGTATACTAACCTCAGGCGCGAAATTCAAGAGGTATGGGAATTGGAGACTGCGAAGGTGGTGCCCATCATCATTTCCTCCATGGGACTAATACCGAAGACGCTAAAGAACGGTATAAGAGATATAGGGATACCCTGGAATACTTGCCGTGCTATGCAGAAGTCGGTCATTTTAGATGCTACAAACATAGTCCGGTCGTTCCTGGAGCAGTAGGATCGAAGTCTTTATCTTGCTAATAATAGCCGATCTAGACTTTAAGACCAGAGAAATCTGAGAAGAAAAAAAAAAAAAAAAAAAAATAAAAATAACAATAATAATAAGGGGTGCAAAGGACCGGCAACCTCCACGTTGGTGCACCCTGGACAGGCAGAGGCAACTCTGCCTGACTAATGCCGGCCGAGAGTACCAGGGCTAACCTCCCTGGTACCCTTACTGCTTGGGTTCCTTATAACCTCAGAAGGGCCCCTCACAATCGACCCCAACCGGATGGGGGTCAGAGACAGGTGGGAGGGGCCTTACCGGATGGTCTCAACGTTGATAACCAAGGCAATGGACATGGACGCTTTAAGTGGACGAGGGAACTTCGGGATGACTTGCTGACCTGCCGCGAGAGTAGCGAACCTGAGCGAAGGGGATACATGGCGCGAATGCATGCACTTTGGTGCGAAATGCATCCAGAGCATCGCGCCTTCTCTCAACAACATCTGAGAGATCAAGTATCCTTTCTGCTCAGGACAGGTTACGTAAGGGCACCCCGTCAGCTGGAAGAACTGCCGGCCGCAGTCCCACCGCGGCAATTACCAGCTGATGGGGAACATCCTTTAGAGTTCACCGATGTAGACTTAAGGACGAGGGTTAGCCTTAACACCAGGGCTAACCTAAAGCCACAAGACCTGGCTAGAATGGACGCGGTCATCGATGAGGAAATTCCAGAAGATGTAGACATCTGGCAAATCAACTGTGCCGTGTACAACGCCGCGAAGCAACTCGTCCCCCGTGAGAGGTCAACCAATCACGGGGTCGAGAAAGCCAAGCGGCGTGTACAAAAAATCGAAAGCAAGATACAGTCGGCCAGACAACACGCTTCTCGGATCCAGAGTGTGGTGGAATATAAGACGACTGGTAGAGTTTTTACTCCCAGGATCCGGCGCATAGCTGCCGGATTAAGACGTCAACACCATACTCTAAATCTGACAGTGATGCTTACCATCAAGCAGCACTGTCTAGATAGGATCCGAGCGCTCATGGCGATAAAGAAAACATTGAAGAGGCGGGTGAGGAGTATGGAACAAAACAATTTGTTCCGTACGAATCCTTCCCGCCTCTTTCAAGAGCCACAGCGTGTTGTCGAGAATCCGCCGACTGTAGAAGATGTCGAAACCGTCTGGAAGGGAATCTACGAAACGACGCGTCCATTCAATAGCGACACTCCATCAATTGCACACTTCGAGGCTCTGTGTCACAGACATCTTGAAGAGCCAGAAGGAGTGTGCCCGGCAATCAGTACGGAGGAAGTCCAACAAGCACTTGTTGGTACCAAGAACTTCGCTGCCCCGGGCCCAGACGGCATTAACAACTGGTGGTGGAAAAAATTTCCTTCCACTCACCGCCGTCTGGCGCGAGTTTTCAACTCATGGTTGAACGAGGGGCAGCAGATTCCGGACTGGTTCGTCGAGGGACGTACTGTGCTTATCCCCAAAAAGGGGGATCTTTCCGACCCGAGGAATTATAGGCCGATCACTTGCCTTAACTCCTGCTACAAGATATTTACACGTATCTTGTATGCTAGGACACTGAGGTCTGTTGATCCGGTCTTCCAGCAGATACACGAACAGCGTGGTGCCAAGAAGGGCATGGCAGGTTGCAAGGACAGCCTGCTGATAGACCGCTGTATTACACAGGATTCTGTGCAATACAAGCGGAATCTATCGATGGCCTGGATTGATTACCGCAAGGCATTTGATACAACATCGCATGAGCTATTGTTGTACTTGCTCGAATGTCTTGCGGTACCAGCACCACTAGTGAGATGCATAGAACAGCTGCTGCCGCTCTGGAAGACCCGCTTCACCATAACATCAGGTGCACAGCGGGTCACGACAGAGCAGGTGGCATTTAGGAGAGGAGTTTTCCAGGGTGACTCCCTGAGTCCTCTCCTCTTCTGCATCTCACTGCTGCCGTTGTCTGTTGGGCTCCGCAAAACCCGCGGATATCAATGTGGGCCACCCGGCGACCGGAGGCATAAGGTCACCCATCTATTTTATATGGATGACCTTAAACTTTATGCCTCCGGAGAGCGCGAACTACAAAACGCTCTTAGGGTGGTCGAAGAATATACGCGGGCAATTGGTATGGAGTTCGGGTTGGACAAATGTGCAATCGTCCACCTCAAGAGAGGACGATGCGGGGAATTTCCTGAAGATGCGCAGCTCGCAGACGGAAGCATCCTAAGACATCTGGATGCCGGAGAGACCTATACATATCTGGGTGTGCAACAAAGGCACATCCAAGATGTATCACAAATAAAAGATTCTCTCCGCGGCAAGTACAGACACCGCCTCCGAAAGATTTGGTCTTCCGAACTTTCGGGGAAGAACAAGGTGTCTGCAACTAATATGCTTGCCGTTCCGATTCTGCTCTACTCCTTCGGAGTAGTAAAGTGGAGGGTAGATGAGCTGCGTCAATTAGATAGAGATACCCGCAAGATGATGAATATTCACAGAAGTATTCATCCTAGATCGCCCGTTCCTCGTGTGTACCTCCCACGTCAACGGGGGGACCGAGGACTCTTGAGCCTGGAGTGTACCCATGGCAGAGTAGTACTGAGTATGGCATGTAACAAACTCAGGAGCTCAGATCCCCTCTTGCGGTTCGTAAAACATCACGAAACTGTAGAAGTGGGAGCAGGATTGTTCAAGGCAGCAAAAAGAGCCGCAAATGAACTCGGTCTCGCATTTGACATCAGGCGAGGAGGCCGGCAAGGTGCTGATGTTGAGTCAGTCACCGAACTTCAGCCAAATCGTCTGAAAGCCCGAATTAGAGCTGCCGAACAGGAAAATCTGTTTCGGCAGCACGTCGATAAACCCCAGCATGGTGTCTTCTATAAGAACATCGAAACGCTGGGTTTATCGACCAGGCTGACCTTCGCCTTTCTAAGGTCAGCAGGGCTTAAGTCGGAGACCGAGGGATTCATTATGGCCTGCCAAGATGGTGTTATCAACACCTTGGTCTACCGTAGCCGCGTGTGGCGTGTAGAGGTTCCTGATATCAACTGCAGGACCTGCCATCAGGCGCCGGAATCGCTCATGCATTTACTTTCTGCATGCCCCATATATGCGATTTCGGCCTACATCCACCGACATAACGCGGCCTTACGAGTGCTATACTACTATCTACGGCACTCGTACGGGGTAGACCAGACACCAGTGCTGCCTTACGTCCCCGGAGATATTGAGTCCGTTGTCGAGAACGAGAAATGCCGGATTTACTGGAACTACTCGTTCCCGACTGTCAGGCTAATCCAAGCCAACAAGCCTGACATAGTCCTCCTCGACCATCAACTCAAGGTGATGTATGTCATCGAGTTCTCGGCTCCTGCGGAGAAAAACATCACCTTGAAGGAGGAGGAGAAACGGACCAAATATCGCGATCTCCGGTACGAGCTCCAAGTGCTGTACCCAGGCTACTCGGTCAAAATGGTCGTCCTTATTATCGGTGTACTCGGAGGGATAAAGCCTACGCTGCTCTCGGAACTGAAGATCATTCCCGCCTGCCAAAAACCAGCCGAGTGGCTGGCAGGTCAAATACAGAAGGCGGTCATTCTGGGTTCTCTCCGTCTGCTTAGGGCACACGATTCTGGTATCTCCAGTCACTAACCCTGCGGGATGTGGGGAGTGGCTGTAGTTGATGCGCCGGCGCGACTCCCGTGAGGCGTCGGATGCCACGGGAGGACTGACCGGCATCGGGAAACCGAAAAAAAAAAAATAATAATAATAATAATAAGGGGTGCAAGGCCGGCAACCTCCGCGTTGGTGCACCTCGGACAGGCAGAGGTAACTCTGCCTGACTAATGTCGGCCGGGGGGTACCAAGGCTAACCAAATGGTACCCCTTCTACTTCGGGTTCCATACAACCTTAGAAGAAGGGCTCCTCACGATCGACCCCAAGCGGATGGGGGTCAGAGACAGGCGGGAGGGGCCTCACCGGACGGTCTCAATAATGACGGACGCAACGAACATGGACGCTTTAAGTGGAGGGGGAACTTCGGGATGGCTTGCTGACCTGCCGCGAGAGTAGCGAACCTGAGCGAAGGGGATACATGGCGCGATTGCATGCACTTTGGTGTGAAATGCATCCAGAGCATCGCGCCTTCTCTCAACAACATCTGAGAGATCAAGTATCCTTTCTGCTCAGGACAGGTTACGTAAGGGCACCCCGTCAGCTGGAAGAACTGCCAGCCGCAGTACCACCGCGGCAATTACCAGCTGATGGGGAACATCCTTTAGAGTTCACCGGTGTAGACTTAAGGACGAGGGTTAGCCTTAACACCAGGGCTAACCTAAAACCACAAGACCTGGCTAGAATGGACGCGGTCATCAATGAGGAAATTCCGGAAGATGTAGACATCTGGCAAATCAACTGTGCCGTGTACAACGCCGCGAAGCAACTCGTCCCCCGTGAGAGGTCAACCAATCACGGAGTCGAGAAAGCCAAGCGGCGTGTACAAAAAATCGAAGGCAAGATACAGTCGGCCAGACAACACGCTTCTCGGATCCAGAGTGTGGTGGAATATAAGACGACTGGTAGAGTTTTTACTCCCAGGATCCGGCGCATAGCTGCCGGATTAAGACGTCAACACCATACTCTAAATCTGACAGTGATGCTTACCATCAAGCAGCACTGTCTAGATAGGATCCGAGCGCTCATGGCGATAAAGAAAACATTGAAGAGGCGGGTGAGGAGTATGGAACAAAACAATTTGTGCCGTACGAACCCTTCCCGCCTCTTTCAAGAGCCACAGCGTGTTGTCGAGAATCCGCCGACTGTATAAGATGTCGAAACCTTCTGGAAGGGAATCTACGAAACGCCGCGTCCATTCAATAGCGACACTCCATCAATTGCACACTTCGAGGCTCTGTGTCACAGACATTTTGAAGAGCCGGAAGAAGTGTGCCCGGCAATCAGTACGGAGGAAGTCCAACAAGCACTTGTTGGTACCAAGAACTTCGCTGCCCCGGGCCCAGACGGCATTAACAACTGGTGGTGGAAGAAATTTCCTTCCACTCACCGCCGTCTGGCGCGAGTTTTCAACTCATGGTTGAATGAGGGGCAGCAGATTCCGGACTGGTTCGTCGAGGGACGTACTGTCCTTATCCCCAAAAAGGGGGACCTTTCCGACCCAAGGAATTATAGGCCGATCACCTGCCTTAACTCCTGCTACAAGATATTTACACGTATCTTGTATGCTAGGACGCTGAGGTCTGTTGATCCGGTCTTCCAGCAGATACACGAACAGCGTGGTGCCAAGAAGGGCATGGCAGGTTGCAAGGACAGCCTGCTGATAGACCGCTGTATTACACAGGATTCTGTGCAATACAAGCGGAATCTATCGATGGCCTGGATTGATTACCGCAAGGCATTTGATACAACATCGCATGAGCTGTTGTTGTACTTGCTCGAATGTCTTGCGGTACCAGCACCACTAGTGAGATGCATAGAACAGCTGCTACCGCTCTGGAAGACCCGCTTCACCATAACATCAGGTGCACAGCGGGTCACGACAGGGCAGGTGGCATTTAGGAAAGGAGTTTTCCAGGGTGACTCCCTGAGTCCTCTTCTCTTCTGCATCTCACTGCTGCCGTTGTCTGTTGGGCTCCGCCAAACCCGCGGATATCAATGCGGGCCACCCAACGACCGGAGGTATAAGGTCACCCATCTATTTTATATGGATGACCTTAAACTTTATGCCTCCGGAGAGCGCGAACTACAAAACGCTCTTAGGGTGGTCGAAGAATATACGCGGGCAATTGGTATGGAGTTCGGGTTGGACAAATGTGCAGTCGTCCACCTCAAGAGAGGACGATGCGGGGAATTCTCTGAAGATGCGCAGCTCGCAGACGGAAGCATCCTAAGGCATCTGGATGCCGGAGAGACCTATACATATCTGGGTGTGCAACAAAGGCACATCCAGGATGTATCACAAATAAAAGATTCTCTCCGCGGCAAGTACAGACACCGCCTCCGAAAGATTTGGTCTTCCGAAGTTTCGGGGAAGAACAAGGTGTCTGCAACTAATATGCTTGCCGTTCCGATTCTGCTCTACTCCTTCGGAGTAGTAAAGTGGAGGGTAGATGAGCTGCGTCAATTAGACAGAGATACCCGCAAGATGATGAATATTCACAGAAGTATTCATCCTAGATCGTCCGTTCCTCGTGTGTACCTCCCACGTCAACGGAGGGGCCGAGGACTCTTGAGCCTGGAGTGTACGCATGCCAGAGTAGTACTGAGTATGGCATGTAACATACTCAGGAGCTCAGATCCCCTCTTGCGGTTCGTAATACATCTCGAAACTGTAGGAGTGGGAGCAGGATTGTTCAAGGCAGCAAAAAGAGCCGCTGATGAACTCGGTCTCGCATTTGACATCAGGCGAGGAGGCCGGCGAGGTGCTGATGTTGAGTCAGCCACCGAACTTCAGCCAAATCATCTGAAAGCCCGAATTAGAGCTGCCGAACAGGAAAATCTGTTTCGGCAGCACGTCGATAAACCCCAGCATGGTGTCTTCTATAAGAACATAGAAACACTGGGTTTATCGACCAGGCTGACCTTCGCCTTTCTAAGGTCAGCAGGGCTTAAGTCGGAGACCGAGGGATTCATTATGGCCTGCCAAGATGGTGTTATCAACACCTTGGTCTACCGTAGCCGCGTGTGGCGTGTAGAGGTTCCTGATATCAACTGCAGGACCTGCCATCAGGCGCCGGAATCGCTCATGCATTTACTTTCTGCATGTCCCATATATGCGATTTCGGCCTACATCCACCGACATAACGCGGCTTTACGAGTGCTATACTACCATCTAAGGCACTCGTACGGGGTAGACCAGACACCAGTGCTGCCTTACGTCCCCGGAGATATTGAGTCCGTTGTCGAGAACGAGAAATGCCGGATTTACTGGAACTACTCGTTCCCCACTGTCAGGCTAATCCAAGCCAACAAGCCTGACATAGTCCTCCTCGATCATCAACTCAAGGTGATGTATATTATCGAGTTCTCGGCACCTGCTGAGAAAAACATCACCTTGAAAGAGGAGGCGAAACGGACCAAATATCGCGATCTCCGGTACGAGCTCCAAGTGCTGTACCCAGGCTACTCGATCAAAATCGTCGTCCTTATTATCGGTGTACTCGGAGGGATAAAGCCTACGCTGCTCTCGGAACTGAAGATCATACCGGCTTGCCAAAAACCAGCCGAGTGGCTGGCAGGTCAAATGCAGAAGGCGGTCATTCTGGGTTCTCTCCGTCTGCTTAGGGCACACGATTCTGGTATCTACAGTCACTAACCCTGCGGGATGCGGGGAGTGGCTGTAGTTGATGCGCTGGCGCGACTCCCGTGAGGCGTCGGAGGCCACGGGAGGACTGACCGGCATCGGGAAACCGAAAAAAAAAATAATAATAATAATCGACTTTTATTTGTATAATTAAATATGGACATTGGTATCCAATGGGGATGTCCTACTGCATTGAAAGTTACATACATTTTTTTATTTATGTTTCTGCACTATGTATGTAATCAATAACTATAACTGGTTATACATAATTTCTGATTAACTTAAAAATTGACACCAGTTAAACAACTAATAAAATAATGTGGGCTATTCCGAGACCACACCTGTGTTCAATGTGCAATGTGCCTCATACAACATGCCAAATAAGATAGACAAAAGCTTCATATTATTTTCTTGTCTTTTCTAATTCAGAATGTTGATCACGTGTACACACCAAGATCCGTTGATTTTAGTATAGATATCTTTAATTTACTCTAAGTTTAACTGATTAGTTTATTATTTTATGAATAGTTTTATTTTAGAGAGCCTCCTCATCTCCCCTTATAGCTTTCCCTAGTCCTACCTTATTAAAATATTTTTTTTATTACTAAAATAATCCATTATCGATTTATTATTATATTATTGTGTCTGGTTGAGCATTTTATTTTAATAAGTGAAATAAACTTAAAATCATTCAAAACTAAAATATATTATATTCTACAGTTAGGGTCGGAGGTCAAACATAAACATTATTAGTTCACACATTTGTACTACGAGTAGATGGAGTACTATACCGGTTGTTCCAAGAAACATGAAGCATTGCTCAGCTGGATATACACAATCCAAAAATAACAAAAAAAGTTCATATAGACATAAGTCCGGAAACACTACGTTCTGAGATACAAGGTGTTAAATGTTATAAAAAAATATCGTTTTTTCCTAAAAATCTAAAAACTGCTTGGAGGTATTATGTTGAAACCTGAAGTATGTACTGCATAGAAAGTAATTTTTGCACTTCAATGAATTTAATTTATTTCCATCAGGAGCATGCGTAAAAAATAATAAGTATGCTTTCAAACATAAAAAGTATGACAGATTATGATCTACTGTCGGTTCATTCGATCTAAAAGCCTCAAGAGGCAGTTTTTAGATTTTTAGGAAAAATCGTATTTTTTTTGTAACTTTTAACACCCTGTATCTCAGTAACGAAGCATTTCCAGACACATGTTTATAGGCACTTTTCCGTTATTTTTTGGATTGTTAATCTCCAGCTGAACGTTACTGCATGTTTTTGAAACACTCTGTATATTACTATCTGGTATAAGTTATGTGTTGCCCATATCAGATATTTAATACTATAAAATTTATTTACGAGAGCATACATTTTTTTCTTCATAACTAATCTTATTATTATTAATTCACTGCACTGCAAATTCCGATTCATTTAATGTTAATTTTAATGATTTGTTAAAAATATCTGAATCCTGTATATTGGGAATTAAGGCTGGGAATTTTCTAGATTTTAGTATTCGAATATTCGTTAGAAAAAATATTCGAATAATCAAACTATTCGGATATTCGGATTATTCGAATTATTCGAATAGGTATTCAAATTATTCGGATATTCGAATTATTCGAGTATCGGATATTCGAATAATTCGAGTTATTTGAATACCTATTCGAATAATTCGAATATTCGAATACTCAAATAATCCGAATTATTCGAATAGGTGTCCGAATAATTCGGATCCTCGAATATTCATTATTAATAGGTATAGCACTGAATACTAGTGAATAGTGAATACTCTATTTGAGTATTTGGTTGGATAGACCACAATAATAGTCGTAACGTAATCCACTAAGCAGGCAATTTGATTTGCTTTCCATACCAACAATAGGGTATGTCTCCTGTACATGTGCTTTAAGGGTCAGAATTATTTAGTTAGTATTTTATTGTAGGATTGAGGCGCTATTGTTCACATTTAACTATTGAAGCTTAAATAAAACGAAAACAGAGCTAGTTTATTATACTTCTGTGTCATAACTATTTTTCCTTTTCGAAAAAAATAAAAGTGCTCTAAAATTAGAATTGTTTTAAAAAAGACGCAGATTGTGAAGGTAAAACAAATACATGAAAAGTCAATAGTTAAATATTTACAGGTTTTCTAAAATTTTAAAATTCAATTTTAACCCCTGCCTTAGTACAGTAAGAATAAGTTCGAGGCGAGAAAGAGATGGAATAGTTTGACTGGGAGTAAAACGTGCCACTAATGTGGTCTATTTATATATTTGGATTTTAGAATAGGTACCTACCTATACCTACTATCTACCAACTTTGGTTGGATGCATACTGCATACCTATTCGTACATAATTTAATAATATATTTTAACATTCAAATTTACCCAAATATAATCGAATATTCGAATACTCGAATATATTCGAGTGTTCGAATATTCGAATATATTCAAGTATTCGAATATTCGAATATATTCGAGTATTCGAATATATTCGAGTATTCGAATAATTTTCCATTAGAATAATTCGTATTCGAATACTCCAATATTCGAATACTCGAATTATTCGTAATCGATTCCCAGCCTTATTGGAAATATAATCAAAATTAGAGGTAACAACTGTGAATATATTTAAAGTAGATGATTCACAGGGAAAAGCAAATAAAGAAAATTTATTGGAATACAAATTTCCTGAAAGAAGTATTTCATCATTTTTTTTGTAAATTGATACGATTTCCAAAATATCTTTGTTCTTAAGAATACAAAAATTATCGGGTGATTTTACAGACAGCATAAAATTACTAAAATGAATAGAATCGTAGTACGACATACTAAGCATTTTTCCTACATACGGATATGACCGATTTTCTCCTATTAAATTTTGACTTAGTATTACCTATACCCGCCCTTGCTACCCCAAGTAGTTTGGCAACAAATTCAGGGAGCTCGACGCCTGGATAAACTAAATTATCCGTTGGAGTTGGTGTTCGTCCCAACTATGGTAACAAAATTTCGTGTTCCTAGTGCAGCTCCTCAAATAAGCAAGAGGCCACTACACTGCCGGCCAGTCAGGTCCTGGGCAGGATCCTTTACTCGGCTAAACAATACTAATATTGATACTTTACTCAAAGCTCCAATCTATTCCATATTTACGTCTAATACTCTATGAATCAGGTAGTTAGAGATCAGCCATAGGCACAAAAACAACTATTTGCAATGATAATATGTACTACATAAAATTTAACAACGGTAACAGTATGCACCTCCCCTGAACCCCCACTTAAACTATTAAAATAACTGGAAAAGAAAAAAAAATTAGCACAACTATACGTACATCAGTATATCTCCAATGAATTACTTTAAATTAGAGCTCATGGCCTTCTAGAAACCACAAACAAAAGAAATATCCCTAACCATTACTTAAACAACTAATACAAGTATACTTACTATACCTTTTGGTGGACGTGATCACGTGACCTGAGGTTATCTAAAAGGGACAGATAGACGGCTATGCCAGTGAAAGTATGACAAAAAAAAATATATATATATATATATATATTTGTATATATGTATATATATATATATATATATATATATATATATATATATATATATATATATATATATATATATATATATATATATATATATATATATATATATATATATATATATATGTATATATATATATATATATATATATATATATATATATATATATATATATATATATATATATATATATATATATATATATATATATATATATATATATATATATATATATATATATATATATATATATATATATGTATATATATATATATATATATATATATATATATATATATATATATATATATATATATATATATATATATATATATATATATATATATATATATATATATATATATATATATATATATATATATATATATATATATATATATATATATATATATATATATATATATATATATATATATATATATATATATATATATATATATATATATATATATATATATATATATATATATATATATATATATATATATATATATATATGTATATATATATATATGTATATATATATATATATATATATATATATATATATATATATATATATATATATATATATATATATATATATATATATGTATATATATATATATATATATATATATATATATATATATATATATATATATATATATATATATATATATATATATATATATATATATATATATGTATATATATATATATATATATATATATATATATATATATATATATGTATATATATATATATATATATATATATATATATATATATATATATATATATATATATATATATATATATATATGTATATATATATATATGTATATATATATATATATATATTAAATTCGTTTTCCGGGTATACTCCCGCGTAGGTGATAGGCCCCGAGAGGGACCGTGGTTGTCTGAACGACGTTTCGGCAGAATCTCATCTGCCATCTTCAGGTTCTAACCGATAACTGCTTACTGCGGCTTCTGATTACTCGAACTGAAATGACGTTTTCTGGATCTGGCAGTTCTTTATATACTCTACCTATGTTACGCTCTGTTGCTCTCGACTCACTCCGGGCGTCATGGTCTGCTGCACCCATCTCCTGATTTCGAGCGCGGCTTCGTGTAATCGGTCCTGTTCGGGCGCGCATGCGTGTATTTGTGCTTATGTCACGGTCTGTTGCACCCATCTCCCTGATTTCGAGGGCGACTCCGTGTACTTGGTCCTATTAGATTAGCTCTGCATCTGCTAGTCTCTGCGAGCATGTGACTAATGTCTTTACTACTGAGTTTAGTTGTGCTGGATGGTGGTGTGACTGTGCATTTAGGTATCTGTCAGTGTGAGTGGCTTTTCTATAAACTGTGTGGCCTAGACTTCCGTCCTGCTTCTTCTTGACCAGTACGTCGAGAAATGGTAGCTGACTGTCAGTCTCTACCTCCATGGTTAACTTAATTTTGTTGTGTATCCTATTCAGATGTTCTAAGAAGTTAGTGAGATTCTCTCTTCCATGAGTCCAAATCACAAATGTGCCGTCGACGTACCTTAGCCATAGGCTTGGTTTTAATGGTGCAGATTGTAGTGCTCGAGTTTCTAAATCCTCCATAAAGAAATTGGCAATAACTGGAGATAGGGGGAGCCCATCGGGGCTCCTTCGGTTTGTCTGTAGCGTTGCTCATTGTATGTAAAATAGGTATTATTTATGCAATGTTGAGTTAGCCTAAGAATATGATCTGCTGGATGATATTTTCGCTTGATAATGTCGAGTGACTCCTCTACGGGTACGTTGGTGAACAAGGATATGACATCGAAGCTCACTAGAAGATGTTCCTCTTGGACGGTCTGATTTCTTAATAACTCAATGAAATGGTCTGCATTTTTCACGTAGGATTTAACTTCCTCGGCAAACGGTTGTAGTTGTCTGGCTAAGTGTCTTGCTAACTGCTGTGTGGGTGACCCTATTGAGCTAACAATTGGTCTTAGAGGAGCTCCTTCTTTGTGAATCTTTGGTAGACCATAAAATTTGGGACATCTTGAAGACTTCTCTCGCGGAATGATCTGGTTCTGTGTCTCTTTGTCGATTGGACTGGCTTTGATTTTGGCTTTTGTCGTCTTCTCCAGGTAAGTAGTAGGATCTGTGGTAATAAGCTGATATGCAGTGTCTCCTAGTAGAAAAGACGAGAGAACATCATCTTTAGCTCAACATGTCAAAACTACAGGACATAGGATTGATTTCGACAAAACAAAAACACTAGCCAATATCGAGCATTACAAGTCAAGAATCATCAGGGAGGCCATAGAAATAGAGAAAAGACCACACAATCTAAATACACGAGATGACACCCAAAGACTACCTACCACATGGAAACCTGCTCTAATATTACATGCTACTATCCATGAGGAAGCAAGAAACACGAAGAGGAACCAGCCAGAGCTAATCTAATAGGACCAAGTACACGGAGTCGCCCTCGAAATCAGGAGATGGGTGCAACAGACCGTGACATAAGCACAGATACACGCATGCGCGCCCGAACAGGACCGATTACACGAAGCCGCGCTCGAAATCAGGAGATGGGTGCAGCAGACCATGACGCCCGGAGTGAGTCGAGAGCAACAGAGCGTAACATAGGTAGAGTATATAAAGAACTGCCAGATCCAGAAAACGTCATTTCAGTTCGAGTAACCAGAAGCCGCAGTAAGCAGTTATCGGTTAGAACCTGAAGATGGCAGATGAGATTCTGCCGAAACGTCGTTCAGACAACCACGGTCCCTCTCGGGGCCCGTGGTTGTCCGTATACCCGGAAAACGAATTTAACATTCACCACCCGCGAAAACCTGAAGAACAACATATATATATATATATATATATATATACATATAGATATATATATATATATATATATATATATATACATATAGATATATATATATATATATATATATATATATACATATAGATATATATATATATATATATATATATACATATAGATATATATATATATATATATATATACATATATATATATATATATATATATATATATATATATATATATATATATATATATATATATATATATATATATATATATATATATATATATATATATATGTGAGATGTATACTGTAACCATCCGTACTCAGATAAGATATTGAAAAAACTCTTCACCGAAGTGCAAGAATAATTACCTGCTGTTACATAAAATTTAATAGCACATTTTCAAGGGGTACTTAATAAAGTAGTTGTGTTAAATTTGAATCTTAATGCCACGAGTTTTCTCTGCCAATAAAATACCACGAGAGCAAAATCCAACACCATGGATAGCAGACATGAATACACTAATAGCAAAAATAAATCCACGGGTAAGATTCAAATTAGCACAACGTAAGCAAATATTAGTGATGATAATCTACCGAATCAACACTAGGTATATATGTAATAGAACGTGGTAATGTTAAATTTTGAGGTATGTAATTAATGCAAGCTTATCTGGAGTGTAAGACTGTTACATGACTCCGAAGTCGCTTTCGAGACTCCCTGTCGTTTCTAGTGGCCAGACGGGTTCCCCGATGTCCACATATATGAGCTTTCCTCAGACCAACGACACACAATTCCCTCGTAGATTGAAGTACCATACAATCCCAATACAGTTAACCAAACTCTAATCCAAGTCATACTGCTCGTTCTCGACGATATCCACGTGATCTCCCAAATATATATATATAGCTGCGACTAATACTTAGGCATCTACCAAAAGGATATTCGACACGACGAAGGACGAAGACCAGACTAACGGATAACAGAAAAAAAAATAACTCTAACGAGTAGGAAGAGCCCTAAAAAGAACAAAATATATTACAACACCCTCTTTACACAGATTGTTACTCTATAGCATACCTGAGATAATATGTGGGCTCGTAGTGACTTTTCCGGACATAGGTCTACACGCGGCCTGGCGATGAAAAAAGGATCCGAGTTCAACTCGATAAGTTTCCTGGCGTCTACACTATACCATTCCACTCCAGATACAATTTTCTAATACTCCCCCAATGGGTAACGACAACTATCAATTGAAACAATTTAGAAATTTGTAATTCTCACGACACCGCCCTACGTGCTTCCTTGACCACCATTTCCAAAAAAGGAACCAAAAAAAAAAACCGCATTCATCAGCCGACATACGTTACACAGAGTCAAGCAAGTTTTCACTACTACCACTCTCCGATAATACAAAACCGGTTACTATATTAACTAAGAGGTTTACAAAACAAAACATTCCTAAGTGAAACAAGTGCACAGAAACAGTAACTAATAATATTCTACCTAATATTCACGGAATAACAATTAATTAAAAAGCCAACATACTATTTTCCATTATGTTCCCATACGGCGACGTCAGAATTACGCGGCGAACCTCACTGCATCGGGGCATTGAGTCGATCGTGAAAATATTCATAAAATCGAGAAATGGCATACGTGACAAAATGTAGACTGTCAACTGTCATATGGTAAATTGACAACCCTCTGTACCGATAAAAATATCATATTATTTATATAAAAATATACTACAAGGATTCCACAAATTACAAGGTACGTAGCAATATCTCCATTTAAATATCGTATTTAAGATGTGGAACAATTATTAATGAGTACCCGCTGATATCAATAATAGGTTATACCTTTATTTATCGCTTTAAGGTATTTCAAGAAAATCATCCACAGACAACTGTATTTAAGCCAAAACGAAGTGAAAAGAAATCTAAACAAGAGACTAGAACATATGGTATCCATAGCTAATAAATTCTAGTAAATAAAAAAAACCAATAAGTGAACTGCGATTAACCCGGAGATAAGATACAGGGACCTGCAGTCTAGGCCATTCACGAAGCAACTCCTAGGTAAATTCTCAAGCCTATTAACCAACAATTAACTTTAGAACATAGGAATAATAGTAACACAAGAAGACAAAGTAAGTATAATAGATTTTAATCACATGTTTTGTTTCAGGACCACATAGACGGAGTGAGCTGGGGCCACATAATCACAGTGAAATAGTTGATATATCCTTTATACTTAGTTGGTAAATAAATGGGTTATAGAACAATGACTCCTATTTCTTGGCTAATATAAATACAGGAATGATACAAGTGATAATAAATGCACCATTTTCAGGCAACTCACCTAGTGTAAAAATAAACCGTAACATTAGTTCCTCAGATATTTTTTTATAGGCCTGCTCCAAAGGCTTTGCTGAAGTTTTAACTGTTTTCTTTAATTTATACGTAAAATTTTCGAATTTAAAAGCACTTATACCATCTAATGTTCCAAAATTGTTTATGTCACCATACAAATGAATTAGATTATGTACATTATAAGAAAGTACACCAATAATGAGTTCGCATATTCATATAATTCTTCCATTTCTGACAAGAAAATTCTTATTGCTACACTTAAGGACATAAAATGATCATATTTGCTTTTACTTAAAATATTCTTAAGGATAACCGGCCCAGTATATAATACAAATTGCCTTAATTCTGTGGCTTTCCAACAATCAATGTCATCTAATGGTCTAGGTTTACGAGCAAATTCTGAACAAATTGTAAATCTGAAATTCTTTAACAAAAAATTAATTAGCTCCACATGCTCCCTACTTAACCGTATACTCACAATTCCTCTTACCCATAAACAAACTTTTTTTTAATACACCTAAACAAACTAAGTGCATGTAATCAAGGGAAAATTGTGAAACCATACCTATTGGCAAATTCTTTAATATTGAGTCTCCTTTGTCGTGTTCTTCGTGAATACACTCTTTAAAAGATTGATCAGTTCGTAGAGCACTATGAATTTCCGGAAAAATTACTCTACGTTCATAATACTCACCATCTTGAATGCATCTACTACAGCCATTATACCCATTGTGGTTCTTTATATATTTTACAAAAATGCTCTAGCAGGTGCATCACAAGCAAAAACATTTATTTTAACAGTTAAAAATTTATTATTAAAAGCAATTCCACTTAAAGACATTTGTTTCATATCTTCAACAAATAAGTATAAAAATTCATTTGCAGATTTCGGCTTTGCATCGTCATGGTAAAGACCAACTGCAAATGGTTCTGTATAGAATCTCTTGTCAACTATTGCAGCCAATATAGCCCAAAACTGGCCACCACTACTCTTAGTAATGGGAAGACCATCAACATTGAAATTTAGCAAGATAGTGTCAGGAGGGTTTTCATTAAAATAATACCTTTTTTAAGGACTTTAAGAGTCCAGATTCTAAACCAAAATGCACGTATTTCCCAGTTTCGATGTTAATAACTGGGACAGTTTTGATGTTTTTAAAATAGTTTGACTGTCTTTGTGCACTTGTACACCATGCTTATTTAAAAGCGCATTGCCCAATTGTTGAGATACATTGTACTTAATAAACCAAGTTTGTATCATCATTTAATGTCGGTGAAGCCGAGTTATTTGTTTCTAAAATATTGTCATATTGAATGGGGTCGAAGGTGTAGCCCTGATTGACCATATCTTTACATGAACTGTCTGACTTTTCTAATAAAATATCATGATCCTCGACAATAACAGCAGGAGCCTGTGGAGGTGACGCTATATTTTCATTTATACTATTATACTGAAACTCATTATTAGCAACAATATTTGAAAACTCCTTTTCATTAGGAGAGAACTAATTTATGGCTTGAGAATCGAAATTTTGCATATCTGATATAATAGTATTAAACCGTCGTCATTTCTGCCGTTGGCATAAAAACTCGATGTTTTTGTAACCTCCAGACATTATAATATGTAAAATAAAAAGTTCTATATGATATTATGATATAAAGTGTAGTTACCTTTTTAGTTTTACACAAAATATAAAAATTATCAATGCAATATATCTATAATATGCTTCAACACACTGAAAACACTTTGAAAACCAGCGACGCGTAAAAATGGCGACTAGCTAGTAAAAGTAAAGGTTGCGTAAACGGAAAACGCATTTCGTATATGTTATACGGGCCTTGCTGCTCATGCGCCGTTATAACCCTCTGAGGAGAAATGGACCAATAGCCAAGCTACAAATGAAAAAAGAGTTTAAATAAAACCGCGAGATATTTAAAAACTGAATTAAATAGATATTCAAATTAGGTATGAGAAAATAAAATAAAATAGCCCAAAATAATAACACGTTTCAGCAGGATGAACTGTTATTTAAAGAAAGGACATGTACCTTCTCTATGACCAATTAATTAAACTGCTAACAGGTAAAATTACATAATAATACTGACATACTCCAAATGTGATTTTTTTATATTTTCTTAACAAAATGGATTGGAATGGATTTTTATAGATAAAATATCTCTATTCATTTTAAGAAAAATATAAACGTAAAATGTATGGGGATATTATAGTAATTCTAAAGAATTTTTCCCAATAATTTTTTGCTGAATTTTCAATGCTTATAAACAGCAATTGTAACACACGTTTTGTCCTCTAGAATACAGTGGACAGTGAACAGTCTTTAGTCCTCACATAGGGACACATAATAAAATTATATTTTAACTTTCCTTACTCAATTTAATTTATTTATTTAGCAAGTACTGAATTATTTTTTTTATTTAGGTTTGCTCTCGGGTTTGCATTTTTCTATTAAAATTTTGTCAAGAAATATTTTTATTTTTATAGCCCATTAAAACATTTGAAACATTCCTATTTTCGAATATTTACGTCATAATTAATTATAATTTCATGACAACGGGTTCAATAATTAATATATAGTTAAATATGAAAAATAATACCTTCTATATTTAGTAGTAGTAGTAGTAACTACTTGTTTTACTAGGCAACTAGTAAAACAAGTTGCCAACTAATTCACCGCTTAGGCCTGTCCGCCTGTACCGTTGGCAGAAGCCACTAGGATAGGTCTTTTCCGAGACTTTTCCACCTGGGCTTGCCTCACCGCCTGCTAGCGTGCTCCTGGGTTAATCCAACACCTCCTAAAATATATGGCCACAGTGCTCGTTATATGCGTCATTACATCTAGGCTGAATATTCGTTTACTTTAAAGGATAACGCGAATTGGAATCTACATGTATAGGGTGGTATTTTCGATTTAAATATTTAATAATGCAGTTTTGAGTGCATAATATTCAAAAGAAAATATTGGATTTTAACTTTTTGTTATTTTATTATATCCCCAGATATTTTATAAATATGTATGTGTAGGTATACTTATTATGTAGGATATTATTTATAGCGATATTTCTAGGTAGTATTTTTAGTTTGACGTTTTAATATAATATGTACTTCTTAGTAGGTACTTTTAACACTAAATTTCTGATTAGGTAGGTACTGTAAACCTATATATAGATGTAGGTAGTGGATGTTTTTATACAACATGGATTAAGAGCTTCCTGTTCAAACAGAGTGCTAGACATGAACTGAGCTCTTACTTGCACCCCATTCGTTTTTTTTTTAGTAAAAAAAAAATTTCAAATAAAAACCTATTTAAATCAAATATATCTGAGACAATTTTACAGAATGGTTACCCCCTCGGTTAAATTTTATGACAACAAAGATTAGGGTGTATTGAAAATAGTTGTTAAGTGAACCTATTTAGTAAGAGTATCTAATTTTCTTTTCCTATTTTTACCCCTTCGGTTGTTCTTTTTACCACAATAGTTTTTAAGTAGAGTATTTGAAATACTTCTAAGGATATTTTTTACTATATATTCTTCTTCATGATTACTACATCCATGAAAATAAGTTATCTGTCTGTGTTCAGTAAGATATTTTAAAAACAAATTAAGTAAAAAAAGTTCGTTTATTAAAAGCTCCTAAAAATATATCTTCAAATTCGTTTACCAACTTTTTAAACATTATGTATCCCAAAGAAACTATTTCTACTACATGTTCACGAGGGTACAATAGTGCTCCTCGACTCAATTTGTTAGTTTTCACAAATCACAATTAATAAAACTCGCGCGAAAAGTAAACTACCTCGAACACAGAAATAAAAGGCCGAAAACAGTTAGTTTTACCCTATTAAAAATGACGCTTTTGGCTAATTTAAGAAACACTACACTACACTATATACTAAGTATTATTACACGTTTGAAATTTAACAATTAATCACTTTTTTATTTCAAAAAAAGCATTAATAAGTATTAATAACCTCAAAACATTGAACTGGCAAATCGATTAATTTCAACTGCCAAACACTTGTTGAACTACGCTGTTGTCAAGTCAACTTTGCGAGAAATGAATGTGCCACATTTTTAGTAAATCTGGTTAGATTGTGAAACGGGGGTTTACTTTTCTTCGCGCTTTAAAATGGCAATCTGGCAACAATATGCACTTGTGAGATCGTCGCTGTACCTCGTTTCCCCTGACATCTGGCCTCCCGCAACTACCCAAAGTCCGTCCAACCTAGATTCTCTGACGTCACGCGATTTTTATTATTAAGCGCTTTGTCCTTTATATAGGAGTTGTTGGTTAATCTCTGTTGACAGTCTGTACCGACTGTTAGTCGATAGGTATCTGTCATCCATTCAAATTGCACTCGATCAGCTAGTGTTGCTTTAATTAACTTCATTGATGTATAGGAAATTAAACGGATGACTATAAGCCTCATCCCCTTAATAATAAAAGTCTTTTTGTTTTTGACCCTAAGAACACCGGTACCTACATATTTATCGGATCACTGTAAAATGAGCTCGTAAACCAAATCATATTTTACCGCACAAGGTATGACGTCATGACTTTTCAGGTCTATTTATGATTTTTCGAAAATTCTTGCGCTGTCTCAATCACAGTGCGTTTTAGTTTAAAATGATTTTATCGATGGCAAAAAAACACAGAAAAGACATATTATATCTTTGTGACAGAGATAATCAATAAATATAAATAAACACCACACCATGTAGGTATAATATAATCATAAAACTAATTATGCGATTAATTAATAATTAAAGATATATGTAAAACATCAAATTCCATTCAGTTGCCTACCAAGCTAATCCCTATAATATCTAAAACAGATTCGCTGTAGATGATCCTTTCACAACTTCTATACATATATATATATATATATATATATATATATATATATATATATATATATATATATATATATATATATATATATATATTTGTTCGTTTTCCGGGTATACCCGTAGGGATAGGCCCCGAGAGGGACCGTGGTTGTCGAACACGGTCCCTCTCGGGGCCTATCACCTACGCGGGAGTATACCCGGAAAACGAATTTAACATTCACCACCCGCGAAAACCTGAAAAACAACATATATATATATATATATATATATATATATAATGTATATATTTAAAAAAAACTGGTAGACGTAGTGGACGACTAGTTAAAAAACAAACAGCTTATTTTTTATTAATGAGGATGCGGTCCAAATTTTGTTGGGTTAATAAAGAATACTCTTTTCTACTTTGCCAAGCTTTCGAAAATATTTTATTTTCTTTCTCAAGACTACAAAAGAAGATAAAAAGGGTTCATAGTAATAAAAAATATAGGTTATCATTTAAAAAAAAGTCGATGACGTCATAACTTAAAAAATAAATGACATAAGAAACTGAAAATAGACTGAAAATATTTGCTGAAGTTAAAATCGCTATACCCCTTCGAGATTTTTTTCCAAAAAATTAATATCAACAGAATTACTGAATTTATGCGTTACTTAATTTCCACATTGTATACATAAGAGATATCTCACTTAAAATTCTTTTGTTTAATCCTGTTATTGAAATATATTGTTTCTTACTTAGATGCACAACTTGAAAACCTTATCTTTTATCCACTTGTTATTTATATGGTGACGAGTGAACGAAGGCAGTGGATGCAAATATTTTCGCCCACTACTGTCTCATTGCCGAAATAGAAATAAACTACAATAGAATTCATAACATTTATTAAACATTTTCAGAACATTGACAACCAGTACAGATCCGTTATCTTCGATGTCAGTTGTCTTGAGATTCACTAGGTCATAGCACCGACAAGCGTCCATAACATTACAGTAACCACCTTCATAAGCAAGAAAACCTCACCGGGAGCTTCATTTATAAACTTCTTTCCACATCTTTCTGATGAAACGTCTTCACCTTCTTAAGTTGGTACTCTTTAGACTTACTTTTCAAAACCGCAAACAAGGTCTTAAACCTACAAATTAATTACGCGGTTACATCCAGCAATTTTAAAAATATGTCACTATGAATTTTGCGAATATCTACTTTCTTAAAAACAAATAACATTAACCTCAACATCGAGTATATAGACTACAATGTAGGGGGCGCGTACTTCTTTATCAATCCATTAAAATAATCTACCATAACTACATTCGTCACATGTACGTTTTGTAACTGCATCCACTGATGAAATTTTTCAATCTCGTTAAAATATCTTCCTCTCGATTTCGCAGGCAACAGATGAAACGTAGCGGCATTAGCTTATTTTAAAATGTCTTTCGGTACAATAACATCGTCATCTTGTTCCACATTTTTACAATTTATAACAAAATTTCACGATGCGACAGATGCATAATTTTCTTGACAATTGCGAATGTTAATATTTACACGAATCATAGCAACGCAACCTGCTATCTATGTTGATATACACATTCCATACATAATCATAAACCTAGTAGTAGGTATTACAAATTTTAATATTTTAACATTTCATTGTCAGGTTTAAACAAAACGCTGTACAGCACTCGTGAAGAAACAAATTCGCCTACTTGTGTTTCACGTATTTTCTTCATTTGTACTGTAATATACTAATAGAATCGGATTGTTCTCAGCTCATAAAGTCATATAAAGATCACAAGAAGAAAATCGACACATAAGTAGCAGGAATAAATATTCATAACTAGATACTGGGCAATTTCCGTTAGTTCTAGACCGGCTTCCCAACCGGTGTGTCTCATAGTTCCCATTGGAAAGAAGGACAGTAGCTGTGCATGCGCAACGAGTCCTCGACCATGTCTGTTCACTAAATCAGTTTACTTACAAACGTCGGAGTGTGTGGACTACAATATCACGGAGGACACGAAAAATTAATACGTGTGGATTTGTGTTGGCAAGGACATGGATTTTAAGTAATATAAAATCATTAAGGTTTGCGTTTACGACGACGCGATTATACTATTTCGCATACACCTGTGCGTGCATCTAGTATAACTTCAGTGTCTGCTGCAATAATAAAAATATTATGTTTACATGTAATCGTCCCAAGTAGCACAGATTTCTTTAGGATATCTTGAAGAAGCTCTATTTATTACCCACAAGGATTTGCAATGTTTTGTCTCATAGAAATCCTACAGAAATCAAATCAGGATATCTTTTTGTCTCTTAATTTTATGCACTTAAGAAGTATTATTTGGGCATTAAATAGGAATATCAACTTCTTATATCCTGTAGACATTCGGTAGATGATTTAAAAGGGAATTCCCAAACAGGTCAATTTTATACTGCCTACAAATTTCCAATAAAGTATTCAAGAGGAAATCCTATATTTACATCTTATAGAATATATATATATATATATATATATATATATATATATATATATATATATATATATATATATATATATATATATATATATATATATTTTTTATTAATGAGGATGCGGTCCAAATTTTGTTGGGTTAATAAAGAATACTCTTTTCTACTTTGCCAAGCTTTCGAAAATATTTTATTTTCTTTCTCAAGACTACAAAAGAAGATAAAAAGGGTTCATAGTTACATGTAAAAAAATTATAAAAAAACATTTTTTTACCTTATGCCAGTAAGTTGAGGTTATAAGTTAAAACTAACATCACGTTACACATTAAAATTTCACTATGCAATGTTGACATCTACTTTATGTTATTTAATACATTTTAATTGCTGCATAATGACCAAGTTAATCGAATAATCAGTATGGGGATTCAACCCCATAGTGGATGTGCTTCACTACTCTAGTACATGTCAACTGATAATTGGTTCAAATGCAAATTACTCTACACCACAAGTATTTCATACCAACTCACCAAACAATCCAACCAAAATATAACTAAAAACCGCGGGCATTTTCAAAATCCTACAATTTATGAGAAATTTGAATTTAATCAAATTTTTCCTTCAGACAGGTGTGCTTGAACTCGGTGGCGTCCAGTCACGTGGCTAGAAAACCTCCTATATTGTCACTAAGTTATCTAGTTCCTGAGAATACTCCCCCGAATAGAAACAACCCTCTATCTGATTTAGTTTGTGAATTTGCCATGTAAACTTGGCCAGTTTTTTCTCTTAGGATCGGTGCTACGGTCTTCGAATCGAACGTATTGTAAAGGACCACCCCCATTGATTGTCACAGGATTAATTCCCAGCAATACGTTGAAACCAAGACTGAAGCAACGAACCGAAATGGAAAAAAATGTCCGTAACTTTATTTATTTAACTGAAAGGTGAAGCCTTCGTTGTTGGAAATAAATCAAAAGGTGTATTCAACCCCCTATATTTGTCACTGGGTCTTTTTTTGCCCCTTGTTTACTCCCCTCAACGTGTCTTTCACCTTTTGTTTTCTTTCAAACACAGAAACACAATATATTACACTTCCTCTTCCCTCTGTGTCTAGTTAAAAGAATGTAAAATAGAATTTTCTTCCTCATTTTGTTGTTCGTTAGGTTAGTTTTCTCTGAGCTCGGTATCACGGCTCCTGACCAAACGTCCTGTTGGAATTACACCCCCCAATGATTGTCACAAGGTTAATTTCCAACATCACGTCGAGTGGTAAGGACAGCAACACCGGATTCAGCGAAACCTATCCATATTTTTTATTCAGTTTTTAATTGATAAATTGAGTTAAGACCAAGAAGAGAAATATACTATACTTTTTTCTGTGGAAACAGTTCCGAAAAAGTATCACAATTGCCTATAAGAGGCAAGGTTGGATTACAGTAGGAATTCCACCCTGAGTAGTGAATTGTCACTGATCCTCCACTAAGAGTAACACTCCACTGCACCACCCTAAGTTAACAAAAATTAAAAAATGTTTTAAATTTATTAGTAAATTGTCAAAATTAAATGATTAACCATTTTTTTGTTCTCCCTCCCCCTATTCGTTTCATCATTGTGGAACCCAAGTCTCCAGACAGGAGTACAGTCAAGGATGATCCCCCTATTTTATGTCACTGAGTTCATCCCAGACAACAAACCTACCAGGAGCAAACGTCCCACATTGATGGAACCTGATTTGAACCTATGGATTGTTTTTACCCTCTTTGTTTTGTCATCTTGGGACCCAAGTCCTCAAGTGGAAATACAATCAAGGATGACGTCGAAATTTATCCCTGACAACAGACCCACTAGGGACAAATCAATGGGGGTGGTCCTTTACAATACGTTCGATTCGAAGACCGTAGCACCGATCCTAAGAGAAAAAAACTGGCCAAGTTTACATGGCAAATTCACAAACTAAATCAGATAGAGGGTTGTTTCTATTCGGGGGAGTATTCTCAGGAACTAGATAACTTAGTGACAATATAGGAGGTTTTCTAGCCACGTGACTGGACGCCACCGAGTTCAAGCACACCTGTCTGAAGGAAAAATTTGATTAAATTCAAATTTCTCATAAATTGTAGGATTTTGAAAATGCCCGCGGTTTTTAGTTATATTTTGGTTGGATTGTTTGGTGAGTTGGTATGAAATACTTGTGGTGTAGAGTAATTTGCATTTGAACCAATTATCAGTTGACATGTACTAGAGTAGTGAAGCACATCCACTATGGGGTTGAATCCCCATACTGATTATTCGATTAACTTGGTCATTATGCAGCAATTAAAATGTATTAAATAACATAAAGTAGATGTCAACATTGCATAGTGAAATTTTAATGTGTAACGTGATGTTAGTTTTAACTTATAACCTCAACTTACTGGCATAAGGTAAAAAAATGTTTTTTTATAATTTTTTTACATGTAACTATGAACCCTTTTTATCTTCTTTTGTAGTCTTGAGAAAGAAAATAAAATATTTTCGAAAGCTTGGCAAAGTAGAAAAGAGTATTCTTTATTAACCCAACAAAATTTGGACCGCATCCTCATTAATAAAAAATATATGTATATATATATATATATATATATATATATATATATATATATATATATATATATATATATATATATATATTCTATAAGATGTAAATATAGGATTTCCTCTTGAATACTTTATTGGAAATTTGTAGGCAGTATAAAATTGACCTGTTTGGGAATTCCCTTTTAAATCATCTACCGAATGTCTACAGGATATAAGAAGTTGATATTCCTATTTAATGCCCAAATAATACTTCTTAAGTGCATAAAATTAAGAGACAAAAAGATATCCTGATTTGATTTCTGTAGGATTTCTATGAGACAAAACATTGCAAATCCTTGTGGGTAATAAATAGAGCTTCTTCAAGATATCCTAAAGAAATCTGTGCTACTTGGGACGATTACATGTAAACATAATATTTTTATTATTGCAGCAGACACTGAAGTTATACTAGATGCACGCACAGGTGTATGCGAAATAGTATAATCGCGTCGTCGTAAACGCAAACCTTAATGATTTTATATTACTTAAAATCCATGTCCTTGCCAACACAAATCCACACGTATTAATTTTTCGTGTCCTCCGTGATATTGTAGTCCACACACTCCGACGTTTGTAAGTAAACTGATTTAGTGAACAGACATGGTCGAGGACTCGTTGCGCATGCACAGCTACTGTCCTTCTTTCCAATGGGAACTATGAGACACACCGGTTGGGAAGCCGGTCTAGAACTAACGGAAATTGCCCAGTATCTAGTTATGAATATTTATTCCTGCTACTTATGTGTCGATTTTCTTCTTGTGATCTTTATATGACTTTATGAGCTGAGAACAATCCGATTCTATTAGTATATTACAGTACAAATGAAGAAAATACGTGAAACACAAGTAGGCGAATTTGTTTCTTCACGAGTGCTGTACAGCGTTTTGTTTAAACCTGACAATGAAATGTTAAAATATTAAAATTTGTAATACCTACTACTAGGTTTATGATTATGTATGGAATGTGTATATCAACATAGATAGCAGGTTGCGTTGCTATGATTCGTGTAAATATTAACATTCGCAATTGTCAAGAAAATTATGCATCTGTCGCATCGTGAAATTTTGTTATAAATTGTAAAAATGTGGAACAAGATGACGATGTTATTGTACCGAAAGACATTTTAAAATAAGCTAATGCCGCTACGTTTCATCTGTTGCCTGCGAAATCGAGAGGAAGATATTTTAACGAGATTGAAAAATTTCATCAGTGGATGCAGTTACAAAACGTACATGTGACGAATGTAGTTATGGTAGATTATTTTAATGGATTGATAAAGAAGTACGCGCCCCCTACATTGTAGTCTATATACTCGATGTTGAGGTTAATGTTATTTGTTTTTAAGAAAGTAGATATTCGCAAAATTCATAGTGACATATTTTTAAAATTGCTGGATGTAACCGCGTAATTAATTTGTAGGTTTAAGACCTTGTTTGCGGTTTTGAAAAGTAAGTCTAAAGAGTACCAACTTAAGAAGGTGAAGACGTTTCATCAGAAAGATGTGGAAAAAAGTTTATAAATGAAGCTCCCGGTGAGGTTTTCTTGCTTATGAAGGTGGTTACTGTAATGTTATGGACGCTTGTCGGTGCTATGACCTAGTGAATCTCAAGACAACTGACATCGAAGATAACGGATCTGTACTGGTTGTCAATGTTCTGAAAATGTTTAATAAATGTTATGAATTCTATTGTAGTTTATTTCTATTTCGGCAATGAGACAGTAGTGGGCGAAAATATTTGCATCCACTGCCTTCGTTCACTCGTCACCATATAAATAACAAGTGGATAAAAGATAAGGTTTTCAAGTTGTGCATCTAAGTAAGAAACAATATATTTCAATAACAGGATTAAACAAAAGAATTTTAAGTGAGATATCTCTTATGTATACAATGTGGAAATTAAGTAACGCATAAATTCAGTAATTCTGTTGATATTAATTTTTTGGAAAAAATCTCGAAGGGGTATAGCGATTTTAACTTCAGCAAATATTTTCAGTCTATTTTCAGTTTCTTATGTCATTTATTTTTTTAAGTTATGACGTCATCGACTTTTTTTTAAATGATAACCTATATTTTTTATTACTGATTTTGTTAGTAGTTTTTATTCCGGTTCTGACCGTATTAAATTTTCAATATGTTATTATTTGAAAAAATCGAGAAAAACAGTCTTAAAGTTCAAATAATAAAAATTCATTAAATTGGGTAAATTCATCTAGTTGCCGGTGTATCACATTAGTTACGGCTGTCAGAATTACACAATTTGTAAATGTCACAATAGAATAAGTGTTATTATTTTGCTTTTTCTAAATTAGAAAAACTATTTTATTAATAAGAATGGTACAGTTGAGCGATAAACAGAGAATTGAAGTGTTAATAATGATTGGTTATGGCGATAGAGCTAGAACACATCAAGCAGTGTGTCATCTTTTTAGAGAAAAATACCCGGATCAGCCCATAAATCAATCAATAATTAGTAGGATTGAAAAAAAAATTTCGGGAACATGGGCGTTGTAAAGAATCTTCCAAAAACTGGACGTCCGGCGACATTAAACGAAGATGCACAACTTGATGTGCTACTAGAAATTGAAAACAATCCACATTCAACTAGTAGAAGCATTGCTTTGAACCACACTACAGTTCTAAAACTATTGAAAGTTCAAAAATTCCACCCATATAAGGTGCACTTGGTTCATGAGTTGACAGAAGACGACTTTGATCGTAGGCAAGAGTTTTATTTTCGCATGAGGCAACATTTTGTTTAAATGGCCATGTCAATAGACAGAATTGTAGATATTGGGCTAGGGACAATCCCCATTGAATGCAGGAAAGTCATACCCAATATTCTCAGAAAGTCAATGTTTGGGCAGGAATTATTGGTAACAGAATTATAGGTCCATTCTTTTTTTGAAAACAATTTGACTGGAGATAGATACCTGCAATTTTTACAGTTGGAATTGATGCATGCATTAGCTGCATTATTCCCCAATGCAAATAACACTGACCTACCAAATAATACAATTTGGTTACAACAATATGGTGCTCCGCCTCATTACGCAATTATTGTGCGACGATACTTGGACCAAGTTCTCCCAGCAAGATGGATAGGGAGAAGAGGTCAGATAGAATGGCCGCCTAGGTCTTTTGATCTAACGCCATTAGACTTCTTTGTATGGGGGTACTTAAAAAGTAAAGTGTACAACAATCGACCCAATAATTTAGACGATCTCAGGCAAAGAATTCATCATGAGATTAGGTTAATATCGCCTAAAACTATTCAGAATGTGAAAAATGAATTTCATAATGGTCTTGGTTATTGTCAAATGATACAGGGTCGTCAATTTGAACATTTAGTGTAAATGTAATTTAACAACTGTTATTTCTGTGCTTATTTTTGTGTTTGATGATATTGTTAGAGTTTTTTCTGGTTAATCAATTTAGTTTCTTTTTATACCAATGTTTGCCTCACGAAGTTATCGTTATTATTATGAATTGAGCAGATAATAAATTTCTAGTTCGATTTTTCAACTATTTGTATAATTTCAAAATAAAAACGAATGTGCCGTCGATAACTTTCCGTCAAACTTAGGCAACTAGATAAATTTTCCCAATTTAATGAATTTTTATTATTTGAAATTTAAGACTGTTTTTCTGGTTTTTTCAAATAATAACATATTGAAAATTTTATACGGTCGGAACCGGAATAAAAGCTACTACCAAAATCAATAATAAAAAATATAGGTTGTCATTTAAAAAAAAGTCGATGACGTCATAACTTAAAAAATAAATGACATAAGAAACTGAAAATAGACTGAAAATATTTGCTGAAGTTAAAATCGCTATACCCCTTCGAGATTTTTTCCAAAAAATTAATATCAACGGAATTACTGAATTTATGCGTTACTTAATTTCCACACTGTATATACACAATTTTAATTGTAGTTTGTTATTATGTAAAAAAAACCTGTTTTAAATTACCTACTCACAATGTGTCCTCACTGTTAAGTTTCCCACATTATCCCTGAACCCATATTTGTCTTTAAATTTACTTTAACGAGTCACGTGTAAGTCTGTTTCAGTTACCGTTTCTCTACATTTACGGTAAACATTATAAATAATAATCACATCTCTTTACGTAATACAAGATCTCTGATTTTCAGGGGGTTACTTCGATGCCATAGTCACAGAAATGGTTGAGAAAGCATTTTAATAGTATTGAATTAACATTGTCAGCTAGGATTTGTAAAATTTTTAAAATCATAGATTAGATTAAAGTATAATAGAATAGTACGTAAAAATCGTTTTTCAAAAAAATAATCTAAATCTGCCAGTAAAAAGTTTTATTAGACTTTTAAAGATTGTTCAATTTATCCAGTATTTTAGTATTAATCATAACATTTTTCATTCTTTAACTTTAGTAGCGCAGTGGGCTAGAGCGTTACGTGACAAACGTGGCTTCTTTACTACCACAAAAATGCACAAAATCCGAATAATTAGAGGCCTATATCGCTATTAAACTCCATGAGTAAAGTTGCCGAAAAAAATTCTGCTGAATCGGATAAATAAAATTATACACAGAAACCATATAATCCCCGACGTACAATCTGGCTGTAGGGGCGGGCACAGCACGTCGCTTGCACTGCATGTGCAATGTCATGTACGTCATCGAGGGTTTCAACTAAAAACAATTCACCTGCATGCTCCTGTTGGATATAGAAAAAGTTTTCGACACTGTTTGCTACGGAGGCCTCCTGTACAAGCTCACAAATATTAATTTTCCTAATTATATGGTAAATTTAATTAAAGATTATATCTCGAATAGTAGGGTCAAGGTAAAAATAAACGACGCAGTGTCGTCACTCAAAAATATAAAGCTGGCATGCTTTCTCCTGCTCTTTTCAATCTGTTCTTATCTGATATTCCTACCTACCCTAACACCCGGACAGTATTATAGACAGACGACACAACAATATAAGCACAATTACATCGCGCACAAGCAGCGACACAGAAAGTACGATACCACTTAAACATATTAACAAACTACTACAAGAACTGGAAAATAAAACTAAATGAGAACAAAACTGAGACTATAACTATCACGAACTTTTCTTTAAATAGCACGTGACAAACACCTTCTACAAAACATACGGGAGACTAACTAAACTTTACCCATTCATTAACCGATGCAGTATACTGACAACTAAAAACAAATTATAATTTGCAAGATGATCATGCGATTGACATTGACATGCGTGTGCGTCCTGGAACCGTATAATAGAGACTCAGTATTAACGGCTCCAGACCACGCAAAATAAGTTACTGAAAGTACTAACCAACTCCAACCGATATATATAAACCTAAACAAATTTCACACACAAGCCGGACTGATATTTATCCCATTAAATCCCAAGCATCGAAAAATTCAAAAAACGAACATTTTTGTTTGTAAATATTTATTTTGTTACACTTAAGAATACATTCCTCGTGTCAAAAAAAATTAAAAAAAATTAACGTATATAAAAATAATAGTGATGCGTAAACGAACCACTGGGAGGAACCATGAAATATTATTTTGAGGCACATAAGATATAACTAATAATTTTAACGAAAATATATCATAGAAAGGTTTAATCTTACATAAAATAACTAAGCGTAAATTATTTTCTACATAGAACTTTACTTAATAAAAAAAACATTATAATATTTCATGGTGCGTGAACGCACCACTGGTAACACCCGGTTTCATTTTTGGTGATACTGTACAAAGCATGAAGTATGTAAATGTACATTACATTTATTACAAATGTAAATTGTGTGGCTATGGCAAATTCTACACCTCCTTCGTGCTTTATTGGCATGAGAAATCATGAGGTGACCTGTATTATTATAACGCAGATCATCTATAGCAGGAGCAAGATTCCTTTCAATTATTGTTTTATCAGTTTTTTAAAAGTCGCAAGGCTACGTAAGATTTAAAATCTACCTGGGAAATTTGTTTTCATTGACATTATAAATTTTCCATGCAATGACGACTAAGCTATCCAATGAATTACAAAATAAAGGCCACCACCATTTTTTCCCAAATACTTGGCATCTATAATTAGCAATTCCGTTGTCGTGTAAATCTACCCCACCCATATATTTATTGTATTGGGCAATTACATAAGGTTGAGGTATCTGTACATCTCTTCGTTCTTTTCTATTATAGCGTTTAACATTTTGAACAGGAGCTACACTATAAACATTACTTGCCACCGTTACAACCGAATTATCGTGCCAACGGACAATAGAAACTTTTGATTCAGAATCATATGCTGAAATATGGGACTCGTGGTCTTTTTTACCAAATGATTTACAATTTTCGATTGGACACTTATTTGTCCTATTTTCGCGGATAGTACCGGTGGCAAAATAACCATTATTTTTTAAATGTACGAAGAGTTTGGATGACGAAAAAAAGTTGTCGAAAAAAAATTTGGTGATTCACTGGCTTATCCACAACAGAAAGTAGACTCATGACAACGTCACCGCTAAGACTAAGGCTAGAATGAGTTGTATCTATAAAATATAAAAATACGTAAATACGAGTAATACGAAATTCATCATTATTCTCCAAATCCGTAACGATCTCTTCCAGAGCCGCTTCTAATTTCCTTTGAGTCAAATACCTCGAAAACGGCATATTTTACTGATTTCAATTAAATATCACGTGTACTGCACAAAAAAACAAACAAATACTAAACAACACACTAATCGGCGACTGTTTACGCTACATAGGCTGACTTGTCGAGGCTGGCAATAGCTTGGTTTTATTTCATAGATAAAACCAGTAGTCCGTTCACGCACCAGTAATTATTTAATAAAAATAAACCATAATCTATATTACATTTTAAATGAACTTTTTCTACCATGTAATCTACATATTATAGACCTACCAAAAATGACAATACTTTCCAAAAATAAAATATTTTACTGTTTTAGATTCACCTCAACCTTTGACACAAAATTATGCAGCGTTTTTCTTGATTTTTGAGGTGTCAAAATTTTTGTTTTAAAATAAAAATCAACAGTTTGTACAGTACTAAGTTCTCTAATACTGATAATAATAAAATTTATAAATGGATATGCAAAAATATTTACTGAATTTAACAAAAAAAATCATAAAATATGTGGTGCGTCAACGCACCATTGGGACAAAATGGGTTAAACAAGGCTTTATATACCAAACTACCGAAATTTTTTTATGAAACAATACGCAATCCACAAACCTGACTAGAAACATAACTCACATACGCAGATACGATAGCATCCAACACACTCACAAGTATTTACATGAAAGACTACCACTCTACGACGAACACAGATAACATAACAGATGTACAGACTACAACTCACATCCCTATAAAATTCCCTTCTCGCCTAAATAAATATACAAAAATCACACATCCACCAAAACCCTAGGCCCGATGATTCTTAAACAGGTTTTTTAATAAAATTTTTCCTGTATTAAATCCTAGAACTCTCATTCTGTTCACATAAGTTCAATAATCTGATTATTTAAAACTGCGGTATTTAATTCAGCTAGCACGTGGTGGTGTTCGGAAAGAGCATATCAACACTCCAAACCATAGCTCAAAATATTTTGGCCGTAACAGCGGCTAGCGGAGTTGTCTAATTTATGTGGTGTGTTTTATGTTCATTTTATGTGTATATTGTAACTTCATATTTTTAGACACCGGAAAATTTTCATGCGTGCAGGGTCGACACACGGAGTAAGCGACACTAACAATCATTTATACGGAACAACTAAAATACATTCCTACCTCGAGTGTCTTAACATTTCATGAAACCTACTGTTCTGTGTTCAAGGCATAAGTATAGATTGCAAGGCAAGGGCCAGAAAAGTTACATGAATCATGCTGGAAAAGCCTAACAGCCTTACATATACACTGTATCCCAGGATGTATAAGGAGAGGTATGGACAACAAATTGTCGAATTTTGGAATACCACTTGAGGAATCAGTCCTGCTTGATGTAAAATTAAAATATATCAAGAATCAAGATTAACGGTCCCAAAAGAGAACTTTGAGGAACTCCAACTGTTATATCATGCACCTCTTCTGACCCCACCATTAAATTTTACTTTAAGTGTTCTGCTGTCCATGTATGAAGATCCACGCTAGGATGTTCCCCTTAGTCCAATATTAAATAATTTATGACATGTTTTTATCAACAGTATTGAATAATTTTGAAAAATCGAATAACAATAACACAACATATAAACCTCTAAACAGTTTTATATAAACATATTCCAACAAACGGCAAAATGCTGCCTTTGTGGATTTGCCGGCTGTGAATCCATGTTGGCATGTTGGGAGTAAAGTATAGGACATTTATTGGCTCGGTGGAGTAGTTGGCTAAAGCACGCGATGGCAAGTGTGACTAGATAATCTTTATCATAGCTACGGTTTCGACACCCACTAACAGCACTGGCAATGTGGGAATGGTTGTGTGTTCGCTTTTTCCCATCAATGTAACACCCGCCCGTACAGATTCGGCTTTGGATTCGGGAGTTGTCTAATTTCTGTCTTGTTTATGTTTATGTGTATAACCTAAAATATTCAAATCAGAGCTGTTTTTAGTTACATTTGTAAAATGTCCTTTTGAGTCCTTATGTGCATTTAATTGGACATATAGTTTAATTTTGTTAAATGGTGCATTTTTAAATATACCATTTCAAGTCCCTGGATACATCGTAGTGGACATACCATTAGACGCGATAGGAACGCCGCGTTGCTAGTAAATCGCGTTACAACGGATTCACAGCTGTTTAATAGAAGTGTGAACATGTCGGCGTTTCGCAACGATACATTTGATGGTAAATATTGAGTTTTACTGAGTAATTGTTGATTATTTTTAGCCAGTTCGATTAACTAAGTTGTAACTGACATGTACAAACATTGTCAGTAACCTGAAATATTTTTTTCTGTTGATTTTGATCAAAAAAATAATCCTGTCCATTTCGTTGGATACCAGGTCATTATGCCTACAAAAAATTTTAAATGGTAATTCTTGTAGCAATTTTTGGCAATACAGCATACTTGAGACCTGGAGAAGACGATGATAGGTTACTGCAATGCCTAGACAACTCGAATTTAGAAATGTCTGATGCTGAAATTTCTGAAAATGAGCTAGATGAATTTGATGCGATAGCAGACAATGAAAATGAAGAGAGAATCGATCATCCTGAAAATAATCTACAGAACATAGAAAAAGAGATGGTTGAAAACGAGTTAATAGAAGAAGAACCAGAAGAAGAGGATTCAGATGATGAGCTACTTAGTAAATTAAAGAAAAGGCTTGATGATCAAAGGTCTGCTAGAAATTCAAAGCAGAAGACCTGGGCCAGTTTTTTTCCAATGAACTTCGAATTTACTTTTACAGATCCAACGTTCCATGAAAGAGAAAGATGGAAAGTCGAAGATTATATCAAAGTTTATTTTGACGATTCAGACTTTGAGAATATTTGCAATTGCACAAACGTTAAATATTTGGAAGAAAAAGAAAAACCCATGAATCCATCTAAAGATTTTTTTTGGAATAGCTATTCCAATGTCGAAAATATCCCCAAATTAAATTGTACTGGGCTAAAATGACTCGGGTTAACCCAATCGCCAGAGTCATGACCCGCGATAGTTTCTTCCAAATAAGGAATCATTTAAAAGTTGTTATTGATGCTGATGTATCCGAAACAGTCAGGAAGTAAGATAAACTTTTTAAAATTCACCCTTTACATGAAAGAATTACAAGGGAACGTTTGTCACTCCCTAGAGGACGGCGAGGTTGCAATAGATGAGCAAATGATCCCTTTTAGTGGAATGTGTCACATGAAACAATTTGTGTGAGGAAAACCAAACCCAGAGGGGTTGAAAAACTTTGTCTCTACTACTACAAATGGCCTTGTCTTGGACTTTCAAATTTACCAAGGCAAACACACTTTTCTGCATACTGACGCGACGAATCTAGGCGTTAGACCCTCTGCTGTCGTAAGGGTATCTTCCACACTTCTGGATGGAACACAAATCTACGTAGACAGATATTTCACTACCATATCATTACCTGAATACATGCTAAAAAAAATCACGTTACAGGAACTATCATGAAATCTAGAGTGCCCAAATCTGTGCATTTAACATCAGACAAAATAATGGATGGAATGGGCCGTGATTCTTCGAAAAAAGATGTACGATTTGATGGGCACATGAACATTGTTCAGTGGTATAACATGAAGCCTGTCATTTTGGCTTCAACATCTTTACAAATCGATCTTTCCGATGAATGAAAATGATGGTCGAAGAAAGATTCAAAATTTATTGAAGTACCACGACCAAACGTAGTCAGAAAATACAACGAGTGCATGGGTGGGATAGACCTCATTGACACAAGTTACTACAGAATGGGCGCCAGAAGTAAAAAATGGACAGTGAGGATAATTTTTTTCATTTGTCCGATCTCGGAATCGCAAATTCCTGGATACTGTACAGAGATGACAAAAAGAACTTTGGAGAAAAATATATGAAATTGTTGGACCTCAAAACAAGAATTGCAGAATTACTGTTAGAAGATTCAAATATAGAAATGTCTAGTGGACTTAGTAGTATCCCATCATTAGTAACCAGAAGTGCTGCATGTACAAGACGTTCAAACTCGCATTCTGTTGGACTAAAAAAAAAGTTCAAGCATTTTCCTGCCATTGCATCTGACCTGAAGAGCTCCGTACGATGCATAAATCACGGTTGCAAGCTGAAAACTAAATTCTATTGCGAATCTTGCAATATATTTTTGTGTTTAACTGGTACTAACAATTGTTTCAAAATATATCGTTTTTAAGTTTAATTCTAAAATTTCATCGAAAACAAAAGTGTTTTCAATGCTCGGGACTCAGGAGGTTAAGCCATAAAATTATGTTTAATGCAATAAAAATAGATATCGGATAATTTTTGTGCATGCAGAGCCAGCACATGTGGTAGAAACAATAACAATCATTTGTACGAAACAATTAAAATACATGTTTCGAGTGTCTTAACATTTTATGAAACCTCTTGTACCATGTTCAAGACCTGCCTGGCTTCATCTCATAGCGTCGGATGCTCGGGAGTTAAATTCCATTAAAAACTGTTTTTTACTTTCAAAATATTCTAAATAGTAGACTGCAGCTTGTAACCAGGTGCATCATCGCGTAGATACTAATAGTTTTCTTAAAAAAATGTTTTCCTAAAATGTTTTCTTAACCGCCTCTCAAGTCACCGAAATCCGAGTCCCAGAATTTTGTGTTGGGTAGAGAGAGACGAGGCCCTACAGTTTATTGTTGAACCCGAACCACATCTAGGGCATCGACAATTTCCTCTCCCATCTTAGTCCGAAATAAATTACAACTAAAATTTCTAACTTGCTCCAGGATGGAATCGAACCATCGATCATCGATACCAAGTAAATAACTATAAGCGTTTTACCCACTCGGCTACCATGCCAATAGTGATGGCAAAGATAATTCAGAGAGGCGCTCCTTAAATTGTTGACACGAAATGGCCTTTATAAATAAGTCCTTTGTACTAGTAATTAATCGGTTGACTGCAGGATATTGGTGACGTATTTCATCGGCCACATGATGCATTGCATCGGCCAGACAAGTTACATGAATCGTATTGGAATACGTGGATTGTAAAAGCCTATCAGATTTATACATCCCAGACAGCAAAAGGATCTTTTAAAAATATTTCGTAAACATATTTCATTAAATATTTCAATATTTTAAAAACATTTTGTAAAATGTTTTAAATATTGTCACAATATTATGAAAATATTTTTTTCTGACCACGTTTTTGTCATTAACGAAATGTCACATAAACATTTACGAAAATACTATTGAAATATTTTGAACATGTGTTGTAAATAATGCTATAAATAAAATAATTTTAATTTAATGACTTGGCTGATTTCATAACCTGGGATATGAAATGCCAACCGCGGCATTGAATCTGCTACTTTTCCACCTAGTTAAACAAGTACTAAATTCATTTTGAATTAAACACGAAACATCCTCTGCCTCGGTGGGTCTCGAACCTGTAGGGATACACCACTTGCTAGCAAAGTCAACACCTTACTCACTCAATCACTCGCGCAATGTTAATTGTTCGGTAAATATGGAGGTACTTGTTAAAGTTTGCTCAAATATCAGGCTAGTATTTTGGTTATATTAAGTTTATGATATTTATAAATCATTTTAATTGATGAAATTTACTGATCAATTAAATTCGATACTCAAGTTTATACGTTGGGTGTTAAGGTGAGATTAAATTATTCACGTAATGTAAATATATTTAAATTAATTTGACATTAAATGCTACAAAAAAAAAATGACAGAAAATCTTTTAATATGTGATACAGTATATACAGTGTACGCATAAAAGTTGGAATAAATTCGACAAAATCGTTACAAAGCGAGTGACAAAAAAATGCTCCAACTCCAACAAGTTGTCGATTTTTAAATACATTCCTCAAATTTTTTTCCTGCACATTGCCAAGAAGTAAATTGAAAACAACTTGAACAATTTAATTTGTATAGAATTAAAATAAAATTTCATCTAAAAAATTTTTTTCAAAAAAATTGTTATGTAACATTTATGTAAAGTGAAATTACTTACAAGGGAATTACCTAATATGTTAAGAATGGATTTTACACAATTAGCTTTAGTTTTCGAGATAATATACTTGAAAGTATTACGTCTAACTTATATAATAGGTCGAATCGTGTGTGTTGTAGTTTGGAATGGCGTAGTGGTTATAGTCCGTGGTCGACCGGGATTTTGCTGCGAACGTCAAGACGCTTAGTCGTGTTATTGACAATAGCCAATATTACTGTATTTTTCGAAAGAAAAGTTGAGTGAAGCGGAGAGAAGTTGTGTAAAAGGAAAAATAGGAGTAAAGAAAGACATAAAAGAGAAAGGGGCCCCTTGGAAGAACAGGTCAGTTAAAAAATTTAAATCAATAAAAGTTTCTAGAAAAGTGACAATGACAGGGACGTCAGTTTCGATAATTAATGACAGCAAAGAAAACTTAAGTCAGTCTCAAGATGATATGATCGATCTTTTAAGAATAAAGAAAAGGCGCATTATGGACACAGAAAACTCAAATTTTAGTCATCCTTCAACAAATAAAAATTCCACAACACAGTTTAAATCTAGCGACATAAAGACAAATAATAAATTTCAGACCATGGCAGTACGTACGGGCCCTAAAATGGACATAGAAACAAGCAACCCAACAAATTCGAACCAGACTGAAAATGAGGAAGTCATAGCGAAAATTAAAATTCAAAGACCACCACCATTTATCATTCATCATGATGCAACTCTAATGTTTTAACGACTCATTTGTCTGATCATAAAATGCAGATTATTTTTTTTCCATTAAAAATTTCACCCGAGAAGGAGGAGGTTAAATATATCTATAAAAGACTTTTTAATAATGAGCTTAATATAGAAAACTTTAAATATCAACTATCTACTGAAACCTGGGATGATGTTTATCTACTCACTAATGCAGATGATAAGTTCAATTGTTTTTGTGATAGACTCAGTAGTATCATTAATAAAGTATTTCCTCTGGTACGAATAAAAGTGGGTGGTAAGACAAATAAAAGGCATCACAAAGGATGGATAAATGATGATATTATAAATCGAGGGGAATTTTTACGTTTACTGTTCAAAACTTACAAATTAACAAATGACGAGCAGCTTAGGATGCGTTACAATATTCTATTAAAGTACCATAAGCAGACTATTCAATCAGCCAAACATCATTACAATGACTCCAAATTTCATGATGCCACTAATAAATCTAAAGTAATCTGGCAAATAATTCGAAATGAGACTAATGGAACTTACAAGCCACGATATCCCTCTTCTTTTCGCGATAGAAATGGAAATGAAACCTCAGATTTTTCTCGTGCTGCACAAGAATTTAATAACTTTTTTTATTGACTCTGTTGAAAATCTCATTCAAAAACTAGGTACTTATAACCCACCTCGAATAGTAGATTCTTTGAACTTTAGCATATTTTTAAGTCCAATTGATATCAGTGAAACTAAAGAAATTATAAGAAAAGTTGCAATAAAAAATTCTGCAGGTCATGATGGTATCCCCTGTTCCCTTCTTATTCACATAACTGACTTTATTGCACCAATTCTTACAGATTTAATTAATGCTTCATTTTGTCAAGGTATCTTCCCAGTAAATCTTAAAACCGCAATTGTAATTCCAATTCATAAGAAAAATGATAACATGGATATAGCTAATTACAGAGCAATATGCCTGTTATCAGTATTCTCTAAAGTATTTGAAAATGCGTATTACAACAGATTAATTAAGTTTGTAAATAATCACGATATACTTTATAAATATCAGTATTCTCCTAGAAAAAATGTATAATTACGGAATAAGAGGGTTAGCCTATGACTGGTTATGTTCCTATTTATCAAACAGAACACAAAAAGTCCTTCTAAGATCTGAAACAGAGGACTATTATTCTGATCTGCGACCGTTAGGTGTCGGGGTACCTCAAGGCAGCACGCTGGGCCCCCTGCTATTTATTTTATTTATAAATAACATTCATGAAAATGTAATGTTTGAACATGTATCACTATTTGCTGATGATACGGCAGCAGTTGCATCAGCTAACGACTTTACGTGCCTCAGTCAATTAGCTAGTAAGGGTAACGAAAATATGGAATCCTACTGCAATAATAATGGTCTGTTACTAAACATAACTAAAACACATTTAGTTTCATTTTCAGTAAGAGAAAATAATTGTAGTATCTTAGTCAAATCATCTGAAAAATCGTTAATACAGAGTCCTAGTATAAAATTCCTAGGCTTGCAAATTGACTACAACCTATCATGGCATTCTCAAATAGAGTATATCATAAAGAGGTTGTCATGTTATTGTTTTTCAATTTGGCAAATGAGGAAATTTGTTAACAAACACACATTGCTAACGTACTACTATGCCTACGTAAATTCTATTCTCAACTATGGTATTATAAACTGGGGTAACTCAAATAGAATAAATGATGTACTTATTATGCAGAAAAAAATCATAAGAACGATGTGTTTCAAACCCAGATCATATTCTTGCAAAAATCTCTTCAAAGGTATGAATATACTAACAGTGATTTCATTATATATTTTTAAATGTGTTGTGTTTGTCAAAAAAAATCCTGAGAAATTTACTCAAAGTTCTGAAGTTGCCCAGTATGATTTAAGGCACGGAAACCACATTAGACTACCTCATCACAAACTAGCACTTTTATCAAATAGTTCCTATGTGATGCCTATCAAATTGTTTAACCATCTACCTCCTCAAATAAAAAATATTGAAAATCTAAATCTTTTCCAGAACACAATTAAGTCATTGCTATTAAAGCATAGTTTCTATTTAGTCTATGAATACTTTAATACTCCTCTTATCTAGATAAACTGTTGTATGCTGTCTGACTGTTCATATCTGCATGTATAAGTTGTGTTTACGATTATAGTTATTTTATATATATATATATACGTGTATATATATGTGTGTGTGTGTGTATATGTGTGAATATGTATATATGCATGTATGTATATATGTGTATGTGTGTATACATGTTTATACTTGTACAATTTTAATTGTATTTATATGTATACTGACGCATTCAATGTATTTTATTATACCTTAAATGAATAAAGAAGTTTATTATTATTATTATGACATACTCGTCGACCACAAAAAATTAAATATATTTTTGAACAGTAGTCTGGAAGGCACATATTACTGGAAACATTCAACATACTCCACAAAATTGCATCTAGAGAAATACGTTGACTGGAAAAATTGCAACGAGAATGGAAAGGGAAATTAGAATTTCACACTTTCACACCCCTCCAAGAAAAAACACACGCATTTGTATTCAAAGGTTTACCGTAAGAAATTGATGATTTAAATAGTGAACTTATTCAAGAGTTTACAATAAATGTTAAAAATATTTAAAATGAGGGGCACCCGGTATCCTATGTATTTAGTAATTACTGATGGTTCTATCACGTTTCACACCGCTGTTAGGTGGGAAAGGCACATTAATAATAAAAGTATCATTTAATATCATAAATGTCAGTTATGGGGTCATGCAACAACTAATTGCCACACGGCCCCAAAGTGCTTAAAATGTGCTAAGTCTCACCTAACCAGAGACTGTGACAGAAAAGAAAATGATGCGATCAAATGTGCAAATTGAAATGAAAACCATACCGCTAACAGTGTTGGAGACAACGTTTCTAACACGAAAATAATAATTATGTGAACCAGTATTACGCGATAATTTGAGGACAGCGAATTAGCGCAAATTAAATATTCATATCGTGTGATGCTGGTAAAATAAATTAAAATAAGTCAAAATAATGGCTTTCAATATATTCACATACTTCATGAATATTATATATAAGTGGTTTACAAGAAAATGTCATCCACAATGTTCTGTTTTAGCTCTATTTTAAATTTATGTATTTTAGTTGTCCACTTAGTGGCCCTTGTTAGTATAAATGTATGTTTCAACCTATATGTCTATCATAGGACACAGCACATGTTGAAGGTAATAAATTAACGATAAGGCTGGAAATGAATGTTAGGAGAATTTTAGCATGTAATTTAAAACAAGTCTCATAAAAAGACAAACAATATATCACGAACCCTTGTACAGTTCAGACATATTTCTTTAATAAACTAAATGTTAAGTAAAATATGGATTTTACTTAATTTAGCTGTAAGAAGAAAATAAAAATAGTTCCAGTTACAGAAGATATCAAAAATAAAATTATAGAAAAGAAATATACAGTCCACTATTAGCTCAATAAAAACAAATAAACAAAAATAACAATAAGTTTAAAACGAAGAATGTTAGCACGTTTGAGCTAGCGTGTTTAACATTTCTTTTTGGTCCTTCGAGCAGGATTTGTGATCACCGACCTATGGAAGTGAGGTGCAGTTAAGTGTAAAGTGATAGTGAACATATTAAAAGTGACTGGAAATTAATAACTAGTGTTAAAATGGACAAAGTTGATAAAATTCCAAGTATCATCCTGTTCAGCATTTTAACTAGAAAACTTCTGATGCATTTGGAGCAGCGACAGGACCAAGCGTATTCAACAAAAACAGATATGTACCTTAATTTTATAATTGCATAATGTTAAAAAAAAATGAATATGTTTAGATTAACAATAATGTCAGTTTACTCTCTAGATGCCTGTTTAATTTAAAATACAAAGTATATAAGGCAGTCATAATATTAATTATAAATATATAATATAATTGTACAATTCTATTCAAATACTGTAAGTTTGAATAGAATGTATTCGAAATAAGAATAAATTCAATTATTGAAAGTTTGAATAAAACATATTTTTAAATAAGAATAAAAATAAATATAACATTAACTATGGCTGAACTTAAAAAGTTGAAAGAAAAAAGAAAACAGTGCAAAGCAAGCATAACTAGAATCGAAACTTTTGTAAATGACAAGGTAAAGTATAAAACTGACTTATCGCAAATTATTTATCAACTTGCTATAAAGCAAGAAATGTTAATAAATAGTTTTGAAGACTATAAAAATGTTCAAATAGATATAAATGTTCTCGATGAAAATGATCCTGAAATTATCGATGAAGTCGAGGAAAAATATTGCATGACATTAAGTATAATTAAGTCAGTTTTAAAACAAAAAAATACTCTTGACAGTAATTATAAATCTAATGACAATAGTAAACCTTTTGTGTCCACTGCTAAATTGCCCAATATACAGGTGCCTCATTTTGATGGTAAAAATATAAGCAATTATAAGCCTTTCATTGAAATGTTTGAAGCTGTAATTGGGAAAAATAATGATCTCTCTGATGTGCAAAAATTATTTTATTTAAAAAACCATTTAGATGGAGAAGCTCTTAAAAAGTTACCATTGGTTAATATTTCATATACAGGAGCGTTAAAAATATTGCAAGACAAATACGATAATAAAACTACTTTAATTATTTCTCATATTTACGCAGTATTGGATATTCCAAGTTTGCATAAGGGCACTGCAGCTGGCATAAGAGAGTTTGTCGCAAAAATTAAGCAACAAATGCTTGCATTAGAAAATCTCCATGAAAATGTCCGCAACTGGGATATGATATTAATATGTATTTTATCTAGAAAACTTGATTCTTATACTAGTAAATCGTATCAATTAGATAGGAAAAATCGGGACGTATTGCCTACGCTACTAGAATTTTTAGATTATTTGGAAGGTAGGGCTACTGCGCTAGAAGCGGCAGCACTACCTGAGACTAGCAAACCTGAAAATAAGTCTCAAAAAGAAAGAGTGTGCAATGTTACAACAAAATTTAACAAAATCAAAGAAATCAAATGTACCTTTTGCAATATACCGGGGCCTAAAATATATAGTTGTTCAAAATTTAAGGCGGCAGCTATAGAAGAGAGACGTTCATTTATAAATAATAAAAAACATTGTAAAATTTGTTTGAATAATCATACTGGACAATGCAAATTTTCTTTTAAATGTTCATTTTGTCAGAAAAATCAGAACAGTCTCTTACACACGGACGAAAGAGATGTAGTCTCAACAAATCATTGTTTACAAAAAACGAATTCAGCACACGTACTGTTACCTACAGTAAAAATAAAAATACATTCGGAGAATGGGGATGCGCATGTGGTCCGGGCACTACTTGATAGTGGATCACAGACATCGTTTATCTGTTCAGACTTAGCAAAAAGATTACATTGTAAAACTTTTTATAACAGCATAAATGTTATAGGTATTGCAAAAAAATTCAACAACGGTTCAAAAGTCTGCTATTATTGACATTCATTCCTGTATTTATAATTGCAAATTAAATGTGCAGTGTGCTTTCGTGGACCAAATTACTACAAATTTACCACAATATTATTTTGATACCGATAATTTAAATATTCCTAAAGATATTAAATTGTCAGATGACGAATATAATATGCCTGGAGATATATCTGTTCTGCTAGGAGCAGACATTTTCTTTCAAATTTTATTAACAGGCACGATAAAATTGGGATTAAAAAATTTGGTATTGCAAAATACTTTCTTTGGTTTTGTAGTCAGTGGCTCAGTACCTGATGTGGCACAGCCTAAAATACAGCAATTGTGCAATACGTCTGTTGTTTCATTGCATGCCCTTTCATGTGCAAATTTAGAAAATTTATTAACCAAATTTTGGGAAAATGAAAAGGTTCCTGAAATATTTAAGGAATCTATTAGCGAGCAAGAAGCCTGCGAATCAAGCTTTCAAGAATCTATTACAAAAGTTGATAATAGATTTCAGGTAAAATTACCTTTAAAAAAGGATATTATCGAGTTAAACTTAGGAGATTCGTTCTCAATTGCGTTCAAGCGCTTTTTAAATTTAGAACAAAGGTTTTCGCGAGATCGCTCATTATTTGAGCAATATAACAATTTCATAAAGGAATATGTTAGTTTAAATCACGCAAAACCTGTCGACCCAATGACATATAATAATAGGGAAGCATATTTTCTTGCACATCACCCTGTCGTACGTCAGGATAAGAAAACCACAAAATTAAGGGTGGTGTTTGATGGAAGTATGCAAACAAAATGAGTTAATGTATAATGGAGCTGTAGTGCAAAGAGAGCTCTTTGATATTTTAATATTTTTCCGCACTTATAAATTTGTAATTTTGACAGATATAAAACAAATGTACCGACAAGTGTTAGTACATCCAGAGTACAAATGTTTACAAAACATACTATGGAGGGAAAGGCCTGACAGCCCATCAGTTGTTTGCAATTACAAACAATAACATATGGGTTGAAAAGTTCACCTTTTTTAGCTACAAGGTGTTTAGTGGAATTGGCTCATACTGAAGAAAAAGAGTTTCCACTAGCATCTAAGGCATTGCTACATAATACCTACGTGGATGATATAATTTGTGGAGGAGATTCCATTAATGAAGTAATCCAACTAAAAAACGAGTTAATTGCTATTTTGAAAAAAAGGTTCATTTGAATTGCATAAATGGTGCTCAAATCATTCTGATATCCTAAACGATATTCCTGCAGAGATAAGCAACATTTCGATGAAATAAACATGAGTCAAGATAACACTATAGTAAAAACTTTAGGTTTATCATATGATGTTGGCTCAGATCTGTTAAAAATAAGTTGTCCTTTAGCTGTTGACAATTGTCTCACAAAAAAGACAAGTTCTCAGTTTATTTGCAAGTTTTATGATCCATTAGGATTTGTTGGGCCAATTTTTGTAACAGCTAAAATTATGATGCAAAATATGTGGTTACGTAAGTTAAAGTGGGATGACATGTTACCTTCTGATTTGTTGAACAACTGGCAAACGTTTGCGTCAAATTTAATAAAGATACCTCCAATAAATATACCAAGAAATTTAAGCGTTGTGGGTTCAAAACTAGTAGAATTGGTAGGATTTTGTGACTATCATCATTTGCTTATGGATGCTGTATATATGTTAGAGCTGTTTATTATGATAAAGTTACGGTTAACTTACTCTGTTCCAAATCGAGAATTGCTCCTGCCTCTAAAGAACTTACAATACCGAAATTAGAACTAAATAGTGCACTACTTTTAGCAAAATTGGCAAATAGAACTTATGAGACTCAATTCAATTATAAAACAAGTTTATTTTAATTCTGATTCGACTATCTCTTTAGCATGGATAAAAACAAATCCGTTAAAGTTAAATGCCTATGTAGCAAATCGTGTTGCGCAAATACAGTCATTGACTGCTAATTTTTGTTGGTTATATATAAATACTAATGAAAATCCATCAGATTGTTTATCACGAGGAGTTGAACCTCAAAACATGCACTCAAATAGATTATGGTGGCATGGACCAAAAATTTTAACTAGTTTAAGTTATACTTATGAAGTGACAAATATAACTAAATTTTTGGAACCGTTACCTGAAGTACAGTCTCATGTTTGCACTAAGGGTTTTGAGAGAATGCCATTCTTTGATAGATTATCAAATATCTCAAAGATGCAAAGAATCATGGCTTACATATTAAGATTTTATAATAATTTAAAGACAAAAAATAAATTATCAAATAATTTGTCCGCAAATTAATTCAATAATGCTTTGAAAGTAATAATAAGATATGAACAAAATTGTAAATTTTCTGAAGAAATTAAAAATTTAAGAACTAAACCAGACATTAAATCTAATTTAAAATTACTTTATCCTTTTTTGGATAACGAACGCATTCTACGCGTAGGTGGCAGGTTACAAAATGCTGACATAGCATATGATCAAAAACACCCAATAATTTTACCAAAAAATAGCCATATAACGAATTTAATTATAGGCAGAGAACACAAAAATTTATTACATGCCGGTAATAAACAAGTGTTAAGTAGCTTAAATTTAAAATATTGGATTGTTAATGGCATTCGTCAAGTAAAGTAGGTGGTTCATAAATGTGTCACTTGTTTGTAAGAAAAAGTATAATAACAAAATCATATATTGCACTATTTGTTTGCTTTTCAATCAAGGCAATTCATATGGAATTAGTTTCAGACATGACGACTGAAACTTTCTTAGGAGTCCTTAATAGATTTATATCACGTAGAGGGAAGCCATGTCAAATATTTTGTGATAATGGCAGCACTTTTAAGGGTGCAAACAATCAATTAAAAGAATTTTATAAGATTGTCAGTTCTCATGAGACACGAAATGAAACATTAAATTTTACTGCGGATCAAGGCATACACTTTAAGTTTATTCCTAGTTATTCACCTGTGTTTGGTGGGCTCTGGGAAGCCGGGGTAAAAAAGCGTTAAACACCACCTGAAAAGAGTTGTTGGTAATAATGTCCTGACTTACGAACAGTTTAACACTGTTGTAATACAAATTGAGGGAATATTGAATTCAAGGCCTATAACTCCCATGTCTCAAGATCCAACTGATCTAACTTATTTAACCCCAGGACATTTTTTTGGTGGGTGCTACCATTACAAACTTTCCTGAACCTGACATTACAACTGTACCTAATAATAGATTAAAATTCTGGAAAATGTGCACACAAATGCAACAGCATTTTTGGCAAAAATGGCATCAGGATTATTTGGTTCAGCTACAAAATAGGCCCAAATGGCAAAAAGAGGTACCTAATGTGAAGGAAAATATGCTTGTCTTGGTAAAAGAGGAAAACTTATCACCACTAAATTGGTCAATGGCAAGAATCGTTAGAGTGATACCTGGCAAGGATAATAAAGTTAGAGTTGTGGAGGTAAAAACAAAAAATGGGACTTATTTACGTTCCATAAGAAAAATTGCAGTTTTACCTATTCAATAATGCGAGTTATATTCAAGTTGACTGTACATTTGTGTACATTCTCATAACCTAGTCAGATTCCTGTATATATTAGAAGTAGGATTGTACATACGTAAATACCACTTGCAAGGTTTATTTTCCTTTCAGGTCTTCAATTTACCATTTTTCTATTAGATAAGTTTTTAATATGAAAAACCTCTTGCAAGGTTTCATTCTTCTTTCAAATTTTTAATTTGCCGTTTTTATTTTATTAGATACGTTTTTAATTTTAAATATTTAAAATTGGTTATTATTCTATTAGTTTTTGTTTTGTAACTTTAATTAATATAAGACTGGGAATATACGGGTGTTTGTCAACCTAAGACCCCAGCATGTTGGAGACAACGTTTCCAACACGAAAATAATAATTATGTGAACCAGTATTACGCGATAATTTGAGGACAGCGAATTAGCGCAAATTAAATATTCATATCGTGTGATGCTGGTAAAATAAATTAAAATAAGTCAAAATAATGGCTTTCAATATATTCACATACTTCATGAATATTATATATAAGTGGTTTACAAGAAAATGTCATCCACAATGTTCTGTTTTAGCTCTACTTTAAATTTATGTATTTTAGTTGTCCACTTAGTGGTCCTTGTTAGTATAAATGTATGTTTCAACCTATATGTCTATCATAGGACACAGCACCTGTTGAAGGTAATAAATCAACGATAAGGCTGGAAATGAATGTTAGGAGAATTTTAGCATGTAAGTTAAAACAAGTCTCATAAAAAGACAAACAATATATCACGAACCCTTGTACAGTTCAGACCTATTTCTTTAATAAACTAAATGTTAAGTAAAATATGGATTTTACTTAATTTAGCTGTAAGAAGAAAACAAAAATAGTTCCAGTTACAGAAGATATCAAAAATAAAATTATAGAAAAGGAATATACAGTCCACTATTAGCTCAATAAAAACAAATAAACAAAAATAACAATAAGTTTAAAACGAAGAATGTTAGCACGTTTGAGCTAGCGTGTTTAACAAACAGTATAAATTACCGAGTATATAAAAACAAAATTGAACAACTGGAACGACGAAATCTTCCCATAGTCCCCCCCACCACCAGCGACGAGGTATGTTGCTGCATTTGTTCTAAAAATAAATATCTGGGAAGCGAGAAGGATGGCCCATTCGTCCCAAAATCATCTCTCAGTTTTTTCAATTTACACAAGACATCTCAAATAATGTCATACAAGGTGTCAATATTTTTTTGGAACGCTAATGGTATAAGAAACAAAATTTCCAGCCTCATCAATTCCCTTTCGAAGCATAAGATAGACATTATGCTTCTGAACGAAACAAAACTCACGCCACAAGATAAGTTGCGCGTTCGGGGTACAGACTTTTAGGAAAGATCGAAACAATAGAGGCGGTGGTGTGACTGCACTCATTAAAACAAATATTCCACATACTTATAAATTTCTACAAAACAGCACCATCGAAAACATAAACAGCGCACAATCCAATGGCACACAAATTACTACAGTATAGAATACAGCATTGAATAACTTCCCAGTGGGTTGTCTTGATAATTCAGTAAATGCAGGTCCTCTCAATATGGTCATCGGTGATATAAATGCCAGGCATCACGCATGGAGTAATTGCCAGCGTAATAACGCAAACGGCAACACCTTATTTGACTACATTAATATTAATAATGTGACCTTGGAGTATTCAAATGATAATACTCATTTTCCAGATAATGGTAATACACTTAGATCTCATAATAAACAAGAATGTGGGCAACTCTACCCTCCCTGAGGTACTGGAAGAGTATAGTTTTAAATAACATGACAAGAGAACACGCACGCACACGTATCACATCATTCAGAAACGCCAACTGGCAACAATACAGACAATACATAAATACACACATACATTTAAATAACAATATCAACACTATTGCCAATCTGGAAATGAGGTTGAAGTGTTTACTAGGATAGAGGACAAACGGGGTGTTGCTCAGACTATCACTATTGACCCCTGCAAGGACCAACTGACGGATGCGATCAAACAAGACATGCTTACGAAAAACAGATTAAGACGATGCTGGCAACGCAATCGTGATGTCCAGGCCAAGGAAGAGATCGTCAGATTGCCAGGACAAATTAGAATAGATATTAGCAACTTAAAAAACCGACAATGGAGAGAAAAGCTCGATGCACTGAATCCTCAAGACAACTCAGTGTGGAGATTAACAAAATTGCTCAAAAATAAGGACACACGAGAGGCCACCCCCGCTCTTCAACTTAACGGTCAAACCTACATGTCAGACAGGCAGAAAGCCAACCACGTAGCTGACACAAATTCACAATAGCAACACACCCAACACAGACGAACAGGATCGCCTAATACAGACGACTGATGAAATCATTAGACTTCAAAATCAAATTACTCAACAAGAATTTTTGGAAAATATGACAAAACCCTCTGAGATTGTGCAACTTATTAAATCATTATTCAACAACCAGGTCCCAGGTAAGGATGGTATCGAAAATAAATTACTCAAGAACTTACCAAAAAAGGGTATATTGCAGCTAGTGTACATCGTTAACGCGATCTTGCACCTGCAGTACTTTCGTAGTTCCTGGAAGAGCGCAGTTGTAGCTGCAATACCCAAGCCGGATAAAAACCATAGGATAGCGGTAAATTTCAAGCTGCAATACAACCTGAACAAAAGCATCACCATGGTTCTTTTAGACATCGAAAAAACTTTCGATACCATCTGGATATACAAGATGCACACTTACAATTTTCCATTCCACTAATAAAACCCATACACTCTTACTTAACCTACAGAACACTGCAAATCAAAATTAACAATACACTCTCTCCACATAAGAGCATTCATGCGGGCATACTGCAAGGTTCCCTCTTAGGACCGAAATTATTCAATCTATACGTCTTTGACTTTCCTCAATTTCCTAATACTAATCTGGGTATGTATGCTGACGATACGGCTGTATATAGTCACTTGCATAGTGCACAAGCTCCTAACATTCTTCTAAACGCACACATGCACAGAGCCACAGCGTATTATAGTCAATGGAAAATCAGACAGAATGAGGGTAAGACGGAGACTATAGTGTTTACCAAGAAATTCAAAGACACGAACATTTTGACTCCAATTACGATCAACGGACACCAAATTCAAACAAAGATTAATGTAAAATCTCTCAGCGTACATTTAAATCAAAGGACTCACATTTAACAAACACATTACAATGACTATACGAAATGCTTATGCACTAACAAAAAATGTATACCCACTTTTGGCCAAAAATTGCAGACTCAACAGGACTAACAAACGACTTATATACACAATTATAATAATACCGGCCTTGGTATATGCCGCTTCCGCATGATGCACTGCATGGGTGACTACGATACACAAATTACAAATACATCAAAACAAATTTTTCGTCTTATTACAGCTTTAGAATAATACACGCCTATACGGCATTTACACGAAATGACCGACATGGAACCAATAGCGCAATATATAGAAAATACATCCCAAAAATTTTATGAAACTCTCGAATAACCCACTAACATGCAGCATAACACAAGTGAGGGAGCATAATGCTCAATCCAGAATTAAACATAAACTTCCATACCAAACGTTGCCCATCTTTCAACAGCCTATTTAGGCCTAACCCACTGACAAAATTCCAAATTATTCTTTCTTTTTTTTTCTTTTTATACGTTTTTTCACTGAATATTTTCTTTTACAAACGTTCTTTCAAGTTATAATATTTTTATATTAGAACATTTATATATTCCAAATTGTCCGTAATAATAATATACAAACAGTCTGACATGGCCGTTCAACATTCGAATTGTTTTAAGCGAGTTTTTGTGTTTGATAATTTTCCCGTGAACCAATAAACAAAATTTATGTAAATTTATAAATACTCTAATTTTAAGTTTTAATATTATCATTAATTATTTTAAGCTAAAAATTTTCCTTTGGCATTTGTTTAGAATAAGTCCAAATTAGTCAATACTTGACAGGAGTTTGTGTGTATAATTTTATAGTTTTAAATCCACACAGACCTCTCTCTGCCTAACCCATTCTATCACAAGGATGTCGGGTTGGCTCCGGAGGCGGGAGTCCTATGCAGATGTTTTATTGTTATTTTTGAAATAAATTGCTTTGATTGATTGGTCGATCGGGGTTCGAGTACAACTCTCGGCTTACTTTTTTTTGTTGTTTTATTCATTTTTATTCATTTATTTATTTCCTTGTAACATTATTTATTATTAACATTATTATACACATTTCTATACAATGAGAAATATCAGGATTTAATTATTTTATCTGCAAAATAATTTTCTGATCGACAAAATGTAAATAGCAAATCCTGTCTTTGCTGATCGAATTATTATTTTTGCTGGTGAAGTTCGGAATTTGTTAAAAAAAAAGTGTTTGCTGTTAAATTTCGCATTTGCTGGTCAAAAAAAATTATTTTACAGATCAAATAATTGCTTGTAATCGATTAATTCACTAACCGATTATCGCTATTTTGTCATTCTAAAAATAAAAAAGAAAAACTATAAAAAAACTGAATTAATATGGTATGTTACATTCCAAAATCGCAGTAGGCATTTATTCAGTATAAAACTCCTTAACGATATGCAACTAACGGTACCTACTGTACTCGTAGTACCGCTACTTATTCCCAGGCACAAGTCGTACGGAGTGACTCTCAACCGACTAATCTGAAGTCATCCGCAAGGGATTTATGAGGTCATTCCAATTTTCGGTCTATTGTTTTGGGTCGCAGTGAGGACTGCGTAAGTGGTTGGAAGAGACCGATTTCTAGAAACAGGAGCTAAATACGATTTGTGCTAACTGTTAGCAGAGAGAGTGAGGTTACGCTGATTGGAACGTGTTAGCTATTTTGGAGAATTCCTGCACCCTCTTGGTTAGAGGTAAATAATTATAATTTATAGTTCCGTTAAGCTCACGTTTTTAGCATGCCACTGGTTTTCCAGTAAGTAGCCGGTACAAATATAACATGAAATATATATATCTTTAGGGTCCACGGAAGGGTCCATTGTCCACGTTCGGGGCCAGACCAAATACGCGGAGTCTGGAGTCCTGCACATCCGAGGGCGAAGCCTGCCTAGCAGCTGAACTAAGTGCCGACCAGCCAAGTTAGTAGTGCGAGTGATTAAAAAAGGTTAAAAAAAAAACAACCGTCAGTGCCTATCAACCCCTAGTTTTTTTTTATATATAATTTAAATTTTCTATATCTTTTCATCTTTTTTTTTGTGTTTGGTGTATTAACCGAGATAACCTGGACCATTATACAGTGTGAGAGTACATGTAAACCCAGGGTGTGGCCACATTGTGGGTACTAAAATGTTAGTATCCTTTTTGTTTAACTTATGAGTATCAGGTTATCGAATGTATAAACGGCATATGATTGAATTAAGTTTGTTTTGTAGTAATTGTTTATAGGTTGTTCTAGGCTGACATCCCTAAACAGCACCTTATTTTCTTTTATGTATATTTTGTAAATATAATCTACATATATAGGCAGTGAATTGGATATTTATTTTCCCAGCACCACCCAATAACGAGAACCAGTAAGTAAAGAAGTAAGTTAGTTAAAGATTATAATTATTATTCAGATATACTGGGTGAAACGCCCTGAGGTCTGAGCTATTTTTATTTTGTCGGAGCACACGTTGACTTATCCGGGCTAAGTAGTGCTTCGGCTTGCTACATCCCCACGCCCAGTAAGTTTTGTGATCACATACCTTACCTTTTGGGTAGGGGTAGAAAAAGGGTAGCAGGTAAATTGAAATATATTTGATATAATGATCACTATCACAGAAAAAATTTGATGGAAATTTACAATGACATTTGACACTAATATTTCTCTGTGCATTGTAACTATATTTCTTTCTAAGGAATGACGAAGTGGCATGCCAGTAGTGGAAGAAATATTTTAAAAACATCTTCTTAATTACGCATAAAAGGGTAAATTAAATATATACTTTAATATTTTAATAATATTTTATAAACAATTTAAAATATTTTGAAAATATTCCTACGAAGATGGATATAAAATATTTCCATTGAATATGTTCAAAATGTTTTTATATCTTTCAAAATATTTCAGCAATATTGAAAACCATTATAAAATATTTAAAAAATATTCTATGCTGTTAGGTATGGAGTGTAGAGAAGGAGAAACGTCTCCGTGTTAAAAAATGTGATCGGATTTTCGATGGAAGAATAGGTGGCGCTGATTTAGAGGAGGTATTCTACGTGATTTTGTTTTTACTATTTTTATTATTTTTTTACGCTGTATAATTCTTTTCAACACCTACATAATATTATGTTTTCGTTAGTTTATAGAATCTGAAGCTAGTTTCAGATATAGTAAGTGTTTTAACTTCAGACTCAATCCCATAATACGATCAGCGCCACATCTCATACCTTACAGAATTCAGACCACATTTTGAACGTACCGTCCATAAGAGACGTTCCTCCTTCTCTACACTCCATACTGTTAGGTATATATGCCGCTGCGTCTGATACAATCAGTAAAACATTTTCACCTTTAAAGTCAATATTACACAACGCATTTGGTTGGAAATACTCCTTTATTACATATTAATAGTGGAAGTATACTTTCAATAGGACTTAATATATGTTTAACTCCATGGATCATCAACACAAATACACACGTATTGAATTTTCGCGTCCTACTTGATATTGTCCATAACATTGTTATATACTACAGAAAGAACATTTTTGCGCATATAAGAACTTGAGGATAGTGGCTATGTGGGCATGTACCTACTTCTCACAAACGTTTTTTAACAGCCATTATACAACGTTTTTCAAGATCTTTTGCAAATTGGGCGTAACCAGTAACAGAGGGTTAACTCTGCTAGTAAGTGGGTCATTGTGCAATAAAATACAGTCTAAGTTAGGCCCCTCCTGTAGCCACTAATGCGTGTTTAAGACGTGTCATGTGTTATAAATCGCCGCCCTTACTACGGCAGACTAAGACGCTCGAGGCAAGGCGAGGCTAGTTAATATGTTATTCTCGTGCCAACCTGACTCGCTGATAAGACTGGTTGATTGGGCTGCGTAGGAATGTGCGCATATGTACAAAATACATATTGCAGTAGCTCTTGAGACACGGTGTATGCGAGTAATATACTATCTCTATACTTTATCCACGACTATTAACAATAACAATTTTTGGTAAAATATCGCGCTGAATATTCTGACGCTTGACTTTAACGTTTCAAATCAAATAACAATTCTGCGCTTTAACTGACATGTCATGGCATATTCAATGAAATTTTAATAAAACATTTGAGAATCAATGAATAATAAAGTCTTTATTCACCAATGAATAAAAAATGGATTATACTTGAGGAAACACATACAGTGGGTACATTATTTAATATTTATTGATACTTTAAAAGTATATAGCCCTTGGTCTTTCGTCCAGTTAAAAATTTTTTATTTTATAATTTAAATGAAAAAAGTAATAGGAAGATGGAGGATCAAATAAGCACCTATTTAAAATAATGAAGCAACTGAGTTCTTCGAAAGAGAATTATATTATATAGAATTAAGGCATTAAGAGCTTGTAGAAAATAATGTTACTACCATATATTTAATAATTAATAATAAAATAATAATTGTTATAATCCAAAATCTCATAAAGCTATACTTCGCAACCTTCTCTCGATTTTTGTTATTCTGTGTCATTCTGTACTCTACCTCGCAAAGCATTGTCATCACCCCTTTGGTATTTTGTCGTTCATCGTAAAATGCGCCGGCTATCTGATCGTAAAGGACAATTTCCATAAGACTAATCTACGGTCATCCGCGAGAAATATCAGGAATTTCTTCTAAAATTTAAGTTCCCTTGTTTTGGATGCATTGTAGAATGCGTTAGTATTGGTTTAGAAGGAAACTTTTACTGAAAACAGGATATAATTGCGATCTTTGGTAAGGCTTCACTTAGACATTTTGTTTTTCAAAAGATGTCACTTTTATTTCTTTAGTCTAGGCTAGTTTGTAATAAACGATTAATTAAAATACCAGAACATAAATATTGTTTTGAGGAATGTTGTATTCTGGCACATAACAAATGAGAAATGAGGTTATGACTTTTGTGGTTCTACTGGAGAAATTGGAAGAATACCTGTACCCTCTGTGTTTGAGGTAAATAGTTCGTACAATTGTGGTTATTGTTTTCATTTTGTCTTTAAAAACATTACTGAATTTCCATTAGGTAAACGTTCGATAAGTGTGTAATTCAAACGTATTTCTTTAGGATGCACGCCTGGGTGAGGTCTGCAAAATTTTGTACGCCTGAGGCGAAGTTTGTATCGTTCTACGAGCCTGGGTGCGAGGTTTTTACTGTTCTGCACATCGGAAGCACGGTTTGTTAGTATTTTGCAAGCGTAAGACTGAAGAGCCTACGTACCTACGTAAGCACCGGGTGAAGTTCCAAGTCCAGGTAAAAGGGAACGAAGAAGTGTGTCTGAGGAGTACCTATCTTTTTGTGCCGCTGATGGCTGATAACTGATAACTCGAGTTCTACGATAGTTAGAAATTTTTTAAAAAAATTGCAAGTAAACTAGATAAAAAAGTGTATAACTGGAAATTATTTTCGAACATACAGGGCGAGTCAAGACGAAATTACAGGACCAAGTGCCTTTTTTTTTAAATGGAATGCTATGTATATCAGTACATTTTTTTGAAACCTCTTTCTAGGCTCTATTTATTCCTTTATTATTATTGGCTATCTCCCAACCACTTTGATGTAATGAATTTTTTTATTGAAATAATGCCATCTGCAGATGGATATTAAAAAAATCTCCATAGTCACAATTATAGGTTTTAAGAAAAACTTATGTGAATACCAGTTACGAGACATCTAATTAATGTTTTTGAATCATTTTCATTTCCTAAAAATGTACAGGGTGGCCAAAAATTAGTATTCAATTAAGAACTTTTAAATTGAATTTTCTCAATTTTTTTCAAATGGAACACCCTGTATATTTTTCAACGATGTGATGTAAAAATGAAAAACGAATATTTTTTGTAAGTACTTCCCTATGGCTAATTGCAACCATTTTCGTTTTATAAATAAATAAATGTTTATTTTTCAATTAAGAACTTTTTAAATTGAATTTTCTCAATTTTTTCAAATGAAACACCCTATATATTTTGACGATGTGATGTAGAAATGAAAAACGAACATTTTTTTGTAAGTACTTCCCTATGGCTAATTGCAGCCATTTAGGTTTTATAAATAAATAAGTGTCAAATTCAAGAATAAACTTAAAAAAGAGGTTCCCTCAAATAATTCATTAGAAAAATTTATAATAGGTGTTCGACGTGTTGCCCATTTTAATTGACACACGTCTTTATGCAATTTTGAAATGAGGCCATTTAGTGGGACCATTTCCATTGAAATGAGTAAATAGTATTTAACCAGTCCTTTACTGTAATGTTTTTTAACACGCTTTTATTAGCTTCACTTGTATGTTTGCTTGTTTGTTTGTATGTTTGTTTGTAACCGACTCTTTGGACTCGATTTTAACCCACTTTAAACGGACAGATTTAATTGAAACTTTGTACACTTATTAAGAACCGGTAACAATACAATAATTTGATAAGTTTATATCATTATCCTGTTCAGGATCGCCAATCCTTTCCTCACGTATCCCTGCGTGAAAGCAAAGGCTTAATATGTCAGTAGATTCCATAATTGTTAATTAGCCCGGTGGTCGAGTGGGTTGAGGCACTCGACGCGAAACGACAGACTCATCCGGCGTGAGTTCGAACCTCACGGCTGAAATAAAATTTTTTTTTTTTTTCAGAAATATCTGTTGGATCGTAATATGTTATAATATCAGCATCAATAAGCAATATAAATATAGTTTAAAACAACTAAAAACACGCTTTCATAGCACATCAAACTAAAAAGTTAAAAATAAATATAGTTTAAAAAAACTAAAAAAACACGCTTTTAAAGCACATCAAACTAAAAAGTGAAAAATAATTATTAATATAAACTGAAAATAATAATGAACGAAAAATACTAGTATTATTGTGAAAAAAGCGTGGGGTGCTCGATATACGAAAAATATTGCACAAAGCACCCCACGCTTTTTTCACAATAATACTAGTATTTTTCGTTCATTATTATTTTCAGTTTATATTAATAATTATTTTTCACTTTTTAGTTTGATGTGCTTTAAAAGCGTGTTTTTTAGTTTTTTTAAACTATATTTATTTGTACATTTTTTTGCTGTTTTCGTTATTCGACAAACAATAAAACTTCAGTTTGGTATAAATTATCGTGTACAAAGGAGCATTTATCACACTTATCGGTCGTTAGTTACATTTTGTATTGAATTTAAAATATTTGGAATTTTACAAAATGAATTTTAATAAAGCGGAACTTGTAGACATGACTTTTGTTTTGGGCGAGTCAGACAGAAATTGTTTACTTCCCAGACAGCACACAACATTCCACGAATATTCTGTAAATCTTCAAAATAGAATATATATACCTATATATTCGTCTATTATTAAAAGAATATATATATCTGAAAGAATATTAATGGAATATTCTTTTTAAAATATTCCCTGAATGATGATCAAATGATATTCTATTAATATTCCTAAATGAATATCTTTGATGCATTGTATAAGAATATTCCTAGAATAATGGATATACTATGGAAGAATATTAACTGAATATATTTTTTAAATATTCACCGAATAATTACAATTATTATTCATAGAATAATTTAAATGGATATGCTTGTATTTTATTGTTACAAATAAACACAATTTATAAAGATAATCACTAATTAAAATCATGGAAATTAGCTAAACTCTTGTGGTACTTAATGTGTTTATTTGGGCATAATACATAATTATTACATGAATGCAAAACATATATTAAACAATACAATTGAAAACATTTAAAGAAAGGGTTTAATAATGCTTGACAAATTTAGTATTATAAAATTATACCCCATATTAAAAAATTTTACACATTATATATATAATCCCTGAAGCAGATTATTTACATCTCGCATTATTTAAAATTACCGCCTTAAAATAATAACAAAGACGGCAGACGCGCGCCACTCTACGTCATTCGTCTACCGCTACCGACATTATTTTCTCGTTTTTTGAGAATGCTCCAGCTTTCTGAATGAATCTAATATCTATTTTATTTCGCAATTGGAAAGAGTTGTTCTGTGGGAAAGTGTTTTAAACTGTGATAAATGCATGCATATCATTTTCGTAGATAGAAAGCGTGTAATTAAATCAATATAAAAATATTAGTAAAACCTATAACCTCAAATCTTGCATGTGGCATCCTGTAAAGAATTAGTTGTCTTCCTTTTACCACCAATCTTATTAGCTAACCTAAGTTGTTTTACGGTTACACTGCGTAAATAAAATAACATTTTTTTTTAATAGTTTACGTCAATTTCTTGTGACATACGTGGTACCTAGTCTCCCTAACCATTAAACAAGTTAGCTAAGATCGGTGGTACAGTACACATTCTTAACCGTCTTTTATGCACTCGCTCATGTTTCAACATAACAAAAAATCAACACTTGCTTAAACAAATATTAATTAATTTTTCTCTCAAGGTAACGTAATGTTTAAGGGCCAATCTTATTCAGAATTGTACAGGGGAATTTTTATTTAACGAGCATAATATGCAGTAAAGTTTCATATAAAAATTAATTTCCTTTTATATTGTTCATAAAATAATTTTCCATGTAGAAACTTCACTATATACAACTTGACGATATAAGATTGACACTTGAGATTCGTACAAAACCATAAGACATATATATTGAATATATACCATAAAAAAAAGTGTGTGACGGTGTGATAAAGAACCAACTGGACCCACTCCACTACTTATAACATATATTCGGATTGCTTTGTGCATCCCGAATCTCAAGTTCTACTTTTAGTACGATTGTACTGATGATAACCATTTCCATTTTAATAGATCTATTGTTTGTTTGATATTGTACATTGCATGTACGTGGAGGTGGTATTATTGGCGGGGTAGTGGGTAGGGTTATCAGGACTGATAATAACCAGTGATGTATATGTTTTTTAAGGTGAGTTTTTTGGAATTGTAATATAGTATTGTATTCTCGGTTATTAATCCTCATTGCATGTTACTCTTGGCAGCTTCATAGATGATCTCTCCAACTACCAGATTGAACAGCCGCCTGAAAATGTCAATTGCAATTTTGTCGAAATGTCTTATCAGTATTCAAAGTAAGGAGCAACATGCAGTATGGATCAATACCCGAAAATTTATACATTTTATATGTGTCGTATTTGGTAATGTCCAAGTGAAATTTTGTATGCTATTTCTAAAATCTTTTTCTGAAAGTTTCTAAATTAATTCTTTTTAATGTTTTAACATTGTTGTTTCTGTTTTGAGTATTTTAAAAGTACTAAACTTTTTTATCTCCAGTAATATTTACAATAATTGACTTCTCTTATTTTCAGAAAATATAAATTCTTTTTAATTTCAGGGTGTCCCTAGATATTTGAACGTGGTACTATTGGGATGAGAATATCGACTAAACTAGTGTGATTAAAATTTGTGGCATATTTTTTAATCTTTAATTCAAGTTATAAGTAACATGTTTTATTTTATTTAAATAAATATATTTAAGTTTATTTATACCATACATTTGCAAGGTATGGGATTTTTTAATAGTTTATTTACAATCACTATTTAAAAATGTGGGATACACTGTTAGTAAATATAGAATCAAATTTGTTTGAATTTATTTTGTTTATTTTACTTGCATTATATAAACAATTCTACTAAAATAGTGTATTATTGCCTCCTGCAAAACAAATCAAAAATTTACATTTTTCAGAAAGTCCATTAATTGATTATATAAACCCAGCTTAGTTACTATGGCACCAAAAAGTGTGCAAAAAAATCTGAATACAAAAAAATAAGTATGCTTTTAGCATTGAGGTGACAATAGATAGATTGCTGCATCCCATATATAATTTTCTATTTTATTACGTGTATATTTGTTTTCTAAAAAAATTTTTTACACAATACTATAATCATAGGAAAACATTGTATTAAAGCTGCCTGTGTCCTTTAAAATTTCGTAGACATAATATGATGGTTTTACGTTTTCATAGATGCTGTATGATGTAAGTATTGATTTTCTAGATTCTTATACTTGTTGAGGCCTGAAAAGAGCTGTGGCCACACCCGTCACCTTCAGGTTCTTGTAACTGCTTACTGTTATACTCCTGTATATTCAAAATGAACAATTTGGTTTGGACTCCCAGTAAGGAGCAAGTTATTGATAAGATGTGAATGAAGAAGGTTGAAACAATTACAGTCCCTCTTAACACCTTACGGCGCCTATATATACTTTTTTTTTCTTCGAAATGCATATACCCAAAACTTGTTCCACTACTCAAAATTGAAATCGCCAAATCGGTTAATATTAACAAGTCACACAAAAACCATGAAATTTCCCATTAACCTAACATGGAGAAAAAAGAGAACTTGTAATTCTGCATTTTAAACACAAAATATATAATAAAGGTAAAAAACATACAAAAAATCCCTCATTCAGAATGTGGCAAAGAATAGGAATCAATAATTACTTTTCAATTTCCACTTTTATAAGGCCCAAAAAACAGTATAGGCCCTATAAAAGAAAAGTATAGGAGAAATTAATTTGTGTTTCTTGCATGAAGATTCTGAAATGAGGGACTTTTGTATGTTTCTTATCTTTATTACACATTTCCTTGTTTAATCCGTAGATTTAAAAAAGTTGTCTTTTTTCCTACATTAATGGCCTTTGTATGACTCCTTAATATTAACAGATTTTGCTCATACTTGGAAATCACTTATTTGGAAAACGGATCAATTGGAGGGTAAGCAAAAAAATTTCGAAAAAAAAAAATTTGGAACACCCTAATTTATATATTCTCTACAGCCCTTTTGAATATTTTAGAGAACCAAATCTTTGGCCCTAGAATATTCTACAGATATATTTAGTTATTTGTAGAATATTCTCTAGCAATATTCTCATAATTTTATAGGTCTGTATATTGTCCTCTGAATATTCCTATAACCTAACTGAATATTAGGTGAATATTCAGTGCATATTAATTTATTTCTGTGAATATTTTGTGCAGAAGTATAATTGTTCATGCAATATTCTATATAGTCATTTTGAATATTCAACTTTGTCGCTGAAAGCAATCTTAGAATATCTTATGAATATACTTAATTATCTATGGAATATTCATGAGAATATTCTGTAGATTTTTTTGTCCCATTCGCATTTTGTAGGAATATTCCCTAAATATCTTGAATATTTAAATACTTTTCTATGAATATTCGAATATCTTGAACATATATTCTTAGAATATGCAGCGATTATTCTTGTGCTGTCTGGGTTGCCAATACAATTTATCACCAACGTTATCCTGAAAGAAAGCTTCCTGATGTTAGCAGCTTCCAAAACCTTCTCGATAGATTTCTGGAAACTGGAAATGTCGAATATAAAAAAAGTGAAAGAATTAAACGTGTTGTGAACGAAGAAAATGAGTTTTCTGTGGTGCTGGCAACGGTTGAGAATCCCCATGTTAGTCAAAGAGAAGTGACCTCATTAGTAGGAATAAGTAGACGGTCTGTGGGTCGAATCTTAAAAACAAATAAATTGCATGCATATCATATTCAAATGCACCAGGAATTATCTGATGACGATTTTCAAAAGCGCCTACAATTTTGTAATTGGGCCAGAGGTAAAATGCAAGTTGATGTCAACTTTTTCAATAATGTTTTATTCACTGATGAGGCAACTTTTCATAAAAATGGATTTGTTAATAGCACAATTTCCATTATTATGCTTTGGAAAATCCACACTTTTTTATGCAAGTTAATAACCAACACAGATGGTCTAGAAATGTTTGGGGAGGAATTATTGGAGAACATGTAATAGGGCCACATTTCTTTGATGGTACATTGACTGGGGCTATTTATCTTCATTTTTTCGAAAACTATCTGCCACAATTATTGGTAGATCTCCCTGGAAGAATTCGAAATAGGATGTGGTTTCAGCAAGATGGTGCTCCACCACATTATTTAAATGCAATTAGAGACCACTTAAATAATACCTACCCTCATCAATGGATTGGAAGAAATGGACCCACTAAATGGCCTGCTAGATCCCCAGATCTCTCAAAAATGGATTTCTTTTTAAGGGGATACGTGAAGGAAATTGTTTATAGAGACACACCAACAACAGTACAAAATATGAAGGAAAGAATAATAACTGCCTTTTAGGAACAGTGGGAACCTCATTTCAAAAGCGCTTAGAGATGTGTGTCAATCAAAATGGCCAACATGTGGAACATTTATTATAATTTTTTCTACTGAGTTATTTAAAGAAACCTCTTTTTTTTTGAATGTTGTAATTATTGCTCAATAAAACGAAAATGGTTGCAATTAGCCATGGGGAAGTACTTACAAAAAATGTTCGTTTTTTATTTTTACGTCACATCGTTGAAATATATACAGAGTATTCCATTTGAAAAAATTGAGAAAATTCAATTTAAAAAGTTCTTAATTGAATACTAATTTTTGGCCACCCTGTACATTTTTAGGAAATGAAAATGATTCAAAAATATTAATTAGATGTGTCGTAACTGGTATTCATATAAGTTTTTCTTAAAACCCATAATTGTGACTGTGGTGATTTTTTTAATACCCATCTGCAGATGGCATTATTTCAACAAAAAAATTCCTTACAACAAAGTGGTTGGGAGTTAGCCAATAATAATATAGGAATAAATATAGCCTAGAAGAGGCTTCAAAAAATGTACTGATATACATAGCATTCCATTTAAAAAAAACCCACTTGGTCCTGTAATTTCGTTTTGGCTCGCCCTGTATGTTCGAAAATAATTTCCAGTTATAGACTTTTTTATCTAGTTTACTTTCAATTTTTAAAAAATTTCTAGCTATCGTAGAACTCGAGATATCGAGGTCCGACGCACTATTGCCCCACCCTGTATATTGCTTTAATTTTTATTTAAGGGAATATCACCCCATTTTGTTTAGTTTAAGTTTGATAACCATAAATTTAACCTCTTGTGTCATCAAATACGCTGTGAACCTTCTGTCTGGCCATATTCAAGGTGTTAAATTCTTGTTTTAATCTATGTTTACAATCTGTGAATAAGGGTTGTAATAAATACTATAATTAGCCTCTGAGGCACAGTATCATAAGGTAATATAAATAATTTTTATATGTGTTATTCTCTTATGAAATTTATATGAATATAGCCGTTTCATAGTTGTGAAATTTGATATTTTATTTTAACACCACCTTATAACGAGAAAGAATAATTCAGGGTAAGTTAAAGTTTAAGTAATTATTTTTCTGGTATTGAAATTCAGATAAACTGGGTGTAAACGCCCTGAGATCTGAGCTAGTTTTATTTTGTAGTGACACTCATTAACTTATCCGGTAAGTAGTGTGTCGACTTGCTACATCCCCACGTCCAGTAGTTTTGTGATCAACCCTATAAGGTAGGGGTACGAGAAGAAAAGGGGTAGCAATGGCGCCAAACTAAATCAACTAAATTAAATTTTTTCTTATTTTTAAATTTTTTCTTTTCTTGGTGTATTAAATAAAATGGTTTCGTTCTTTGGTGGGTTACTTGTAAAATATCGAACTACAGCGGCACTAATATATCGAGTGGTAATAGTTGAATGACGTAATTTAATAAGCTTGCTTCGTTTATTAAGATAGGGGTTAAAGAAATCACCTTCTTGTATCGTTAACATATTAAAAGGTAAGGTGGGTTCATTAAAAGAAGAATTTTTTCCTGTTAAAATATTTTGCATATAGACGCCTACCGATGCCAAGAGTCGTTTTGCCAATTTCACTTTTAAACTATTTTGCACATTAATGAGTACCTTTTAATTGTTGAAATATTTTTTGCTGATTTCACAGTTTTTGATCATTTTACACATTAATGATAATCCAGTCATTTAAGCCAAAAAAGAGGGTCAACCTCGGAATGAGAGATAATAAGCTGTAAACTTGTATAAACCTTTATTTTGGCGTTCTAAAAGTGTCTCAAAAGTCTCATAAAATCTCGTGTCCGCGTCTTAAGATATTCAAGGTCAAAGGTCACAAAAATCGGGTTTTTGCAAATATCTCGCTTCCTATGGTTTTAATACCATTTGCATTTATTATAAAAATTGTAGAGAATTAAATTCTCTACAACTTTTATGTCAAACATTTTTTTATATACTCAACCGTTTTTGAGATAGAGGGCGGAGAGCGGCGCTTACCTATTCACAGCATAATGCAAGGTCGACCGTAAGTCCCGGTAAATAATAAGCCGTATAAAGTCTATAAATCATTAAAAAATATATAATTATGAATAATTTGCATTGTTTCTTAATTAATTAATACATTATATTTAATAATATTTTTCATTTATCGAATATATATTTGTTTAATATTACTTACCTTTCCGTGTAAGCAACTGAAAGAATGGTTGTGGTTCACGCTGCGGATGCAGGAAATCGAGGTTGCAATGTTCTTTAGCTTGTGGCCAGTGTAATGAGCAAGCGTGCCTCAATTCTTCACCGTATCAAAGCGATCTCGATGAAGATAGTACATTTGACCCCGAAATTCTCGAAGATCTAGAGACAAATATCCTTGACAACGAAAATAATGATATTGAATTGGAAATTTTCGAGAGACTGGAAGACGATGATGAAGAAGGAGAAGAAAATTAAGACTCAAGTCTTAATTATAATATAAGTTTTTAAAAAACTTCCCCACATTTGAACTTCAACTGTAATAAATATATGAAAAAAGTATTTCTAAATAAAGATATAATTAAAATGTATTTACTCTATTCTTTTTCTACTTAAAATATAATTAGCATATATATTAGAATATAATTAAAATATACCTACTTAAAGTATTCTACTCAACAATTTTTTTGATTACACGGAAAGGTAAGTAATATTAAACAAATATATATTCAATAAATGAAAAATATCGTTAAATATAATGTATTAATTGATAAACAATGCAAATTATTCATAATTATATATTTTTTAATGATTTATAGACTTTATACGGCGTATTATTTACTGGGACTTAACGGTTGACCTTGCATTATGCTGTGAATAGGTAAGCGCGGCGCGCTCTCTGCCCCCCTCTATCTCAAAAACGGTAGCGTATATAAAAATAAATATTTGGGACAAAAGTTGTAGAGAATTTTATTCTCTACAATTTTTATAATAAATGCAAATGGCATTAAAACCATAGGAAGCGAGATATTTGCAAAAAAACGATTTTTGTGACCTTTGACCTTGAATATCTTAAGACGCGGACACGAGGTTCTATGAAACTTTTGAGACAACTTTTAGAACGCCAAAATAAAGGTTTATACAAGTTTATAGCTTATTATCTCTCATTCCGAGGTGAAACCTCTAATGTGACTGGATTAGAGTGCTTTTTAATTGTTGTTAAAATATTTTTCGTACCACTTCAAAAGTTGTTCTGCTAATTTCACTGTTTTGATCATTTTACACATTAATGAGTGCTTTTTAACTGTTGTTAAAATATTTTTTTGGTACTTTCACTGTTTTGACAATTTTACACTTTAATGAGTACTTTTTAACTGTTGTTAAAATATTTTGCGTATAGACGCCAAGCGTTGTTTTGCTAATTTAGCTGTTTTGATCATTTTACACATTTAGTAAGTACTTTTTATCTGTTGGTAAGGTATTTTACGTTCAGATGCCTATCGTTTTCCTGGTTTAGAATTAATTTCGTATTAAATGTTAGATTGATTAGATCAAAATGCCAGACGAAATAAAATTAGATGTGAATGTGTTAGCCAAGGATGAGCTTAGTTATGAGTTACGTGTACGAGGGTTGGGCGAAGAGAAAATCTCACGGTAGTAGAAATGCGTGCGGTTCTTCGTAATGTCCCTCATTTGGAGAAAACTTCGCTGGCCATTAAAAGTTCGTCAAACCCGTATAGGTTTGCTGACGATTCGGAGGCACTAACGGCCAATCTTGTCACTGTCAACTCTCTTATTGATGAATTTCGTGGGATCGCAAATGACAGTAAATATAAGGGGATAATGTCGAAAATAGCACATGCATAGGGTTGTGTTAATCGTTCTAGACCATCGAACGAGGCCGAGAAAAAAGATAGAGATTCGACTTAAACTTTTATTAGCAGCGGATAGGCTTCAGGAAAAGACTAAAAAAATATCGTAAAACACGGAATTTTACTGTGTTTGACTTGTCTGTATTGCGTCAGATTGTAGATCAACGTGGTGCTCATAACTCTGCTGTGGAGACTGAGAATAGTTCTAGTGATGAGGAGCAGGTAGTAAAGCTGAAACCGGTACCAGTTAGAGATTGGGGGTTGAAGTTTACTGGCCGACTTGACGACATGTCGTTTACGACATTTCTAGAACGTGTTTAGGAAAAACGTATATCGTGTGGTATTTCACGAGCAATGCTTTTTTACTGATGCTGTTGATCTTTTTTATAAAGACGCTTATACTTGGTATAATCTGGTCAAGAATTGGGCTACAGATTGGGAATCACTGACTGAAATAATGAGAGAACAGTTTCTACTAGAAAATTTTGATAAATATTTACTTGAGGAAATCAAGCGCCGTACCCAGGGTGATCAAGAAAGCATTGGGTTGTATATATCCAGTATGAAAGGGTTGTTCAATAAGATGCGCACTCCTATAGCGGAGGAAACCCAATTAGAAATTATTTTAGAACGAATTGATCCATATTATCATCCCTTCTTGGCATTTGAGGACATCACGTTGGTCACCCAACGTTTAACGTACTGCCGCAAATTAGATATAAAGCGAGGAATGGTGAAGTCTTATATCCCTCTTACCCCGATAAAGAAATCTCTTATACCAGGGTTAGCTTATGCTTCTACTTCTACTTCTCTTTCTTCCTTGCAATCGAGTCTGGTGATTGATGAAATTCCAACGACAAGGTCGGTAAGGACCAAGTTTTTCAAATGTGATCAGGTAGGGCATCTACATCGGGCCTGTCCCTCCCCTAACACGATATTTTGTTATAAATGTGGTATGAGAGATGTCAGAATTAGATCTTGCCCCAATTGTAAGCAGTCAGGAAACCGTCCAGGGAGACGCTAAAAAGTCGTGTAGTTTCTCCCGATATATGCTTATCGACCGTAAATGTCTGCGACACATCACAACAAATTTTTCATGATTATGTCATAGCTCAGGTTACTGGAGATCAATGTCCTTACTTAGAAATTTCAATGTTAAGCTTTCCTATGACGGGTTAATTCCCAGTTTGAGACAATGCATTTGGTACTTTTCGGATCACGAACCCTCGACGGCTGTGTGCAGTATTGTTAATAAATCTTCATTGATTTCTGATCAGAAATTATTTCTGGAGCAGTTGGTAGAGAGTAATAGGGAGTTAATGGGTAAAACCTTGGGACGTACACACCTGGTTTCGCATGAAATCGAATTACTTCCTGGCATAAAACCTATTAAACAACATTATTATCCTATTTCTCCGGCAAAACAGAAGCTCATCAATGAGGAAATTGCAAAAATGCTAAAACAGGTTATAATAGAACCATGTAAGTGTCCTTGGTCATCGCCTGTGTGTATGGTTCCAAAAAAAGACCAAACTTTACGTTTTTGTGTAAATTATGGACGGCTGAACGCCATGACTTACAAGGATGCCTACCTTTTGCCTTTGATTTCGGTAATTTTAGATCGTTTGCGGGATGCTAAATATCTGAGTTCTCTAGACATAAAAAAATATTTTTTTTTTAAACTTGCTTTTCTTAGTCGTACTAAAAAAGTAAAAAATAATTTCTTTACCAAAAAAAAAAGCCAAAAAAAAGCAAGGCGTGCACACTTTGTATCACTGTACGCAGATTGTACAAAATGCGCACACTTTGCGTTTTTTGGCTTTTTTTGGCAAAGAAATTATTTTTACTTTTTAGTACGACTAAGAAAATCATGTTTTTAAATTTTTTTTATTTCTTTTTTTATTTTCTACTTTTTAATCATACTTTACTTAAATTATTATCATACATTAAATTATTATCATATTTTTGCAGATTTTTCAAAAGGAACGCGAACGGTGCAATATTGTATTGTCAGGAAGTGTGTTAAATGAAGGATGCAGGATTTGAAGACAAACATTGTGACTACATTGTGAGTTAAAGAAAAGCAAGTAAAAATTGTCTATTGACAAATGCCTATAGAAAGATTATATTATGTACTTTTACGATTTGTATTGGTTTTGTGTAATGCCTTTTGGGCTGACGAATGCTCCAGCCACTCGGGAGCGACTCATTGATTCAGTACCAGGTGCTGATTTACAGCCATCAGTTTTGATCTATTTGGACGATATTGTAATTTTGTCACAAGATTTCGAAACTTTACAGGTAGTGTTTCATCGTTTGCATTCAGCTGAATTGATGGTTAGTTTTGACAAGTGTCAATTTTATTGTCCGGAACTTAGTATTTAGGATATGTAGATAAATTTGATTTGCATCCGGACCCGCGAAGGTAGAGACGAACGTAAACATTCCTTCTCCAAAAACTGTAAAGGATATTCGTCGTTTTATAGATACATCGTCTTGGTACGGCAGATTTGTTCCCCAATTGTCCACTATTGTGGCTCCCTTGTCGAATTTAAGGAAAAAAAATGTTAGTTGGTGTTGGACGCTCGAGTGTGAAAATTCTTTTAGAATGCTTAAAAAAATATTTAGTCACAGCACCGATACTTACTTGCCCTGATTTTTGACGATGGAGAGAAGGCAATCTGCTACTTGTCTTGCTCCTTGACTAGTCTAGGAGCGCAAGTATAGTTCTGTGGAAAGAGAATGCATATTGTGTATTTGGGCAGTCGAGAAGCTGAAGCACTATTTAGATGGTTTTCACCTTAAAATCATCATCGATTGTTATTCTTTACTTTGGTTGCACTAGCTAAAATATCTTAAAGGTCGTTTGGTCAGGTAATGTAAATGGTTTTTATATGTGTTATTCTCTTATAAAATTTATATGTATATATCGTGTTTCATAGTTGTGGAATTTGATATTTAATTTTAAAGCAGCACCTTATAACAAGAATGAATAATTCATGGTAAGTTAAAGTTTAAGTAGAGTAATTATTCCTACAAGACGGCAAGAACTTTTGCTAAATGAGTTCGGTCTTGAAGAAGAAGGACAAGAAGCGAAGAAATTCAAATCATCAACACACGGTCTGAAGAGATTAAATGATCACTCAGAGAAAATGCAAACTAGATCAGCATATTCCAACACTGTATACAAAAAGAAGTAGAAAACATTGCTAAGAATAAAAAACAAGTTAAATATAAAAAAATACATATAATATATCATTTTTATTTTAATTTTACATATCGATATTTTTTATTAGCGTACTTAGGATTAGTCATAAAACTTATTATTAACTATATATAAACAATAACATAAAAAAAATATATGCTTTAATGAAATTGTATCTAAAATAATATTAAGAGGGCTAATCTAACCAGTGTTTGTAAGGTAATTTTTCAAAATTTATTTCTTCCATACGGTTTGATCAAATTACACCAAATTTGGAGGATCAGTAGTTGAAAGTGTAATAGAGGATACATGTATATCTATTTTAATTAATTTTCACTTTATGTAGGGAAAATTTATACTGTAAATATAAGTGAAATTTGGACGTGATTAGCTCCTGAATTATGATATCAATCGGTAAAATTCGAGGTAAAATTCATACATGTCGTCTAGAATGATTCTTCATAATTATGCTCAGCAAGTTTCAAACTTTTATTCCGTACTATTTGGTTAAAAAGAATTTTCTAAATAAGTATCTTTGTCACTACAAATGGAGCAAGGAAGTGTTACCTCTATCGGGAATCGCACCTCAATGAAGTCGGTGAATAAAACGTCCAGTGAAGGTATAGTCAACAGCAAAATTATTCAGCGGCGCATGTATAAAAACTTTCTAGAGAGTGACACAGCTATCCGAAGCTTTTTTCCGACTAGGCCCCTTAATGGATCCTTTTATTAGAGACTTTCAAACAAAATGTATTACTACGGAGGTATTAGATCACATCGGCGAGGTAAATGAGATATTAAGTGTAAATTCACAATTTGAAAATTTCAAAATTGTGCATCTAAACATTAGAAGCATTCAAAAAAACTTTGAGGAGTTAGAGGCATTTCTAAGGTAATTTAAGGCAGATTTTGAAGTCATAGTTTTAAGTGAAACATGGAAAATAGATAATATTCAATTATATGAGTTAAGTGGTTATAACATCGTATATAGCGAGGGTAAATTAAATCAAAATGATGGCATTGTGCTGTTAATAAAAGAGGGCATACAATTTGAATGTAATATTGATCAAATTGGGCAAGTAAATATTATTAGAGCTAAATTAAATTTTCTAGAACATCTTATAGAGTTATTATGCATATACAAATCTCTCTAGATAAAAACAAGTTTCTTGTGGATCTGGAGCATTATCTGAAAACTAAACCTTTTTATTCCAATATAAATCTTATTGTGGGCGATATGAACATAGACCTTCTAACAAACAGTAATATTAGTACTGAATATCTAAATTTGATGTCTGAGTATAACTTATTCTCAATAATATATGATATCACAAGAATTCAAGAGAGTCTAGGTAGCTGTATTGATCATATATTTTTATCAAACACTAATAGTGTCGATGAAAACATATTACCAATTATAGTCAAGAGGGTCATGGGGGTCATGACCCCCCCCAGAACATCAAGAGTGTATAAAATATTCTAATATTTTATTGCCGATTAACTAGCGAAATCAACGCTAAGTATAACATATATCTATGTATTACAAAAATGCAAAAACACTCACGTTATATCGCACATATCATCACTCTTGTGAATTTGCAAAGCGCTCCTTGTTCCTGTTCCTTGGTTGTCTGTGGCATGTGGCATGCGCCAATGCCATGCGTGTATTTGAGACCTGAGCAGTAGATTTAAAACTTGCCCGATGGCCTGGTTTGCCAATGGAATGTGCACTATGCAGTTGCAGTGGTAGGTCTTTTTCTGTTCTGTGGTGGTAGGCCAGGGCCAGGCCTGGCCAGGTTATCGAGCAGGTTTTAAATCTAATTTTTTACTACACTAAGTTATGTGCAATTGCAATGTGCAATATGAATTTGTTATATAGGTTTCTATTTTTTATATTTTTTTTGTATTTTGTTATTTTGTTTCGTTAAATGCCGTTTTATTAATTAAAAAAAGTACATTTATTTTGTTTTTGTTTAACTTTAACAAAATCCTATCCTGATCTGAAAAATTAAATTTGTTTTGATGAAACTCAGTTTCCAATTTTCGTCTGTGATACATTTTGCCTGCGAAGGCAGAGCTTTGTTCATGACAAAAAAAAACAAAAAATCAAAAAAAAAGATTTTTGCAATTACATACATGAAAAAAAAGAAAATTTGTTTGATGAAACCTATTTTTCGAAGAAACTGTTTATGTAACTCATATTTGCAACTTTTCTTCATTTTAGAGCATTTGACCTTGAAAAATACCGAATTTTCGCCTGCGGCGCATTTTTGTATATTGTCCCATTTTGATATTATAGTTTATGGGATGACCCCCCCCAAAATGAAGAACTGGATCCGCGCCTGAGTATAACTGACCATTTTCCAATAATACTACAAATTGTAATACAAAATAAAATAAAATCAAACAAAACTGAGAAAGAGTTCATTAGATTTATTGATTTTAAAGCTTTAAAAAATGAGTTAAATACAGTCTCCTGGCAGGAAGTGTATAACTGCGAAGATGTTGGTTCTGCAACAGACATATTCTTAGATACATTGGTAGAAAAAATAAGTAAGTTACAAAAGAAGAGTCGAAAACCTTGGATAACCAAAGGGTTACTAAATTCTATAGACTATAAGAACAAATTATATTTAAATATGAAAAAAAATTCTGAAAATTTAATTTTAAAAGAGGAATATAAATCCTATAAAAATAATCTAAACAAAATAATAAAAAAGATCTAAAAGTAAATATTATACAACCTTAATAGAAAAAGAAAAAAATAATAGTAAAGTTTTGTGGAATACTGTTAATGAGATTCAAAATAAGACTGGTAATAAAAGAGATAATATAAGTCAAATACGAAATTCCAAAGGCGACATTACTGATGATATGAAAGAAATATGCGAAACTTTCAATGAAACGTATACTAAGATGGAACTAAAGATGGCAAACTTGATTAAGAGGGATGCAAATTATAAAGAAAATATTAAAATAAATGAAAAATCAATGTTTCCATACCCAACAAACTCTAACGAAGTTAGAGAGAATATTATGAAACTAAAAAAACAAAAAATCAGTGGATATTGACGGAATAAAAGCGGAAACACTAAAACAAATAGTAAACTATATAATTGAGCCGTTAACATATATAACAAACAAATGTTTTGAGGTTGGAGAATTCCCCTCTGCATTTAAAATTGCAATAGTGATACCCATTTATAAAAAAAGCGACAGAATGGATCCTACTAATTATCGTCCTATCTCTTTAATTACCAATTTTTCCAAGATTCTTGAAAAAATAATAAAAATACGATTAAAGAATTTTGTAAAGAAATTTAATATTCTACATTGCAGTCAATACGGTTTTCAGAACGGAAAATCGACATCGGATACAATTGAGTGTCTTACTAAAAAAAATATACAATTCATTGGAAAAAAGGAAGGCCGTCTTTAGGTATATTTATAAATTTAGCTAAGGCATTCGACACTGTAAGTCATCCGTTGTTGATTGAAAGTCTTGAGAACGTAGGTATAAGAAACTTACCATTAAAATTAATAACAAGTTATCTCTCTGGCAGAAAGCAATGCGTGAGCATCGGTAACATAAAAAGCCAGCATGGAACTATAGAATGTGGCGTTCCACAGGGTACTATTCTAGGACCCTTATTATTTATCTTGTATATCAACAATTTCTTTCTTGTAGAAACTGTCGGTCAAATAATTAGTTTTGCTGACGACACAGTAATATATTACGATGATGATACTTGGAACAATTTAAAAATTAAAACTATAAACGATTTTACGAATGGCTTGACCATAAACTATTGTCCATAAATTTTGAGAAAACGCTTTTCATTCCACTTACATCTTACAAACCTCAGCTGCCAAATTATAAAAACTAAATATAAGAATAAATGACGAGGAATTTAAAATCACCTACGCCAGTTCGGTAAAATATCTTGGAATACACATAGATCAGCATCTTCGCTGGGATATACATGTTGCTGAATTACTTAAAAAATTACGTGGAATAATTCCACTATTAAGAATGGCTTAATAGGTTGGGGTGGTTTACTAAATAACGTGTCCATTAAATTAGAGGTTTTTCAAAAGAGAATTTTAAAAATTATACATTATAAAGACTATACTTACCCATCTGACCAGTTATATAAAATTGCTAACGTTTTAGATATTCGACAATTATTTTGTCTTATCCTTGTCATTAATCAACATAATGAAAACAAAAACTTTCTATTAGAAAAAAAATATAAATATAAAACTAGGAATATAAATACTTTAAACATTCCCATGATACGAAAAACTATTGGACAACGATGTTCTTTCTATCTTGCACCTAAAGTATATAATTTGTTGCCCCTAGAAGTTAAAATAACAAAGAATAAAAATAGCTTTAAACGCTTATGCACCATGTATATGCTTAAAAATGAAAGAACCATGTTTCACGATTTAATTGATAGAAAAAACGACTAAAGATCCTATGTAAGTATTTCAAAATGTTTGTTCTGTATAATATTTTATATCTAATATGTTACTCGCCTTATTGTTACTTGCCTTGTTTTATTTTAGTATATTAAAAAAAAAATTATGTTGAAATTGGTTTAAAATTATGCACCTCTAGCCTATACGCATGTATGTGTGTGTGTGTGTGGGTGTGTGTGTGTGTGTGTGTGTGTGTGTGTGCGTGTGTGTGTATGTATAGATGTATATGTGTATGTATGTGTATATATTTGTGTATATGTGAGTGTGTAAATATATATAATTAAAATAAATAAAATAAAACGTCTACTAACGACTTATGTTATAACTTTTTAACTCAAAAAAAAAAAAATTATTTCGTTTTATTATTTGCATTATATGTACATCTTAATATCTTATGTATCTTATTTTTGTGTTAGAAAACCCTGAAGTCAGTATAAAGGCAGCCACGTATAGCTCATAAAGTTGATACCTATAATGAAACTGCTGCTTCCAGGGTGAACTAACCTTTGTATTTTTGTATTTTTGTATTTTTGTATTTTTGTATTTTTGTATTTTTGTATTTTTGTATTTTTGTATTTTTGTATTTTTGTACACGTACAAGTATCTCATTGATACTTCTGTGTTTCTCTTTTACTTTATTTGTTTGTACACAGGATTTTTTAATATTTATTCTTTATTCTCTTACAAGTACATATTGTAACAGATTACGTGTATAGATAAAATAAAGTATTATTATTATTATTATTATTATTATTATGGTATTGAAATTCAGATAAACTGGATGTAAACGCCCTGAGATCTGAGCTAGCTTTATTTTGTCGTGACACTCATTAACTTATCTGGGCTAAGTAGTGTCTCGTCTTGCTACATTCCCACGCCCAGTAGTTTTGTGGTCAACCCTAAAAGGTAGGGGTACGAGGATAAAAAGGGTAGCATAATACTTCTTTGCCGTTTTTTAATGAATAAGAAAAAAATATTGAAAACTAATTAAAGGTTTTTCGTCATCGATTTTTTATGTGTGTATAGATCTGCCCCCCTCCAGTTTCCTTCTAGATCCTCTAGTGATATGTAGACCTGATATGTTTCGTACTTTATTGTTGATTACCTACTGTGTATATTTATGAACTTGTTTTGTATATAAAAATAAAGCAAAATTTTCAGAAAACAGAACCCAGTACGATCACAATAGCTGGAAAAAAAAGTGTGTTATATCACCGAAACATGATTCTGATCTTTACAAAAAAAATTCTCTTTTATAATGCGTGCAAACTTTTCAATGTTCTGCTGAATAAACATGGTAAATATTTGTCAAAAATTTACAAATAATTTAAAACGGCTATAGAATCGCTATTATTATATAGAAACTGCTTTACCATATATGAATTTATGTCACCTTTTTAATTATTATTCATGTTACCTCTATTAGCTGTATTATTGGATATTTATTAAAATGTCCTTCGTGTATACTTTAATCTGATTCTACATATATTGAACTTTTATTACATTTTCAATCGTTAGTTGTTTATACATTTGACTGTATAATTAGTTTTATGCTAAAATTATTAAGTGACAAATTTATTAATAGTATAAGTTATAAATATATAAATATTTCTTTCCTGAAGTTGGTTGAAACCCTTGACGTGAAGCTAATATTGACGTGGTTTCCCATAAAATATCATGCACTACACTCAACTCGGGTTCCGCCAACCAAGTTGGCATCATCTGGAAATAATTAAAACTAACTTTATATTAATAATATATCATATTTATACCTAAATTACTGTTGCCAATAGAGCGGACTATATGGGATTGGCCCTCTGTTACTATTCATACTATTTTTACACTTTGTAATTCCAAGCTTTAAAATGCATTCTGCTGTCTGGTATTTATTACATTCTTAATTAATCTTAAAATGCTACTATCTATTTTATGAATATTTTCAAACGCTAGACTTATCTGTTTTATCATATTTGAGATGAGCCATATGTTCCTTGAATCTAGTTTGATTTGATCGTCTAGTTTGTCCAACAAACTTTTGATTGCACTCTTTTCAGCTAATTTTGTATATCCCTGACTTTCCGTTTGTTTCAATTTTGTCTTTTGGATTGCTTAAAAGTTGCAGTTTATTTCCCGATGAATAAACCACTGTCATATCTATATCATTAAAAATCTTATCAATACCACGGGTGAATTGAGGTCGAATAATTCCGAAGTGTCTCTTTAAATTTACGTTTCCTAATTATTTTATCAATTATACTTACAGAATATCCATTACTCGCAACTATATCCTTAATCAATACGTCCGATTGTTTTAGCAATTGCATCGCCAACTTACCACCTATCAAAATGGTTAATAGAGGCGTTGTGCGCTACCTGTGTAAGGTCTACCAAATCACCAGAACGATGTGATATATTATTAAGAATATGATTATTTTGAATTAAGATTACGAAATAATTTGTCACCTGGAGACTGAGAACTCATAATTACAGCAAACTAGTCACTTAATTTAGTCTAAGGATAATATTTAGATAATTAATACTTAGCTAGAAACCAACTATTTATTAATTTTTACGGCGCTTCGATACGTGTGTACTGCTTATTACTCGTACGCGAGCGCTGAGCGGGATAGATAGATTATGTAATATATTTGTGTATAAATTATAAATAAATTTAGTTAAAATTAAATTAAGTAAATACACGCATGTATTTTCAACTGTCTCGTTAGATGTAGATAGATAGATAGATAGAAATATTTTATTTTCCCACAGTATATATCTTACAAACTACAATAATAATTGTTATAGTGTATACATGTATTATGTTATGGGATAGATACACACTTCTGGCTTTTTTCGAGCCTTAGAGAAAATATATTGTATAGTTCGGTCTGTAAATTCAAAGAATTTTTTATATCTGATCATATGATACTTAATAATACATTAAAACGGCTACCTTAAAGTACAGAATTGAATTAAATTAAATAAGAATACATATGAGTGGTGTTGATTTTTTTTTTTTGGTGTATGTACTCGGGTACAAAAATACAAATAACCTGTTGTTTTAGTTAAAATTATCATCAAAGAATTCATAGAAGACCTTGGCTTTTAGGATATCTTTCAATTGCTTTTTAAATAAATTTAAAGATGGTTTATGCTGAACTGTTTCTGGTAGATGATTAAATATTTTTACACCTGCATATACTTATATATACTTATGTTTACATCCAAGTAGTATGAGGGCGTTCGGTATATGTTTTTTGTATCGCGTATCATGGTTATGCATATCAGCGGGTGTCGAAAGGCTTTTTTTGTTCTTTGTATATCATTATACTGATTTTATATATGTACAAATTCGTTATATGTATAAATTCGTTAGCGTAAGTATGGAGTGCTTTTTAAAGTAATATCTACATGAGTCCCAAGTACTTAGATTGAATAACGCTCTGATGGCTTTTTTTATACTGAAAATGTTGTCTTGACGTTAGTTGAGTTTCCCCAGAATGCTACTCCATATTGCATAAGAGAATAGAACTATGCATAATACACTGAAAATTCTTATTTCTATTTTTAGAGACCATAATCGTTATTTGAAGTTTTTAGTACTTTTCCTGTATCATTGATCAGTATGTTGTCTACTAGAGAGTTAGAGTTGTTTACAACCCTTGTAGGAGTGTTGATGGTGATAGATAAATTAAATACATTTAGCAGCTATAGGAATTCGTTTGTCTGTCGATTATCTTTTTCAAAAGGTATATTAAAATCGCCACATATTACCAGCACATAATTTGGGTATGAATCGTTGATTTCTAATAATAACGCGTAAAAAAAGATCGAAGAAAATGTTATATGACTTACTCTGACAAGTTGAAGACCTGTACATGCAGATTATAATCATTTTCAAACTTTTACTTACAGTTGCAGCATACTCAAATTCTTTTTGTTTGTGTCAGCAGGTTATTTATATTTTCAAAATCTAAGTTATCTTTTGTTAAGAGATTAATACTCCACCGTGCATGCTCGATTTTCTGCAGTAACATGAGATTAAATTATAACCATTAAATGGTGCACATAATTGCTATCTAGCAGCCAATGTTCGGAAATACATAAGACTTGAATTTCTGGATTATCTTCTAAAAAAATTTGAATGTCATTCACTTTGTTGGATATACATTGGATATTTTGGTAAAAAATCGTGAGAGTGCTGATTAGTTTTTTCGTTGAGCTTGTTTTCTAAGTATTCTTGGTTGATTTTGGGAAATATGGGGTTGTTGGTCCGTCTGCGACTCTTGCTGTGAAAGTTGATATAGCTGCGGGTTTAGGTTGAGGGTTGCGTTATCTCTAAATGTGCTTTCACATTCAGCCAGTGTGTACGATCTGTCATTTATCCATAGTTTGGTACTTTTTATGTATGCTTTAGGATTATCGCTGTTCTTCACTTGCTCCAGATACGGTAGCAGTTTTTTTTCTTGCATCCTGATCTCGGGCAGAATAATGAGGGGAGATTGAGTACCCTGTGCCTTTTAATTTTTTACTCTTTTTGAGGATCATGTTTTTTGTTTTATAGTTAAGAAATTTAATGACTGTGGGTCTTTTTCCAGATTCGTTATTACCCATTCTGGAAACCATTTGGATATCGTTCAGTTGTATTTCATTTAAACCTAAACCGCCATTTTCTTGTGTGATAATATTTAGCACTTTTTTTTCGAGGACTAGCTGGTTCTCATTTTTGTCCTCGGTTATTCCATAAAGTACTAGGGAGTTAATCCTATTTTGAGAGTCCATTATTTGTGAGTGGCTCGATATCCCCATTACTTTTTTACTACCGTTTTTAGCATTAATCCACTTTTTGTTCTAGCGATAGTTCGTTTGTATTTTTTATATCCATGACTGCTGTAGTTACGGACCTGTTCTTTATTACTTGAGAAATATGTTTGCCTGGGTCGCAGGTAGAGATGTAACTTGCTGGCAACGGCTATTCCTTTTATTTATTACAGTAGCACAGATATTACACACTGACCTGGGCTAAGCCAATTTACCACTGCACTACTACTACACTGTATTGTTTTTATTTATTTAAATTATTTTCACTATTCTATAGCCGGTCACCTATATGGTTCCATGCGCAAATCTTTTAACGAAACTTGGACCAATTTTTTACTTTTTTTGTCACTATTTTAACCGGTTTATTTCGGGTTCTTCTCGAGAGCTTCGCTCCGCACGTGTTTCTGTTTCAACTGTCTAAATACGGCAGCTTATTTGCTTTTAAATGACCGAAAGGCGTTAACATCAATATCTGTTTTCGGTGACGGAACAAGCTTACTATTGAAACAAATTAGCTCAAAGAGTCTTTAAAGTAATATATGTATCAATTTAATACCATTGAGCTATCCTATTTCAATAATAAGAATAAGCTTAATCCCACATCGCTACAAGTAACATATATGGATATCTGTGCTCTCCGGTTATTTAAAAGTGACGAAACTGTATGTTTTACCAACAGTATATAAAGAAAGGTCAAAGTGCCTAGTTCTTTAAGAGCGCGTGGAAATACGAGTATACAATAACTGTTTTTATTTTAGTGATTCTCTGAGTTCTTATTTATTTCTCCACTTTTCCTTCCTTAAGAAATGACATTTAGTGCTTATTTTTTATAATAAAGTTAAAAGTATGTTATATTTTTGAACCTACTTACTAGTGAAGTGGCACCTGAGGAGTTAGCTGGTTTGGTTAGTGTAATAAATAAATCAAAAAAAAAGTTAGAAATCTGAAAATTATATAATAAATATTTCTTGTCCCTGAACAATTTAAAAGAAATTTTAACTATACAGGGTGTTCTATTTTTTACGGAACGCTAAATTTTTTATTATTAGATTCCTCATAAAATTTGCTTTTCAATGGTATAGGGATAGGTCTACTTTCTATTGTTAATTTGAGATATTTAACTTTTTCCGAAAATTATGACAAATGCATCGATTTTGAAAAATAAGAATAACTCATTAACGCAAAAGGATTTTTTCTGAAATTTTCATGTTAACGTAAGCAGCAGTCTTACGTTCGGTTCGGTGTCAGTTTGAATTACCACTGTTAGTACTGCAGTTATCCTTGAGACGAAATGCCAGTTGTATAAAATATCGTTTTCCTGCTCCATCCAGTATATAATGTTCAGTTCGATCCACCAGTTACATCCTCTTCGCTTGGTCCTGGTATTTACATAATAAATATAGTTTAAAAAAAACTAAAAAACACGCTTTTAAAGCACATCAAACTAAAAAGTGAAAAATAATTATTAATATAAACTGAAACCAATAATGAACGAAAAATACTAGTATTATTGTGAAAAAAGCGTGGGTTGCTCGATATACGAAAAATATGGCACAAAGCGCCCCACGATTTTTTTCACAATAATACTAGTATTTTTCGTTCATTATTGTTTTCAGTTTATATTAATAATTATTTTTCACTTTTTAGTTTGATGTGCTTTAAAAGCGTGTTTTTTAGTTTTTTTAAACTATATTTATTTTTCACTTTTTAGTTTGATGTGCTATGAAAGCGTGTTTTTTAGTTGTTTTAAACTATATTTATATTGCTTATTGATGCTGATATTATAACATATTACGATCCAACAGATATTTCTAAAAAAAAAAAAAATTTTTTAATTTCAGCAATGGGATTTGAACTCACGCACGAGGAGTCCATCGTTTCGCGTCGACTGCCTTAGCCCGCTCGACCACCGAGCTATCTGACAATCACGGAATGTACTTACATATTAAGCCTTTGCTCTTACGCAGAGGATATGTGAGGAAAGGACTGGATATCCTGATCAGGATAATGATATAAACTTATCAAATTATTGTATTGTTACCGGTTCTTCGTAAGTGTACAAAGTTTTAATTAAATCTGTCCGTTTAAAGTGGGTCAGAATCGAGTCCAAAGAGTCGGTTACAAACAAACAAACAAGCAAGCAAGCAAGCAAACATACAGGTGAAGCTAATAAAAGCGTGTTAAAAAGGGGAGAGAGAGTTTTATTAGATTAGTACTATGGACAAAACAATGTAAAAAGCTGTGATGTTTGAATTGTCCTGCAAGGTTGACAAAATATGCAAGTTAGGATTTGTATCCCACCATATCTTAGGAAGTTGAAGACCTCAACTAACTTAAATATCAATAAAAGTTACGTTAAATAGCAAAAATACTAGTACAACAAATAAACTAGGTATGTCTATGATAGTAAAATAGATATTCACTATATTTTAAGATATTTTTTACTAAAAAGAAGGTAATCTTCAAGAAAATAGAATTTAGAATGTCTAGACACAGAGAGACAAAGAGAAAGATAAGAAATAAATATTTGCTAAATATAAAACAATATGCTAATCGTCAAATTAAAGGTAACGTTAAGTTAAATTATTTATTAGTTCCTCGTAAAGAGGTAATAATGAATTCCAGATAAAGTTAAATAAAGATATATGGATACAATAGTTTTTAATGTGTGTATATTGAACGATTCCTTATATTTTGAGTAGGAAAAAAGTGATTTTAAAATATTATATTTATACTTCCCTGAGTACAATTTTAAGTTATACTGACATTTTTTAAATAACCAGTGATATAAATTAATTACTATTGAACCTTATTTATTTTAAAAATAAAAATAAATTGGGTTTCCTCTTTTGGTAAAAATTTAAAATATAGAGTGGAATGAAAAAATAATAACGCTGAAAAATTTGTTTGCTAATATTATTTACTACTTTTACAAAACTTATCATAGGTAAGTTCAACATATATCTTTTTAAACAATTATTTTCCCGGCTATTTGCCAAAACGCTGAAATTTGGATTACAAAAAAAGATAATATGCACATTATGTTCAGTGTAACTGACTCAATAATGTTATTTTTAATTCCAACTATCCTGTTCAGTAAAACCAAAAATAAATAAAACAAACGGTACTCACCAGTTGAACAATCACTTTAAAAACTTGCCTACACGTGTTTCTGCTTTTAGCTTCGTCTCGACAGCTCACTTAAAGGATGCAAAGAAACTGAATACTAGTAAACCCCAATATAATAAACATTGATGGTATCAGAGAACAGGATAATTGAAATTATATAGCGGAAATTCCCCGTAGGGTAGAATAATTAAAATCAAAATCAATTCCAGCATGCTTATGGTACTGTGATGCTTGTATCACTATAAAAAAATTTAAATGTAATATATCAAAACACAACCCAGGAATTTATAGAAAAGTCTTTCAATAAAATGGAGGAGGAATTTATTTCTATGAAAAACCGTCTTTTAGAAACAATATGTAGTCATAAAAGTGAGTATCAAGCTGAAAGTAATAAACCGACTTTCTCACAAATAGTGAGCAAAAACAAAATCGCTGTTATAATAAAGTCAAAAAAATATACAGCAAAATATCACAGTTGCAAAATCGAAATGCTCCAATGTATTAAACCAGTCGAATCCAATGTACCAATCACTAAAGTAAAACATACAAACAACGGTGGTCTTTTGGTAAGTTGTGATAATGGAAGAAGATCTGAAGTTAAAGAAAATGGCGGACGAGAGATTGTCTAGAAATTACAAAATCAATGAAATTAGGAACCTAAGACTTCGAATAAAAATTGTCGGAATTACTGAAGACTGAAAATAACGAATTAGCGATGCTGATAAAATCTCTGAATAGTGTGAAAATTATAGATTGTGGATGGATGGTGAATGCAGGTTAATAGGGTTGTGGAAAACGAAGAAAAAGAACTGATGTCTACCAAGCCATTGTTGAACTTTGACTAGTATAAGAACATTATATGTTGCGACCATCGTTTTTAATTGTCGGATTAGATAGCTGTCAGATATTTGAGTCGACTTGACACTCTGCTTTAAATGTTGCGGTTATAATCATTCATTCTTTAACTGTGGAACCAAAACTTGCTGTCCCCATTACTCCGAAGAGCATTAGGTAAAACTTTATAAGTCCGAAACTGTAAAATGCATTAATTGTATTAATTGTAATAAGTTAAACGTAAAAGTCAAATTCTATATCTGATATTGATGTGAATCATACATTGTGGGATACAAATTGTACAGTGTACAAACAAAAACTGGATTCATTAAAAAATGCAATATTTGGCACGCAGTAGCGTTCCTGGAGATAGTAAAACCATTAACAATACCAATGCCTCTATTACTTCTATAGGTAATGATGACCATACTCCTGTCCTTGACGCTACCAACCTTTGTTTTAGTAAGTTTTAGTGGACTCAACATTAAAACTACAGACTTGTACAAGGCCTCAGCTGTATTTGATTACCATATTGTTGCATATAGTGAGACGCGGCTGAGTTCCAATGTTCTTGACTCAGAATTATTTTACAATAAATATAACATTTTTCGAGCTGATAGGACATTCGCTGAGCTAAATTTAAGTAGATGTGGCGGCGTACTACTTGCAGTTGATAAATCACTCAGTTACTGTTTTAAATCTGGACTCAATTAACAAAAGTCTACCTGCCGTGGACATTATTGCTCTGAAAATATCATTTAATAAAAAGCTACCTTTAATCGTTTTTTTGTGCATATATACCCCCCAATATAACTACTGAAATTTATAAGTCACTTTTCGATGAACTTTCAAACTTATATTCAATCTATGATAACAACATTATTATAATGGGTGATTTTAACATTGCAAATTATCGCGAAAGTATAAATTTAACTGTAAGTATAAATTTAACTGCAATAGAATATTAGACTTAGTATTAAGCAATCTCAATTGTTCAATATCGAAATCATATGATCATGAACTAAGTGAGGACTTGCACCACGTGGCGCTGCTTATTACAAGTGAAGTGACTATAGATATGACTTCTGTTGCACAGAGTAATACAACTCCCAGCTTCAATTTTAAAAAAGCCGATTTTTCGTCACTTTATGGTAGCTTGAGCAGCACCGATTGGAACTGCTTACTAAATATTACGGATACTGATCAAGCATTAAAATTATGTTATGATACTATTCTTGAGAGAATGACTTTATGTATCCCAAAAACTTATCCAAAAAAACGAATAAATATCCTCTATGGTTTTCAGGCGATATAACTCGAAACCTTAAACGTAAAAATAAAATCTGGAATAAATATAAAAAAAACTAAAAAATGAAACACTTTATGAAATTTATAAGGAAATCAGATAAAAAATTAACAGATACGGATGAGTCATATAAACAATATTTACTTGATATTGAGAACAACCCCGAAAAAAAAAATCCAATAATGTTTTGGACGTATATTAACGTTAAATCTAAAACAAGCTCTATACCCGACGTTATGACGTATGAAAATGTCACTATGATGATCCCCAAGGTATAGTAGAAAAATTTGCAGAATACTTCAAGTCAGCATTTACGACATCAAATTCAATTAACCATGAGACGGATCATGTGCATCAAATGAATGTAGATAATGTATGTATTCGACCATAACAGAGGATGCAATGATAAGAGGAGGTAAGAAACGTAAGGCAAAGTTTACAGCTGGTCCAGATGGAATACCTGCATTTTTGTACAAGATTGTATTTCAATACTTGCTCGCCCTTTATCACATATTTTTAATCTGTCCTTGGTTAGCAATAACTTTCCCAGTTTGCTGAAAATATCTAAAATCTGTCCTGTTTATAAAAAAGAATAGCAAAGGAGATATAAACAATTACCGTCCTATTACAATAATAAATAATTTTTCAGTTATTTGAAATAGTCTATATGATTATATTTTTCCTAATATTAAAAAAAATTGTCATAATCAATACGGATTTATGTCAGATAGGTCTACAACTACAAATCTACTATGCTTAACTTAGTATCTTCGTAAAGGACTAGATAAGGGCGGTCAAGTTGACGTCATTTACACTGATTTTTCCAAGGCTTTCGACAGGCTTGACCATATTATGGTATCTTATTAAATAAATTAAGATATTTCTTATATCAGATTATCTCACGAATTTGTTTCTTTTTTAACTCATATTTACATGGTAGATCGCAGTATGTCTATTACCATGGAAACAAGTCTGCCGAATTTACAGCAGATTCAGGAGTCTACCAGGGGTTAGTACTTGGTCCCATTCTGTTAAACGTGTTTGTAAACGATATAGTCAAAGATCTACATTGCCAGTACCAGTTATATGCTGATGATTTACAAATTTATAACATAATAAATTGCATGGGTGACATTGGACTTCTTATGCTGGATCTGCAAAATATTCACAACTGGTGTTGTAAAAATAAATTACCTATAAATGCTGGAAAGTGTAATGTTGTAACTTACTCGAGTAGACATAGTGTGCTCAATAATGTATACAAACTAAATAATTGCGCTATACAAAAGGGTTGACACTTTCAAGGACTTGGGTGTGATATTTGACGCGAAATTGACGTTTGTGCCTCACATAAATAGCATTGTAGTTTCGACATCTAAATCTCTAGGATTTATAATGCGTAACTCTAAAGGTTTTAAAAATGCTCATACACTAACACTGTTATTCAATTCGTTTGTTAGAAGAAAATTGGAGTATGCTGATGTAATTTGGAACCCGCACTGTGCGATTCATACTGGACATTTAGAAAATATCAATAGCTATGTTATATTGAAGATATACCTATCCACCTATTGGTATTAATAATGACCTACTACTGAACGAATTTTCACACTGTTCGCTACAAACGCGACGGGAGATGCGGGAAATTATACTCTATATAAAATACTAAATAATTAACTAGACTACCCGATTTACTAGGTTTTATCCAACTGCATGTTCCGCCTAAATCATTTGACTCCACCAGACATTTCACACGAAGGTTTCACGTATTAATCTATTAAAATATTCTGCTGTTAATGTAATATGCAATAATTATAACAAAATACAAGACAAAATAGATATGTTCCATTGTAAAATCAATGATATAAAATCAATGTTCAAATAATTAAGTAATTTATAATGTGTTATATTCATATTCTGTGTATTATGTATATGTTCTCACTGTATGTAATTCCAACTCTGTAATTGGGACTTGTCCTGTTGATTTGTGTAAGTAAATATATATATATATATATATATATATATATATATATATATATATATATATATATATATATATATATATATATATATATATATATATATATATATATATATATATATATATATATATATACCACCAATAGGTGGATAGGTATATCTTCAATATAACATAGCTATTGATATTTTCTAAATGTCCAGTATGAATCGCACAGTGCGGGTTCCAAATTACATCAGCATACTCCAATTTTCTTCTAACAAACGAATTGAATAACAGTGTTAGTGTATGAGCATTTTTAAAACCTTTAGAGTTACGCATTATAAATCCTAGAGATTTAGATGTCGAAACTACAATGCTATTTATGTGAGGCACAAACGTCAATTTCGCGTCAAATATCACACCCAAGTCCTTGAAAGTGTCAACCCTTTGTATAGCGCAATTATTTAGTTTGTATACATTATTGAGCACACTATGTCTACTCGAGTAAGTTACAACATTACACTTTCCAGCATTTATAGGTAATTTATTTTTACAACACCAGTTGTGAATATTTTGCAGATCCAGCATAAGAAGTCCAATGTCACCCATGCAATTTATTATGTTATAAATTTGTAAATCATCAGCATATAACTGGTACTGGCAATGTAGATCTTTGACTATATCGTTTACAAACACGTTTAACAGAATGGGACCAAGTACTAACCCCTGGTAGACTCCTGAATCTGCTGTAAATTCGGCAGACTTGTTTCCATGGTAATAGACATACTGCGATCTACCATGTAAATATGAGTTAAAAAAGAAACAAATTCGTGAGATAATCTGATATAAGAAATATCTTAATTTATTTAATAAGATACCATAATATGGTCAAGCCTGTCGAAAGCCTTGGAAAAATCAGTGTAAATGACGTCAACTTGACCGCCCTTATCTAGTCCTTTACGAAGATACTGAGTTAAGCATAGTAGATTTGTAGTTGTAGACCTATCTGACATAAATCCGTATTGATTATGACAATTTTTTTTTAATATTAGGAAAAATATAATCATATAGACTATTTCAAATAACTGAAAAATTATTTATTATTGTAATAGGACGGTAATTGTTTATATCTCCTTTGCTATTCTTTTTATAAACAGGACAGATTTTAGATATTTTCAGCAAACTGGGAAAGTTATTGCTAACCAAGGACAGATTAAAAATATGTGATAAAGGGCGAGCAAGTATTGAAATACAATCTTGTACAAAAATGCAGGTATTCCATCTGGACCAGCTGTAAACTTTGCCTTACGTTTCTTACCTCCTCTTATCATTGCATCCTCTGTTATGGTCGAATACATACATTATCTACATTCATTTGATGCACATGATCCGTCTCATGGTTAATTGAATTTGATGTCGTAAATGCTGACTTGAAGTATTCTGCAAATTTTTCTACTATACCTTGGGGATCATCATAGTGACATTTTCATACGTCATAACGTCGGGTATAGAGCTTGTTTTAGATTTAACGTTAATATACGTCCAAAACATTATTGGATTTTTTTTCGGGGTTGTTCTCAATATCAAGTAAATATTGTTTATATGACTCATCCGTATCTGTTAATTTTTTATCTGATTTCCTTATAAATTTCATAAAGTGTTTCATTTTTAGTTTTTTTATATTTATTCCAGATTTTATTTTTACGTTTAAGGTTTCGAGTTATATCGCCTGAAAACCATAGAGGATATTTATTCGTTTTTGGATAAGTTTTTGGGATACATAAAGTCATTCTCTCAAGAATAGTATCATAACATAATTTTAATGCTTGATCAGTATCCGTAATATTTAGTAAGCAGTTCCAATCGGTGCTGCTCAAGCTACCATAAAGTGACGAAAAATCGGCTTTTTTAAAATTGAAGCTGGGAGTTGTATTACTCTGTGCAACAGAAGTCATATCTATAGTCACTTCACTTGTAATAAGCAGCGCCACGTGGTGCAAGTCCTCACTTAGTTCATGATCATATGATTTCGATATTGAACAATTGAGATTGCTTAATACTAAGTCTAATATTCTATTGCAGTTAAATTTATACTTACAGTTAAATTTATACTTTCGCGATAATTTGCAATGTTAAAATCACCCATTATAATAATATTGTTATCATAGATTGAATATAAGTTTGAAAGTTCATCGAAAAGTGACTTATAAATTTCAGTAGTTATATTGGGGGGTATATATGCACAAAAAACGATTAAAGGTAGCTTTTTATTAAATGATATTTTCAGAGCAATAATGTCCACGGCAGGTAGACTTTTGTTAATTGAGTCCAGATTTAAAACAGTAACTGAGTGATTTATCAACTGCAAGTAGTACGCCGCCACATCTACTTAAATTTAGCTCAGCGAATGTCCTATCAGCTCGAAAAATGTTATATTTATTGTAAAATAATTCTGAGTCAAGAACATTGGAACTCAGCCGCGTCTCACTATATGCAACAATATGGTAATCAAATACAGCTGAGGCCTTGTACAAGTCTGTAGTTTTAATGTTGAGTCCACTAAAACTTACTAAAACAAAGGTTGGTAGCGTCAAGGACAGGAGTATGGTCATCATTACCTATAGAAGTAATAGAGGCATTGGTATTGTTAATGGTTTTACTATCTCCAGGAACGCTACTGCGTGCCAAATATTGCATTTTTTAATGAATCCAGTTTTTGTTTGTACACTGTACAATTTGTATCCCACAATGTATGATTCACATCAATATCAGATATAGAATTTGACTTTACGTTTAACTTATTACAATTAATACAATTAATGCATTTTACAGTTTCGGACTTATAAAGTTTTACCTAATGCTCTTCGGAGTAATGGGGACAGCAAGTTTTGGTTCCACAGTTAAAGAATGAATGATTATAACCGCAACATTTAAAGCAGAGTGTCAAGTCGACTCAAATATCTGACAGCTATCTAATCCGACAATTAAAAAACGATGGTCGCAACATATAATGTTCTTATACTAGTCAAAGTTCAACAATGGCTTGGTAGACATCAGTTCTTTTCTTCGTTTTCCACAACCCTATTAACCTGCATTCACCATCCATCCACAATCTATAATTTTCACACTATTCAGAGATTTTATCAGCATCGCTAATTCGTTATTTTCAGTCTTCAGTAATTCCGACAATTTTTATTCGAAGTCTTAGGTTCCTAATTTCATTGATTTTGTAATTTCTAGACAATCTCTCGTCCGCCATTTTCTTTAACTTCAGATCTTCTTCCATTATCACAACTTACCAAAAGACCACCGTTGTTTGTATGTTTTACTTTAGTGATTGGTACATTGGATTCGACTGGTTTAATACATTGGAGCATTTCGATTTTGCAACTGTGATATTTTGCTGTATATTTTTTTGACTTTATTATAACAGCGATTTTGTTTTTGCTCACTATTTGTAAGAAAGTCGGTTTATTACTTTCAGCTTGATACTCACTTTTATGACTACATATTGTTTCTAAAAGACGGTTTTTCATAGAAATAAATTCCTCCTCCATTTTATTGAAAGACTTTTCTATAAATTCCTGGGTTGTGTTTTGATATATTACATTTAAATTTTTTTATAGTGATACAAGCATCACAGTACCATAAGCATGCTGGAATTGATTTTGATTTTAAAAAATCTTGTGGTATATCTAGACACTGTATCATTTACAGGTTGTAAGTTTTGTAAAAGTAGTAAATACTAATTAGCAAAAAAATTTTTCAGCGTTATTATTTTTTCATTCCACTCTATATTTTAAACTTTTACCAAGAAGAGGAAACCTAATTTATTTTTATTTTTAAATTATTCTACCCTACGGGGAATTTCCGCTATATAATTTCAATTATCCTGTTCTCTGATACCATCAATGTTTATTATATTGGGGTTTACTAGTATTCAGTTTCTTTGCATCCTTTAAGTGAGCTGTTGAGACGAAGCTAAAAGCAGAAACACGTGTCGGCAAGTTTTTAAAGTGATTGTTCAACTGGTGAGTACCGTTTGTTTTATTTATTTTTGGTTTTACTGAATAGGATAGTTGGAATTAAAAATAACATTATTGAGTCAGTTACACTGAACATAATGTGCATATTATCTTTTTTGTAATCCAAATTTCAGCGTTTTGGCAAATAGCCGGGAAAATAATTGTTTAAAAAGATATATGTTGAACTTACCTATGATAAGTTTTGTAAAAGTAGTAAATAATATTAGCAAACAAATTTTTCAGCGTTATTATTTTTTCATTCCACTCTATATTTTAAATTTTTACCAAAAAAGAGGAAACCTAATTTATTTTTATTTTTAAAATAAATAAGGTTAAATAGTAATTAATTTATATCACTGGTTATTTAAAAAATGTCAGTATAACTTAAAATTGTACTCAGGGAAGTATAAATATAATATTTTAAAATCACTTTTTTTCCTACTCAAAATATATGGAATCGTTCAATATACACACATTAAAAACTATTGTATCCATATATCTTTATTTAACTTTATCTGGAATTCATTATTACCTCTTTACGAGGAACTAATAAATAATTTAACTTAACGTTACCTTTAATTTGACGATTAGCATATTGTTTTATATTTAGCAAATATTTATTTCTTATCTTTCTCTTTGTCTCTCTGTGTCTAGACATTCTAAATTCTATTTTCTTGAAGATTACCTTCTTTTAGTAAAAAATATCTTAAAATATAGTGAATATCTATTTTACTATCATAGACATACCTAGTTTATTTGTTGTACTAGTATTTTTGCTATTTAACGTAACTTTTATTGATATTTAAGTTAGTTGAGGTCTTCAACTTCCTAAGATATGGTGGGATACAAACATTTGGTTAGTTTGCAATTTATTCTTAAATTTGTGTTAACTTGCATATTTTGTCAACCTTGCAGGACAATTCAAACATCACAGCTTTTTACATTGTTTTGTCCATAGTACTAATCTAATAAAACTCTCTCTCCCTTTTTAACACGCTTTTATTAGCTTCACCTGTATGTTTGCTTGCTTGCTTGCTTGTTTGTTTGTTTGTAACCGACTCTTTGGACTCGATTCTGACCCACTTTAAACGGACAGATTTAATTGAAACTTTGTACACTTACGAAGAACCGGTAACAATACAATAATTTGATAAGTTTATATCATTATCCTGATCAGGATAGCCAGTCCTTTCCTCACATATCCTCTGCGTGAGAGCAAAGGCTTAATATGTAAGTACATTCCGTGATTGTCAGATAGCTCGGTGGTCGAGCGGGCTAAGGCAGTCGACGCGAAACGATGGACTCCTCGTGCGTGAGTTCAAATCCCATTGCTGAAATTAAAAAATTTTTTTTTTTTTTAGAAATATCTGTTGGATCGTAATATGTTATAATATCAGCATCAATAAGCAATATAAATATAGTTTAAAACAACTAAAAAACACGCTTTCATAGCACATCAAACTAAAAAAGTGAAAAATAAATATAGTTTAAAAAAAACTAAAAAACACGCTTTTAAAGCACATCAAACTAAAAAGTGAAAAAATAATTATTAATATAAACTGAAAACAATAATGAACGAAAAATACTAGTATTATTGTGAAAAAAGCGTGGGGCGCTTTGTGCCATATTTTTCGTATATCGAGCAACCCACGCTTTTTTCACAATAATACTAGTATTTTTCGTTCATTATTGTTTTCAGTTTATATTAATAATTATTTTTCACTTTTTAGTTTGATGTGCTTTAAAAGCGTGTTTTTTAGTTTTTTTAAACTATATTTATTATGTAAATACCAGAACCAAGCGAAGAGGATGTAACTGGTGGATCGAACTGAACATTATATACTGTACGGAGCAGGAAAACGATATTTTATACAACTGGCATTTCGTCTCAAGGATAACTGCAGTACTAACAGTGGTAATTCAAACTGACACCGAACCCATTTAGAACTTAGCCGTTGGTGGATTCTTCGCAGGACTGACCCATTTGAAGTTACGTAAGATCTTCGTCCCCAGTGAAATTTTATATTTGGTCAGAAGAAGTTTTGTAAGAGAGCAGTCATTTTTTTTAAATAACGTCATCATTGTTTTGTTTATTTTGTTGGTCTTCAACCTAAATTATATTTTTTTATTAAAAGAGGCCATCTGAGCTTATATAAATTTTTTACATATTCTTACCACTTTATTATTCTTTTTATCTAATAATATCTTTTAATTCGACTTCCTTCCCAAACTGAATTCAAGGATTAACGTTATCTTTATCTATTAAAGTCAAATTTGGTACTTGCAAAAGTCTTGACGCGCAGCCTAGATTTTGGTGGGAACTCAGATCAATCTAAGTCTTATTTAAGACCTGCTAACTGAGCTACCGGTCAATAAGTACAACCACTAGCTAATTGTGTTATGCCAGGAATTGGGCGGGAGTTGTTGCAAAACATAATAAAGAAAATTGATAGAATATTTGTTGATAATTGTCAATGATATCTAAAAGTTGTCACATAATAAGTGTGTTAGATCATTGAATAAATTATGGTATAAGTTAGCTAGACAGTAGGGTAATTAGGGTTTGAAATTTTGATTAAAATGTAAACAAATTGTGAGGATTTATTTTGAATTTTAATTCCAATACAGATTTATTTTGTGTAGTTATTTAACTAAAACAATCTAAAATTAATAAAATAATATAAACAAAATAGTGAAGTCATAGTCACAATAATTATTTGTTAATACTGGATATAGATCTACAAGAAAACTCACCCTATACATTGGGATTTATTAGTAATTAATATATGAACATATACGGTAAGTAATAGTTAATATTATTTGTAAATTAATATGGTGCCCAATAGATCACCATAATTAATTAAAGTAGTTCAAATAAAAACACAATAATTTTGATAATTCTGCGTCATAAAAAATAAAAATATACATATCTTTTAAAAAAATTTTAAAAATTTAGCTTGAAGGTTGATCAAATTGACAAAGCAAATTAGACGTCCTATAATAAAATATATAAATTTAATAACTATTTTGAAACAATAAAATTTTCTTTTCAATGGTATAGGGATATGTCTACTTTCTATTGTTAATTTGAGATATTTAACTTTTTCCGAAAATTATGACAAATACATCGATTTTGAAAAATAAGAATAACTCATTAACGCAAAAAGGTTTCTTTCTGAAATTTTCATGTTTACGTAAGACTGCTGCTTACGTTAACATGAAAATTTCAGAAAAAATCCTTTTTGCGTTAATGAGTTATTCTTATTTTTCAAAATCGATGCATTTGTCATAATTTTCGGAAAAAGTTAAATATCTCAAATTAACAATAGAAAGTAGACCTATCCCTATACCATTGAAAAGCAAATTTTATGAGGAATCTAATAATAAAAAATTTAGCGTTCCGTAAAAATGGAGCACCCTGTATAGTTAAAATTTCTTTTAAATTGTTCAGGGACAAGAAATATTTATTATATAATTTTCAGATTTCTAACTTCAATATTAATGTAGCCCCAGACCGATCTCACACTAAATCGCCACCCGGTATATGTAGTTGTGTGAAGTAAGTTTTGCTTTTATATATTGTCAAGCACACACAAGATCATTTAATTTTTTTTTGATTTATTTATTACACTAACCAAACCAGCTAACTCCTCAGGTGCCACTTCACTAGTAAGTAGGTTCAAAAATATAACATACTTTTAACTTTATTATAAAAAAATAAGCACTAAATGTCATTTCTTAAGGAAGGAAAAGTGGAGAAATAAATAAGAACTCAGAGAATCACTAAAATAAAAACAGTTATTGTATACTCGTATTTCCACGCGCTCTTAAAGAACTAGGCACTTTGACCTTTCTTTATATACTGTTGGTAAAACATACAGTTTCGTCACTTTTAAATAACCGGAGAGCGCAGATATCCATATATGTTACTTGTAGCGATGTGGGATTAAGCTTATTCTTATTATTGAAATAGGATAGCTCAATGGTATTAAATTGATACATATATTACTTTAAAGACTCTTTGAGCTAATTTGTTTCAATACTAAGCTTGTTCCGTCACCGAAAACAGATATTGATGTTAACGCCTTTCGGTCATTTAAAAGCAAAGAAGCTGCCGTATTTAGACAGTTGAAACAGAAACACGTGCGGAGCGAAGCTCTCGAGAAGAACCCGAAATAAACCGGTTAAAATAGTGACAAAAAAGTAAAAAAATTGGTCCAAGTATCGTTAAAAGATTTGCGCATCGAACCATATAGGTGACCGGCTATAGAATAGTGAAAATAATTTAAATAAATAAAAACAATACAGTGTAGTAGTAGTGCAGTGGTAAATTGGCTTAGCCCAGGTTGTAACGGTCCATTTTTAGAAACAATTAACTTACATTTTATTTAATGCTAATTGCATAGTTTGGTTTGAGGTAAACCTTAAAAATTCTAGAACCGACTTTACGAATTTGTAAATCTTTGATAATTGGTGCGCCGCTGGACCTTGAGTGCGCCCGCGCGAACACCGCTATGTGGGAACGCTTGAACTGAGACGCGGGGACTCTCCGCCAAGCCACGGCAGAGAGCGGATGTGTGTATATTTTGTTACGTTGTATTTAAGTACGTTACCTTATGTTTTATATGGTTAAGCTGTTATAGTGATGGAGTTACGAATTGAGGCATAAGAAAGCCATGTGAGAAGGTAGGATCCCTCATTATTATTAAAATAGGTACCTATTCGAAAATTAAATAGTTTCCGCTCCGAGTTGGAGTTGGAAATCTGCAGATTTAAATTTGCATCAACGGGCTGATTTGCCTGTCCAGTGAACTAGAGGTGGAGAAAGCCCCCTAGACTTTTTTAATTTGCTATTGAGCTGTGCGAGACACTTTAGTGAAAACACAACCGTTCTTTCCCCTTTTCAACGGCACTAGTGTGTGTAACTTTTGTAGACTTTTATATAAACGAAAAAGAAAAGCGGGTGGCGCCCTAAAACAAACTTGTTAAGTGATATGATTCTAAGATTTTCTGAAGTTTGAATTTATGTATTTGTACCTAGTTTATTATTTGCTAACCACGCCCTGACTCTATTATGTATTATATTCTGAATATATGTATGTATTTTTTATGTTGTTTCATTTGAATCATTAAAGTTAGTTAAAATAGCGAAGAAAGCGAAAAGCTTCGTTATAAGGTCAGTGTGTAATATCTGTGCTACTGTAATAAATAAAAGGAATAGCCGTTGCCAGCAAGTTACATCTCTATCTGCGACCCAGGCAAACATATTTCTCAAGTAATAAAGAACAGGTCCGTAACTACAGCAGTCATGGATATAAAAAAAACAAACGAACTATCGCTAGAACAAAAAGTGGATTAATGCTAAAAACGGTAGTAAAAAGTAATGGGGATATCGAGCCACTCACAAATAATGAACTCTCAAAATAGGATTAACTCCCTAGTACTTTATGGAATAACCGAGGACAAAAATGAGAACCAGCTAGTCCTCGAAAAAAAAGTGCTAAATATTATCACACAAGAAAATGGCGGTTTAGGTTTAAATGAAATACAACTGAACGATATCCAAATGGTTTCCAGAATGGGTAATAACAAATCTGGAAAAGACCCACAGTCATTAAATTTCTTAACTATAAAACAAAAAACATGATCCTCAAAAACAGTAAAAAATTAAAAGACACAGGGTACTCAATCTCCCCTCATTATTCTGCCCGAGATCAGGATGCAAGAAAAAAACTGCTACCATATCTGGAGCAAGTCAAGAACAGCGATAATCCTAAAGCGTACATAAAAAGTACCAAACTATGGATAAATGACAAATCGTACATACTGGCTGAATGTGAAATAATTAAGTAATTTATAATGTGTTATATTCATATTCTGTGTATTATGTATTATATGTTCTCACTGTATGTAATTCCAACTCTGTAATTGGGACTTGTCCTGTTGATTTGTGTAAGTAATTATATATATATATATATATATATATATATATATATATATATATATATATATATATATATATATATATATATATATATATATATATATATATATATATATATATATATATATATATATATATATATATATATATATATATATATATATATATATATATATATATATATATATATATATATATATATATATATATATATATATATATATATATATATATATATATATATATATATATATATATATATATATATATATATATATATATATATATATATATATATATATATATATATATATATATATATATATATATATATATATATATATATATATATATATATATATATATATATATATATATATATATATATATATATATATATATATATATATGTTAAATTCGTTTTCCGGGTATACTCCCGCGTAGGTGACAGGCCCCGAGAGGGACCGTGGTTGTCTGAACGACGTTTCGGCAGAATCTCATCTGCCATCTTCAGGTTCTAACAGATAACTGCTTACTGCGGCTTCTGGTAACTCGAACTGAAATGACTTTTTCTGGATCTGGCAGTTCTTTATATACTCTACCTATGTTACGCTCTGTTGCTCTCGACACACTCCGGGCGTCATGGTCTGCTGCACCCATCTCCTGATTTCGAGCGCGGCTTCGTGTAATCGGTCCTGTTCGGGCGCGCATGCGTGTGTCTGTGCTTATGTCACGGTCTGTTGCACCCATCTCCTGATTTCGAGCGCGACTCCTTGTACTTGGTCCTATTAGATTAGCTCTGGTTGGTTCCTCTTCGTGTGTTCGTTGCGTTATGTTTCTTGCTTCCTCATGGACAGCAGCATGCAATACCAGAGCAGGCTTCCATGTGGTAGGTAGTCTTTGGGTGTCATCTCGTGTATTTAGATTGTGTGGTCTTTTCTCTATTTCTATGGCCTCTCTGATGATTCTTGACTTGTAATGCTCGATATTGGCTAGTGTTTTTGTTTTGTCGAAATCAATCCTATGTCCTGTAGTTTTGACATGTTGAGCTAAAGATGATGTTCTCTCGTCTTTTCTAACAGCGTTTATGTGTTCTTCGCGTCTTGCACTTATTTTTCTGTTGGTCTGTCCTATGTATGATTTGTTGCAATCTTGGCAAGGTATTTCATATACCCCTTGACTTTCTAGAGCAATTCTGGTCTTTGGATTTCGAAGAATGGTACTGATTTTCTTGTCGGTCTTAAAAGTTGTTTCTATTTTATGTTTACGTAGAAGTTTGCTTATTTTATCCGTTGTTCCTTTTATGTATGGCAGATAGGGCTTTTGCTATGGGTTGTTCGGAGTCCTCTTGATTTCTCGGCCGAGATGGTTTTGACAACTTCTGTATTCTTTGTTGTGTGAACCCATTCTTTCGCAGCGCTTTGTGAAGAGTTGACATTTCTTGTTTGAGGATTCTGCCGAAACGTCGTTCAGACAACCACGGTCCCTCTCGGGGCCTGTCACCTACGCGGGAGTATACCCGGAAAACGAATTTAACATTCACCACCCGCGAAAACCTGAAAAACAACATATATATATATATATATATATATATATATATATATATATATATATATATATATATATATATAAGTTATAGAGACGATTCCCACGAGAATATGTGTAACGGCCGGCTCATATCACCGTTCCACGAAGCAGATAGTGGGCTAGCCAGCGATGTCAGCAGTTCCAGCATTTCAACATTAGAATTAGATTTAAGTCAGTCTGTTTTTAGATCTTCAACTTGTACTTTCGTTTTATACGTTTTATATAAAATAAATTAATTTTTTAAAAAG